>BMAV01023301.1:233784-322171 GCA_019973955.1 Trichonephila inaurata madagascariensis | reverse complement strand
TTTTTCAAACTGAACAATACATGACGAAATTTTGTGGCACGCGCGCGCCATTCTACTTTTAGCACGTATTACTCCGACTCTTGAACTTAAATTAGAAGCCCTTCAGTGGCGTAACATACAGGGAGGCTGGATTCTAAGGGGCCCAAAGCCTGATTGACATCAAGTACGTATTTAACCAATTTATAAAACATTAAAGGCAAAACCTGACTTTGAAAGGGGGGCCTAATATTCTGTTACGCCACTGAAGCCCTTCGTACAAGTCCTGAATTCATGTCCAATACAAATTAAAGCTAAATTCACTAAACATACGTTCCCACCAAGAAATATACTTTAAACGTCATATTTCACTATAACCAATCCTTTTAACAAAAGAATTCTTCTACAACTGCCATAAAGCTACAAATCTATATATTACTCTCGTTCTCCCAAACCTTATCCTTCCTTTAAAATCACCAGTTCTCTCTTAACTGGTTTAAATTACAGCCGTGTGTGGCAGTCACAAACTCTACACATACTTTGCTTTTTTTCCTCTTCCCACAGTCGTTTTGTAACACTAATGCCATACAATCTTCTAAACCTCTCTGAACAGTTCTCATCCATTTTCCATATCAAAACCCACTTCTAAGAAAAGACATACTTGAAGACGGTCTTTAAAGAGAGAAACCAACAAAGAATAAAGTTACGAGAGCTACATTCAGAATCATTTCGAACAAACCTTAATTACATGTGTACCAAATAACGCGCGCGTTTCTCGTCGTAAATCTTAAAGGTTGGACGACGTAATTGCTACAGTGAATAGGCTGAATTCTTAATAAATTTTCGCCCACACTTAGAAACTAGCTCTTTTCCGGTGTAAAACGGATTGACAGTTAGATGTCTTGGAAATTCATGTATGACAATGCAAAGCTATATGTTAGACTGGAGTTGGAGAAGTAGTATTTATCTGTATCGTAAACCAGAGTAACTTTACGTGTTCCATCGTCAACTATGTAATTTCATTTTAGAATGATGTTCCCGAGACGGCTTATTCTTTAGGTCTAAGGTAGGGTCTTGCGCGTGCTTTCATTTATATATTTTAAACATTCATTACAAAACTTTTTAATTTTATTGAACGTGTTGTTAGAAATTTTCAACCGGAAAGGAACTTACAGTTGAGTAAGTTTTTTTCTACGGTTTCCTTCACATTTAAGTAAGATTGCGCCCATTTAATCTCTTTCCTTTTTTTTTCAGGTTTCAAGCCTCGCTGAATGCTCAAGCTTATGTGTCATTAAAGCATGTCAAAGGAAAATATTAATATGGAATTACTTTCGCGTTGTATGTAATTAAGATAAAAATTATTATTGAGAAAATAACGAAGAAGGAAAGAGATTCAAAACAATTTACAGAATGAATTGCCAGTCAGGACGTGCATGACAGATAACTTTATGAGATTCACACACACACATATATATATATACATATATACACACACACATATATATATATATACACATATATATACACACACACACATATATATATACACACACACATATATATATACACACACACATATATATATATATATATATATACACACACACACACACATACACACATATTCACACACAAACACACACATATACACACAAACACACACATATACACACAAACACATATATACACACAAACACACACACACATATATATATATAGTAATATAAAATAAAAGTGAAGAAGTACTAGAACCTACAGTGCTAAAGCAGGAAGAAATTGGAATTCACCAGACACAACAAATGTAGGTACAAAAAAAGTCTTTGGACTAAACTGGAGACCTATTATGATTTCTAAAGCTGTCGCTGAATTAGGCCAGCGAATTAGGGTTATCAATGCTTTATGGATCCACCTTCCCCGTACAGCAGAAACTTTCGACATAATAGGGGGGGGGACCCCAAATTGAAAAGTTAAGCCTAATACAACACGTGGAAGAAAAACTGCTAATATATTAAAATGAAGCTAAGAAAAGAGGACAATAATGAATGTTTCAAAGAGAGGAATAATAATAATAATAAATAATTAAATAAATAAAAACCCACTTACGTGTAAAATAATTACTGGAGATCGAAAATTCAACCTTCCACTATAAGCTCCCAACGCGAAATGGCGTAAAATGACGAATGCTATTGAGACGACTATTAGAGAAGGAAAAATCGTTGCGCCCCCTGGATATTTATTTTGCAATTAAACAAACCACTAAATTTTTTTTAAAAATAAACTAAATAAAGGAAGTTTTAAAAACGATAAAGAACAAAGTTAAGAATAGATAAAATCAAATAGAGATACATTACAAATTCTTGGACTTACGAATCGGGCACGCTGCCTCTAAGCCACCAATATTGTCACGTAGCATGGTATGAAAGTAAGTAAAATGAGATATACGATTTAATTTATATTTCATAATTAAAATCACACTGTGAATCTACACGAGGGCTCGGAACCTCGAAATTTTGAATCTCGGTCTAGTGACGATGACACCCACTCAAAAACTTCCACACCACAGTAACGTGAGGATTGATCATCCTTGACATAATTGAGGTGGATCAGACGTTCCACATAGCAGATCTTCAGTGGCAACAAGATTCGCGAATCTACAACTTGACAGAAACTATGACCACGACCTTGACGCGACCGCGGCCACAAGTGATGTATAAGAGAAATCATCTTCATCTCTTTAAAATGTTTTAAATTATGAGGTCATCGTCATCACATTTTCATAAAAATAACTAGCATTTATTTTAACAAAAACCCGAACTTCACCAAACAGATTTGAAAGACTTAGATAAGTACTTTTAAAATCCCGATGAATTTCAGTAAGGATAATATCGTCAATGCTAATCAAGTGTACAACCAGACGAAATTATTCAAGTTTCTCACTGCTTAATTATTCTAGTAAAAAAAAAAAAAAAAAGACCAAAACTTAAAACACGCCGCTCACTGTTACAAAATTTATGTGGTTCTAGCTGGAAGCCGCATATTTCTTCAAAATAAATGCGTTTTCTTTCGAAGGCAGAACGAAAATTGAATAAAATACGAGTTGTGGTTTTACATTTCTGCAGAAGGAAAGATTCAGGGTTCTCCAAAGGTCTCTTTTAAGGCTTTTTAATAGGTTGCTTCCAAGAACAAAGCCGGTATTAAATATTCATAGAGTAATACTTGTGACTTAGCGTTTAATTGCAATTAAGTACAAGTCGGACACCTGTGCGTTTAAATTATATTTCCAGCGATGGAAAGATGCCAAAAAGTAGCCAATTTAATTCTCAGATGTACAGCGCCTTGTATTTCAGAATTTTATGGGCAACGTGAAAATGATTCATTTGTCTGCTTACTCAATACGTGTTTGAAGGATTCTTATATTTATTTTTATATTATCGCAAAGCTGAGTTATTAATCAATAAACAGGATTATAAATATTTCAATTGCTGAACAATTTTTTTATTATTTCTGGAAATAAGAGGGATTTAGTTAAATTAACGCTATACAAAAGCCAAACATTTAACTATATATATAATATTGGTATGGAATCTCATTTTCTAGGATCAGGTTAGGTTAAGTTTAATTTAACGCCGTATTAGAGTTACCAGCGACGTCCTCGTTTATTGTTTATTAACGTTGCATTCAGAAACCCTCGACGGCTATTGGCGACGGACCTCGTAATTTTGTATCACTGTCAAGTAACCAAGACGACATCCGAGTTGGTACCCTATCCTCCAAGCTTCCACACCAAGGCAAAGTGAAGACTTTAAGCCTTGATAGAATTTATGTGCATAAGCCGTCTTAAGACACGGTGGGTTTTAAGTGGCACTACAACCCGCCGAACAAACGACAAAAACACTTTTGGCCACAAGTTCGAGACCACAATCATTCGGCTACCGCAGTCATGTCGTCGTAAACTGGAATTACGGTCAAATGTATATCAGTATCACTCAATAATAGCGTATATACGCTATGGGTCAAATACTCCTAGCAGCCATATGTATGATTACAGCATTTTCCACTCATCGAGATATTTCAAGCGTCTCAATTTTTGATAACACAAGATTAACATTTTGACACACAAATAAAACAGAATTTGATGCACACTTTTTTCCTGGAAGCGCGGATTTCCGATACCATTGAGCATTTGAAACAAAACAAAATCGACAAGCGATTCTCGGCAGAGACAGTTCTTGACGTCTTACAGGAGTCAAAGTCTACAATGGCTGGCACATTAGATGAATGACGTCTCCCAGACACTATATACCAAGGGGTTAAGGCTTTTTATAGCAACTGGTGATGATTTGGGGTCAAGTTAATACAATTAAATTGAGTTAACATTACACTGGAGTAGTACAACGGACTGTTGGTTGTTTTGAATGAACGTTGCTACTCCACGAGTCCAAAAAAAAAAAAAAAAAAACTATCAATGTTAACCGTTTGGATCATTATAATTCAATCCCAACAAAAAGAAGCTTTATAAATTGCTACATAGTGCCAAATTCAACCTCATTTCTTATACGAATGGCTTTTGTAATCCCAAGGTCGAGAAAAATGTGTATCTTGTAAGAATTTTGAATGCTATAATCCCTAAAGACTAAATTAATGCCTCAGATGTGATTTAAAACATTATCTCACAGGCAAGGGAAAAGCATTTAAGCTTCAAAATGGCAAAATCGTCAGAGCCTAGGAAGTTATCAACATACATAATGAAATGAATCTGAATTCTAAATGTTTTGGGTGAAAATACACTTGAATATTTTTCGAAAAGTATTAAACGAAAATTGAAATGAATGCTTTCACAAACTAATTCTTTTTTTCTTTTTTTTTAATGTCAATTACATAAGAATGCATGAGTGTATGCAGATAATGCTTTGTTAGAGCACGTGCTATTTAATGTGCCTCATTCGTTTCGTAACGTTTTTTTTTTTTGTTGTTGTTGAATCCGTGGAACTTATAACAAACGGCTTAAAAGAATAACCTTCAATGCTTGGTTAATGGATTGAAGTGTCAGACAATCTAAAATGCAGATTGCGAGGTTTTAATGTGACGTCCAACGTTGAGCGCAAGTAACAGAGACAAGTCTAATAAGACCGGATTTATAGATAAAAAGCTTAGGCAAAGTCATCGAAAAATCAAAATGAGAGGATTAATGAAGATCAATATTTGTCTATTATAATAAGGAGTAGCAAGAGAGCTTCTTTACTTTTTAACTACAAGCAATCAAAGACCCAAGTTTCAAAGATTAATGTTTCAAACCTGCGGCCTGCATCCCTCTCAGTTCTGCGCACAGAACACTGACATTTGAGCAGGGTTCAATGGGAAGCCTTTCAATTCACTCATGGCAGCAGAATTTAGATGACCCCCCCCCCCACACACACACCTTCATTTGGAATAAACCAACCATGTATGAATGTCCTCCAACTTCCGAGATGATTGGAGGTAGAGTTGAGGTTTGATAGTTACAGAGGCATCATGTTGGACACAGAACTCTGTGTGTTTGACAGACTGAGAGGCAGTGGCGTAACGGAGAACGTGTGCCCTCCTGCGAAGTCAGGGTTGGGACCCCCTGCAATGCGCGGGTTGCGGGGGTGTACGTTACGCCACTGCTGAGAGGTATAAGGTTGAAATCTTGAGGCTCTATGCAAAGACCTTTTAAAACATGGGCCCTGTGTCTCGGCCTGAGGGGGAAGAGGGGTTCGTAACGTTCAAGACTAAGCCTCAATAAAATCATAACTGGAATAATGCTGATCATCGAATGTTGTTCTCCAACATGGTTTTGAATTACATGCCAACTGATAACAGTGGTAAGACAGCATTATTATAATTCCGTCGTCCGTGTCTAGACCTAAGCCTACCACCATACACCATCATTACTCCTATAATTGAAAGGTGGCAGTCTGTCGAGTCGGTTAGGGCAATAGTGTGTCATGCAGATTTTTATTTGTTGAGGGTTACCGTTTGTACGAGTATTTGATAATGTATGCAATAGACTGTTTACTTAAAAGGTTCAAAAATGATGTCTACGTTTGCACAAAGGCGCAGGGCTTCAAGATGTCTTAAGACACCAATGCCTATCGTCCATGAAGTTAAAAAAAAAAAACTATTGTAAATCCATTGCAATTCTACACTAGTGTCGAATAATGTTGCACATGATTCAGAGGATGAATAAATTTATGTAATGTAGCAATACACACTAAATATCAGTTCATTTACTAATGTAACTTATGCAACGCAATGGCCAACATTAAGCCTAACTGCGCGAAACTGGACAATCCAAGTTTCCATTGAAATCACTGTGGCAGGTGAAAGGGGGAGAGCATATTACCTTTTAATCAATGCCAAGAAAGAAATCGACTACGCTCGGCCAGAAGCCCGTTAAGGCAAGCTTTATTACGATTGTCCACGAACTACATCTCGAAATACCTCCGAGAACACGAAAATATTCTACTCAGATCAGCTTGACTAACAGCGCGAAAGCAGTAAGAAACGCTCTAAAAACATCCTTCTCAAGGTTCCGCGGCATGAACCGTATCCATACCAAAACCCGATTTTTCCTTTACATCCATGGCCAACAGAATGGAATAGCATTCACCAAGATTTATCCCCCGAGGAAACAAAGTTAAAAAAGAATAATTTTCTTTTCTTTGTTGTTGGATGTTGTTTCTTTTTGGAGATTACTCGTAAGGACTCCAGCGTCGCGCGGTTCACTTGGGGTCAAGTCAATTACAGAAGTAATTCAATGCGGGGTAACTTTTAAAGAATGCCCAGAGTGCCATCAATAAAGAACTTTTAAGAATATAAGTGGGATGTTATAAACGACCTTTATGGCGCAATGTGTTACGGCTTTACGATAGCAAAGGTCGAGTGGATTCGGTTCTTTTTCGGGGGCATTGGGTGTAGAGTTTTTATTGACTACACCTTAAGTTATACAAGATCTTGGGATGGAGAAAACAGTCGCAGATACTTCTAGGACTGAACATAATTACTAATTTTTAAGTGAGTGCAAGTAATTTGACAAGAATTCAAAGGTATAGCAATACGAAAAAAAAGGTTTAGTTTTTAACAGCCTACATATTTTCACATAAATTATGAAACACATCGAATGTAACACATGGATTTACTAAACTAAATTATAAACTGTGAAAAGAGCTCAAAGATAGACAATGCAGATTGAAAATAAGTATTTCATGCAGTGGCGTACACAGACCTCTCATGGCTGGTTACATTCTAAAAAACACGTAGATGAAAGCGCCGAGGGGGTTATTCAGCGGCGTAATCTCGAGGAGCCCAGGATTCTAGGGGGGCCCAAAGTCTGACAGACGCCAAGTACGTAATCTTTTGTAAGATCCGGCTTGGGGAACAAACCCCGAATCCACCCGAAAAGGGGGCAATATTCTCCGTTACACCACTGGGGTTATCTATGGTAAAAATTAAAAATCTGTAGATCTATGGAGGGATTAACCATCTACCTCACAAGCTCTCGTGTACGCCACTGATTTCACGATTAAAATCCATATACATTTTGATTAAAGAATTTGTAACACAACCTGCAATAAAACAATTCATTATACATATTAAAATTATCTCTGTTTAAAGCACTTTTTAATGAGCAAGGTTTTAAGAAATTGTAATAAAGGGGAAGGGCATAGCAATTACAAATCAATGCAAATTACTTTTGTAAAAACACTGAAATATGAAATGACTTTGCTTTTTACATAAGATTAGGAACAAACCCAACATTACTGAAGCTCTTGATAATTAAACAAGAAGCTTTTTATGATAAAAATATCTCAAATTCGAAATTATGATTTCAGCAGCAAACATATGTTTCAGAATAACACTGTATTTCATGAATGAACAATACTAAAATCAATCAGATCTCAGTTGGATGAATTACTACTTGTTAAAAGTAAAGATGAGTTCAAGGACATCACCTTTCATGAAGTTGCTTCTTTATGAAGAAGGGGTTGTTCAGTTACTAATGGTATATTGAAAATACTTGTATCAAATCAAGCATTTTCTTTTTTTTGAAAATCTAACTATTCAAGTAAAAAAGGAAATTCAAGGGTATAATTAAATTAGTAACATAACTAAACAAATATATAAGGAGCTATCAAATATAATTTGGTTTTTTGTTCCCTCTTTGCAACAAAAGTGAAAACTTTTCAGAAAAGATATTATAAGTGCATTATAAAATGCATTGAATTTTTAAAAAATATATATGTACAATGTTTCCGAAAGGAGATTTTTTATAAAGTTCTATGAAATTTTCAAAAGTATCTCTTTTTCAAATGAAAACCAGAAAATTATAAGAAAACTTCTTTCTTTTCAGAAAAAAAAAAGAAAAATTGCAATCAGGGAAATTGATTTTCTATCATATGAACTGAATGTTAGAAAATTTAAAATCAAGATATTAGATTTGTGATCAGAAGTCACAAATTCAAAATTTTAAAGATTTTTCTTTAAAGTAATCATTTAAATAATGAAATCAATTAAATATGTAGAAGAACAAGCCTAATGAATTAGACTTTCAAGTATAAAGCCTAATTTGAAATTGATAAAAATATTCATATACAGGGGAGTAGCTACTGTCAATGATAGAGGACCCCCAAGCCACAAGGGCTCCAAAATGAGCAAGCAAAAATAGTAAAATGTTAAAGGGTCCCAAGAAAGAACCCCTCAAGGAATTTTGAAACAGGGCCCATTCAGAACTATGTCATCGTTCATATACTCGAAGTAGGGAAATTCTTCTTGCCAGCGTTCATAACTGGAAGCAGAAAAATGCTAATACCTGCTGAGTTATATGAAAGAAAAATTATATTTTTGCTTTAAATAGCAAAACAGTATTCCATTTAAAATAAATGATTTCTCACTAAACATAAACAAAACAATAACTGAAAAGTCAAGAGTTTTTAAAAATAAATATCAGATTCCTGTTCGACGAAGAAAACAATGCATTTGACAGATTTAAGGTATTTAGGATTGCTTCAATATAACGAATAAATTCAATAAAATATTAAAAATGGATGAAATTTGGTATTTAAACCTAGGTCACACATAAAACAATTCTATTGTAAAAAGGACTTCATACCAAGAAAACTTTACATTAGAGCCAATCAATTAACTGAAAAAATTATGCCCAACACAAAAATATTATTTATCTCGATATCTTATAACTACATAAGATAGTAAGTATATAAATACACAAAACTTACATTTTTCCAATTCTTCTGCATCGGCACCCTCATCGTCCGATTCTGTTCCAGAATCGTGGTCATCATCATTCTAAATTGAAAAAAAAAAATTGTTAAAAACTTAAAAATTAATTTATATTTAAATTTTCAAAAAATTACATTTAAAATTATATAATTGCATTTAATTATGCATAAATGTAAACGAACGCATATTAAGAAAAATTTAAGAACACACACAAAATATTTTTAACTGGTTTTGTGTATTTATTATACAGAAAATATTGATTATCCTAAAGCAAATAAATAATTAAAATAAAAATTTTAAATAAATAAAATTTTTGTTTATTAATCAAACATCTGTGACTATCGTTTTTCATGAGAATTAAGAACCACTAAACATCGCTATATTATCAAAGTATATTGATTTTTTCCTCCTATAAAAACAAAAAACCGACTTATATACTGAAGAGTACATAAATAAAATAAGCTAATATACCCTGAAATAAGCCTTTTCCGAATTTTCACCAGCGATATTTTTACTTGAATAAATATTGTTACAATACAACTTACAGAGATTCCGAAATGTTTAAACATAAAAGAAAATACGGAAAAAAAAAAAAAAAAAATTTCATGAATTCTCAAGGAGAAGATTCTTTGCAAATATATATATATAACCAAATTTAACAATCATTTAAATCTAAGCCTAACATTCATTCTGATGAATTATACTTGTGAAAGAATACAGCAGACAAATATTTCAACATAAAGTATGCAGAGAACTACCATTTTTTGCAGACCAGACGGATTTTTAAAAAATTTTAATTGCTAGAAATTTGTAAATAATGTTAAAATTTCTATGATTCCCAAACTATATTTTGAGAAACTGATTCATAAGGTGTAATAACAGAAAATTTTTGCCTCACATGAAATAGTAGATACTCTATATTACTTTTCATAAATGATTATATACTTCTAAAAGTGCATGATGCAGAAAACAGAATAAAAAAAAATTCCATTCCAATTCATATAGAGAATGAAACTGATCTTGTATCAATTGCGAAGAATTAACATTAAAATTGCTTTAAAAATAATAATAGAGAAATGAGAAGAAAAAAAAAAAATGGAGGGTAAATTAATCATTTTTAAAAAGAACCTTGTAAATTTAGCAATTGCCAACAAAATCATGAGAGTAACATGACGATTTCAAAGTGTTTCATAATATCCAGAATTAAGTTTTAAAAAACACACAGAAATAAATAAAAAATAAAGACTATAAAATCATTCTAGGTTCATCTTTCAAATCAAAACATTTATAATTCGATTTAAATATTTATTTTACTAAAACAAAACATTTATTTTATGGGGTTATTTTCTGTGATAAAATGCAGTTACAGTCAACTAAATCCAATTGTAATTCTTTCTCTGTATACCGGATCTCAAAAAATAATTTTACATTCACTGAATAACATCAAATCCTTTATTATGATGTAATCAATCGAAATGTAATGAATAAACTTTCTCTGCTTTTAAAAATGTATTTCCGCCTTGCAATCTTAGTTTATCAATTAAATTCTTGCAAAACGGCATTTTTTTTTCAATCGACAGAACCAATTCAGACATTCTATGACCTTGGATTATACGCAGAACAGCACTTTTTTTCAATGTGGTTGGCTAATGACGTTTTTCTCACATCACTTCTTAAGCGGGTTGAATTTCCTGAATTAATATTCACACTAGAACTACATAAGTTAAACAGTGCGATGACGTAAATTACTCAGATTCTTCAACTTTTGAAATCTCAAGCTTCACCGTACGATGTCCCATGCTGTGCATTAGGAACTTTACATTATTCCAGATATTGGTCTTCAATAAGCTTAAAAATTGAAATTTGAGTCCATTCGTTTGCAAGTATTCAAAATAGAGATTTTCCAATATTAAACGAAAAATAATAATGTATTGACGTACGCTTCTGTAAATAATAATAATAAATAGTGTGCAGTATTCCAATTTATAATTGAAAATGATTGGATTAAAATCGTCACAATGCAGTTCAGCGTACTGGTCATCAAACTTGAGCAGTAGAATTGCTTTATTTATTAACCCTAATACACAAAATGGTGAAAAATACGTTTCACAAAGTGGGATACCGATAATTAATTCTTTTACATATTTCAAATTGTTATGAAGAAAAACTGCATTTCATAATCAATTAAACCACGAATATAGAGGAAAAGGGTGACAATTCCGAAAGCACTATTCCTTCCGTCAAAGCAATCGTACTTGACCTTGACCGCGTTTACCTTTCTGCGCTAGGAGTTGCGTTCCAAATCGATGTTGAATACACGCAGTGCTTTGAACGTCAGTCTTTCTGAAACTGGTTGTGGAATATTCATTTCGTAAAGCCACTTGATACAGTTCTTAAAAATGATGTGGGGTACCACACCTTAATTACCATAATACTATGTTGCCATTAATGAAACAATCGATTTTTTGTCAGAACTAAAGTATAATGTAAGCTTTTTGTAATACATTATTTGGGTTAAGTGACCGAAATAATTGTTTTAATAAGGAATTTACAAAAAAAAAAGTATGAAGAGTAATATATTGAGATGTTTTCATATTATATAGTGCCAGCAAAAATTAAAGAATTAAACATTATTATTTTCTATAAAATATGCATATTATTGTTCCGATTCTATTTCTAACAGAGATAAATTGAATTCTTAATAAATACTGAGCTTCAAACTTTTTGAATGTCTTTGTTGCTCACTTATTCTTGGGTTAATGACGAGGTTAAATGTGTAAATAAAGCTTAAAAAAAGCACTGTAAACAGAATTTGAATCCCAAAAAGAAATTCAAGGATATATAAAACTAAGACAAATATATATTTTATAGAATTACTAATGGCAAAAAATCTTTATTATTATTATTTTTTTTTTTCCTTCTGATGTTATGGAAATGGGGTTTCTATTATAAATTGACAAGATGTAAAATGTTTTTCTCCATCTAATTTATGGTATTCATATAAAATAGAATATCTATACATCTATCTTTCTTCATCTATAAATATAATATATAATAAAATATAAAATAGAATATGCATTATGCTCTGAGGAATTCCAACCAACTATCTTAACATACTATTCACACTGAGAAGATATTCACAAAATATTTCTCAACTACCTTATAATATTTAATTTATATTCAGAAATTTAATAATTCAAAAATAGAATGATTTTTTTTTACTTAAGATATAGGCATAAGTCTACAACAGTTTAATTGGAAAAAAGGATTTTTAAATAATAATATGTGATTTAAACAGTAGGTAATACTTAAGAAAAAATTATATTTATATCCCAAGAATATTTTATCAATTTAAATTATAAAGAGAAATAGTTTATGAAAATCGTATTAATTTCAAAGATATTTGAAAATTCATTGAAAAAATGAATTTGTAGATGCACAAATAATTATTTCAAAACAATATTTTATTTTTTCAAAAAATATTTAATCAGTACGGGACTTTGTTCAGAATTCTATCATAAAAATACTGCTATAAAAGTGCATGAAAAAAAGAAAATTATTTTTGAGTAAAAATGAGCTGCATGTAAAATTTGAAAATAAGAAATCTATAGTACTACTGAAAATAGTTCCAATAAATTTAACACGTAATTAAAAGATATCAGAAGAATGCACTCCATAAATAAAGTATTGTTTCTGAAAGGAAAAGGAAAAACCCTCTTATTTTGTTAAAAATGATTTTTTTAATACTTAATTTTCTTTAACACTATAGGTAATGCTGCCCAGTGAATCACTGCCATCCCACATAAAGTACAAAATAGAAAAATAAAAAAAGTAATAGTTTGTATAATCAATACTAACAGCAGAATATATGCAAGTTCCATAGCTAAATGCACAGTGCAGTATATGACAACAATAAGAGAATCTACAAATTTTTAATTTCTTATACAATGCAAAAACTACGGATGCCATTAAAATATAACACAAGTGAAGATGCATGATAATATATATTTTTCAATGAATATTAAAAATCAGTTTGCTCTTCTGTCAATAAATGTAAAAGAAAACTCGTACCAAGTTTAATGAATAGGAATAAATCAGCTTTTCTCTATGGACTTCAAAAAAAAATCTTACATTAAAAAAATATGCAATAAATTCGAATCATATTGTGCATCCGTAATTGTAAAACATGACATTTTATAACAGAGACCATATAGGTATTTTTCTTAAAAAAAAAAATAAGCATGCTCATGTTTTTAATGAGGTAATGGAAACAAGCTTTTATGTAAAGAAAGAAAAAAGGTACTTGTGTATTATCACAATCTTATTGGTGACAATATATGAAATAAAGCACATGATTGCTAATTCAGCACATTCGACATATGCGGAATTGCAGTTGCCAACTTGGCGAGTTATCCTGAATGTTGTCATTGTTGCGATAATACAAAAGTACCGAAAAAATTTTAGTAATGAGCATTTCGTTCAAGAAAAATCATTATTTCTCATAGAAAATGCATGAGTATTTAATTTTCATTGAAGGATATTACGCAAAGAAAACAAATTCTACAATATACAACATAAAAAAAAGGGAAATTAATAACATAAAAAGTTGTAATTAGTTTAAATTTCATATCTTAGAAATAAGCAATACAACATAAACAAAAATTTAGCTAATTTAAGAGGACAAGTTAGACTGAGAAACTTTGATGCTGTACTTAATTTCTTAATAATCATAAAATGAAAAGCAAAAAACATTTCCTAAAAATGTATTTCCCTCAATAAAGTTAAAATGTATATAAACTATAACATCCAGAAAGTACAACATATCTGAAACATATACATATATTGAAAAAAATATTATTACACATCAAAACTCAGCAAAAAAGAAAAAAAAATGTAATATATTTTCAAGAAGTATCATGCAATCTAAATGAACATTTTAAAATGTCAAGTAAAATTACTTTTTTAAAACTTTTTCCTCAGATGTGTTCTATGAATGTATAGTCAAAAAAATTATTTGTAGAGATGTTTATTATTCATATGATTGCAGCAAAACAAATTACTTAAGCAGTTGTAATTTAATAATTGCAGTCAGGAAGTATACGACAGAAATAACACATTTGCAAACATAGAATGTATCTTAGTTCTAAAAAAACTATAATTATCATAAAATAAAAATTTTTGTTTTCATTACAAGATTTTAAAAACCGTTGAAAATATTCATATAAAAAGCATCAATAAAATATATTGTTTGTGCATATTTAGGATATACACAGAAATGAAAACATGAATAATAAAACATATAATTCAAAACAAATCAATCAACAGTTTAAATCGAATATGTGTTGGAAGAAATCAATATGTGGATAATAATGAAAATAAAAATTAAAGAACAATATTTTAGCTTACAGATTAAATATTTTATTTAAGTTTTAATAAGAAATGTATATGAAGTACTTTCAAGATTAAAAGATTATATAATCTGATTAACTACAGAAATTACTGTAAATTTTAAAAAAATTCCATAGCTAATACAGTACAGTGTATACAATCTTAAATAAAATACATTTAGGTGCACTATATATATATATATCAACCATATGTAATTCACACATTTGAAAATAACGCAAATTCAGAATTGAATTCTTACTACATTTTAAGATAACTACTAAAGTAGTCTGTATACACATTCAAGAAATTTGTAATAGTCAAATTATACAATTTAAAGTAGTAAATATACTGAGAAATATTATATAATGAAATAGTCACACACTATATTTATAAATATAATAAAATCTAAAGAATCTTCAGTATAATTTTTAAACAACATACTAATTACAATATAACACACAAATAGACTGCAATTATAAGTTAAAATAATTATCACTACATAATGATAGGATCACAAAAGTTATTAAATATTAAATACTGATAAAAAAATTTATGTATAATTATCATACCAGAGTGGTTAATTTAAACAAAAAAGATGTGTTAATTGTTAGTTTTATATTTGAATATTCAACTACATATGTACATTACATATAATTATATTTTATAAAAATCATATAATTCTTTAAGCAGTTTCACAATCTTGTCCAATCACTCGTGAAAAAAATGTTCAAACCAAATCATTGGTAAAACTTTGTTGAAAAATGTACACTTTACATTTTAAAATGAGAATTACTTTATGAAATTTGTGTAAAAAATTACAAAAAAATATATTGATGGTTGTTCTGGAAATATTTTCTTTGTTATTTCAGTAATATATATATATATTTAAATGTTATAAAATTTATAAATTTAAAGAATATTTTTTGAAAGGATTGCATTGATAATAGTAAATCAAAATTCTCTAGAAACGCAAATTCTTATATGTGTGAAATAGGATTTCACCAAAATAGGATTTAAATTATGAAGCTTAAATATCTATAAAAGGTATTAAAAAAATGTTAAGCAATAACAGGAATTTTTTCATAAAAATTTTAACATATTTAATAAAAAAAAAGTTTTTCCAAGAATTAACTTCTTTTTTACTATTCAGTGGTAAACTATTTAATGAATGAGTATCCCTAGGCGAAGAAATTGAAATGCATGCTGCTCGAACTTTTCCGAGTTTCTTTATAATTTGATACTTGACAAAAAAGATTTCAAACTCAAAAACAAAAAAATTGAACTAAGATATTCGCATGAAAAACAATTTCAGAAAATTCAGAGCATAACTAAATTCTACAATGAATTCTTTTTAATCAAAACCATTTTGAGTACGTACAATAGTCTTATTACGGAAAGTTTAATAAATTTCGACTGACAAATGAACAAAATCTAAATTCCAATTCAGAAATTAATCCATTGAATAGTATTGAAATATACTTATACAAATTTTGACAATGAAATTCTCATAATTTGGGTTAAAATAAGTAATTTATATTATTTAGAAATCTCTCTATCAATGAACAATTTCATGACTCAACCGAACACCGGCAACATGTACAAGACAATTCCACACACATTTCTAATTACATAACAATTTTAAAATAATTAATCACGAATAAATGAGCTAAAATAACCCGGATTGACACCTTTCTTCAAAAAATAAACATATCTATTTTTAAGAGATTTCGTACAATTGCACGATTCATGAAAATTCCAATACACGTACCTCTTGACATTGACAAGCGATGTCTTGGTTTAAAACCATTCTAATAACAAATGTAACAGATAGTAATCCAGGAAATGTACAAGGTACAGACAGACACTGTCTGTTTTTACAAATCGAAAGCTGACGAGAAAAGATTGTTTATACAAACGCCGATCGTTCAGTACAGGTTCCGAGTACGGTACTCCGGTATGACCATGAACTCCTAACTACCGAGTCAGTTTCACGACATGTGACGTTCGCGATGTGTGCAGTACTGTACAGATGTGCGAATAGAGTACACCACCGCTTATTTTTAATCAATCTGAATTAATAGTATACCTGTCCTGTCAGCCATGACAGCTCGGCTGCGCGATGTAGCTGCTAAATGTGCGCGTGAACACGAAACCTATGCACCGGTAGAAAAGTGAGGAAACACTCTTTCGGGAGAGCAGCAAAAAAAAAAAGTGAAAATAAAAAAGTTGGTATACATATATTTTTTGTTTTAACTTACCTTAGACGGATACGAATCGGCTTCATTCAGTGATTGTGTTTTTAGTTTATGCGTCAGGTATCTGAGCATTTCACTAAAGTAATTGTAATATCGCCGGCCACGATCGTTTTAAGTCAAAAATGACTTAAAAGTAACCACAGGGCTACAAAACGATGAACGTTTGGGCCCGATAAATGCCTGCTATCATAATTGTTTAGTTTTTGTTAGTATCTCTCCATGTATCCCTCTTCATCCCATCTGTAGAAGGATACCACTGTTCAACACTGGAGGGGCAAAAACTCAAACAAAAGCGGCAGAAATTCTCACAGAACTTCCTGCACCTCCATCACTGTTCATGTACTGTGTCCAACTCGCCGTGAGAGCGAGAGACCGCAAACAATATCAGCGGAAGGGAAACTAGAGGGCGCTGCAGTCGACAGCACTGCAAGATATGTCCACTCTGAAACGAAAAGCGGATCAGCCGGTTAGTAGAACCTGTATCTGAATTATTACAAATCCCATAACTTTAATATTTCACACATAAAATCATTGACTCATTTGAAATGAAAATAATATTTTTTTAAAGTTGAAAATGTCTGATTTACAGTGTGGAATGAAATTTAAAAGTGTTGGATTCCCCTCCGTAAGTGGGTTAGGTCCTGTGGCCTCTGATTGGCCAGATGGATTGACGTCACAGTAATCATCTAGCGCGCTCCTCTCTCTCTCTCAGTAAAGATTTTCTCTCTTTTCTCTCTCTCTTTTCTTCTGCTAACCCTGACTCCCTTAAATCTTTCTCCGGCGAACTAAGTTGCAAAGGAGAGAAACAGGATTCTTCTCTTTCTCTTGTTCGTTGAGCCGCTTAGGGAAGACAAGGAAAGATATAATTCGCGCACCAGTGCGATTTTATTTTTCGGTGTGTATAAAAATAAAATTATTCACTTAAAGTGTAGTTTAAAGTAAACTATTCTGATATATATATATATTTTAAAAAAGTTTTTTAAGAAGTCATTACGTAATAAAATACAAAAAAGTAATTTATTGAACAAGGATAAAAGATTTCGATTTTAAATTGCGGTGATAAAAGCAGCGAACTTCAGTGAAAAGTTGGAGTTTTCTAAACCTTGTCTTTTACCTTGGCTTAAAATCTTATGACACATTTAAATTTGTGCATTGTTGTTGCAATTTATAGAAAAAGAATTACAGAGACTGCGCAGAAAAGTGATATGTACCCCTCTTCAATATAATTATATTAATATAAAAAACAGTATAAATTGATGTTTGAAAATTAAAGTTAAAACTCAATGTTACAAGTTATTAGAGATCTCTAAGATGCTTGAGAGATTTAAAATCGTATATAAAGTTTTAAAACTGTATAATCTATGCTCATACGCAAATCTGAGGGAATATAACTTGAAAATTATCTGAGGAACTCCAATTTTATTGTAAGTGAGATATATTTTGTCATACATAGTTTAATTAAATGTAATAAATTATTAACTATTAATTTAGATCTATATGATTATATAATTCCATTTTTGATAATTATATAATAACATTAAAAATAAATATTTAAGTGGTCCATTAGGATAAAATTATATATACAGATCCTTTATAATAACATACAATTAAAATTACTTAATTTTCATGCAAATTTCATTTTTCCTCTTCGAGATGCTTACAAAGAATACAAAACTTTACAATTTAGATGTGTCATTAGTTAGTTTTAGTTAGTCAAAGCTTTTATAAAATAATACTAATATATGAATATAATAACAATACACAAAGGAAAACAATGAGTAAATACAATTTAAATTTTTCTTTGAAAATGATTAAAAAGTTTGAAAACAAGCAAAGGACTTTTATTTAATTCCTACTATTATTGTTCACAATCTCCTTATACATATATATATATATATATATATCTTGTTCAAATTTTCAATCGTGAATAAAATACGTTTTATTCATCCATTCAAGTTCAAATACATTTTTTTAAACTTGTAGTGGATGACACTTCATGTTATTACAGTTTTTTTCAAATATTAATACATTAATGAGATTTTATTTTTTAATTTTAAATTTATTCTGCGTTATTTTTAACGAAGTTTGAGCTAGCTGCAGCAGATGGTGAAAGTAAGTTTTTCTAACGAATTTTTCTCGCTTTCAAATATTTTTTTTTCATCCACTAAGTTTAAATTCTTTTTTATTCAAACTCGTAGTGGATGACACTTGATGTAAAAACAGTTTTAAACAAAAATTAATTCATTAATTAAATTTAATTAACTAAAATAAAATTTTTGTGTCTTCGTTTTGAGTAGGAATTAACTTTTTTTTATATATATATTACTTGTTGTTTGTTACTTAGTTTTCTCTTAACGACGAAGATAATTCTTTTATTGTGAAAGAAGCAGAAAATAATACACAACTAGTTTCTTGCACAACACGCATTAATTCGACAGACGAGTAGTAACAGGTACATATTTCCAAACATTTTTACAATTTTTCAACATTCCTTATAGATTTCTGCTTTTTTCAAAGGAGGACCGATAAATAAATATGCTTGGTCGTAATTTAAGGAAATCTAATTGTGTGTGTATTATGTAATACAGGGGTGGGCAGACTTTTCCAAATTACGGGCTACTTCTAAGTTTTTCAGGGTGCTGCGGTCCACCTAGGGTCAGTGGTGAACACAAGAAGGGGGTCACGGGTCCGACCCTCCTCCATAGCCATTTATTTTTCTCTTGATTGATTATAATTACATGTATATAGTACCTAAATTTTAATTAAATATGTGTTATTAATAGCTTTTTTTATTAATTAATGCTAATTATTATTTAGTAATTTATTTTTTTTTACTTTTTTTTTGTTCCCGATAATCGGCAAAAAAAAAAAAAAATGTTTGGCTGTTTTTAGGGTATAATACGAGATTGGTAGACTTTCATCCCCCCCTAAAAAATTCTAATGTGCTCCACTGCCCAGTGTCGCAGGTTTGAGGCACCCACCCGTGGGTGCCTGCCTCTGTTCTCCATTATCTACGTGACCTTTTCTGGAGGGAAGGACGAAGAATCACGCAAATCGTTCATCTTAATATCTGTTAATTAAGATCTTAACTTAATCCCAATACACAACAATAATAATAATCAAAGTAAGCAGATCTGGAATGAGAAGACACA
This sequence comes from Trichonephila inaurata madagascariensis, assembly GCA_019973955.1. Lineage (NCBI taxonomy): Eukaryota > Metazoa > Arthropoda > Arachnida > Araneae > Nephilidae > Trichonephila > Trichonephila inaurata. The sequence goes on along the minus strand of BMAV01023301.1, from coordinate 302,142 downwards.
ACTCGTATTACCAAATAATCGCTTAATTGATCACTATATCTAACTTTACAGATTAATTCTAATCTCACTATTACACGCACTTACCTTATAGCAGGGATGGCGAACCTTTTTGAAACGTGAGTCAAGTCTTATTTATATTTTTTTAGTACTGTTCATGGGTCATTAATGCACCAGAGTTTAGTTTAAAAATTTTTAACTGAGTAATTTTAAAACTAAACATCATTAAAATTTAATTGGCTAAACGGGTAAAAATGGGCGCTATGTGGAAATCTCTTTCTACAAACATAACTGAATAGAACTTTACAAAAGTGCAATTTATCCGAAGAAAGGGCTTTAAATATGGTTACTTGCTTATTTTCTTTGGTGTGTAGATTTTTTTCAACAAACAAAATGTGAGTAATATTATACACTTTACTTGATGTTTTTTAAACACTTTTGCTTTATTTCAAATACTGCGTACTTTCATATACATCTGTGGTCATTTGCATAAATTTAGAACTGTAATGACCAAACTAAAGTATTTAAATTTAATTTTCGTCAATGCAATGCTTGAATAAAATACAAATGGAATATAAATAAACAACATAAATTAGAAAATCTAAATAAACCGACGTAAACAAACAAGGAGTTTCCTAGAAATCGTCGGTCAGTTAAAAAGCTTGCGTGGGTCAGTGTCTGACCCACGGGTCATATAAGTTCGCCATCCCTGCCTTATAGCTTAGTCAAAGTCGCTTACCGCTATATCCTAGGTAAACAGCTGCTATCTTTGTCCTAACTGACGTGGCTTTAATCTGGCTCTAATCCTTGTGGTTTCGGATCCACCTTTAGCTTGAATATACAGGTACGGGTAGGTTAATTCTCGGACTTGGTATTCTTCTAAACGCTATCTTAATTACTTCCACACTTAGACATAGACCTCACATAGCCACCCCACAAACGCTAAACTTCTATTATATATATAACTCCTAAAATACATAATCATGTTCTTTTTCTCGAGTTGGTTGGAAAGAATTGCCATTCTGGACCCAAAGAACCCCAAGAGGACTGTTAAAAGAAAACGCAATGAAAGCTCCATCACAGTGTGGTGAGGCAAAAAAAGGTTCTACAATATTTATTATAACTAAATAATAAATACGGAATATGTACTTTTGCCTACAGAACTAAAATAAAAAAAACTAACACTTTTAAAACCGCGTTTAAAGCAAAACGCAAGATACAATAATAATAATAATAATAAAATAATAATATCCACAAATAATGTAATATCAAATAATGCATTTATTATCAAGCAAATCCAAATACAAAGACAGTGCTCCTCAAACTTTCAACATTTGCGACCCAATATTCAATCAGAATTTTCATCGCGCCCCCTTCCATACAATAACAAAGTTTTGAATTCAATAATACTACACTTTGATGCTAAAGCTACAATATTATTTTAACCTGTTAAGTGTCACTGGCGTATATATACGTCTCGCACAGTTAAAACGTTAATTATCCCGGACATATATATACGTCGTTCTAAAGTACGATCTTTCCTGTGCACTGCTATTCATAAAATTATTCCGAAGGCTTGGAATGCAATAAAAAGATTTTGATAGAGTTTGCGAGGGATTTATTTATTTCAGAGTATTTGCTTATTTTTATTACTTTTCTTCCATCCCAATACATTACATACGCATGCCTACATGTCATTGGGGAGCGAATCACGTAACTTTTAATCGGCAGTTAAAGAATTAAATGTAAGCAGTGCAAATTATATTAAGATAATTGTTAATTTTTGAACATAATTTTATATATAAGAAGCCCACATGGGGTCACAGGTGATAATTAAACTTGCTCTTAACTTAGTATTGTTAAATTAATTATAAAATACATTGTGCAGTACTGATACATTTATAAATGTGTTATATCAGTGTAAATATGTATTTTACTTTTTATTATGTCAGAAAGTTTTTGTTTGTTTATTTTCAGTAAATAATAATTTTTTTAAATAATCTTTTGTTTTCGACTTTTCAATACGCTTGCGTCCCCCTCTTAGAGTTATCACACCCCCTAGGGGGGCACGCCCCACAGTTTGAGAAACGCTGCATTAAGAAATAAAACATTTTCATCTTAAGTTAATTTTCGTTCTTATAATCAAAAGACATAGTCTGCTTACTGTCAACCAATCTTATTTCCAAACATAATAACTAGCTGCTCGCATCTTCAGGCGCGGTCACCCGAAAACGTCTTGGTGGTCCACCTGTCGATCGCGATCGACGTAATGCCCACCCCGGATGTAATAGATCTACCTAAAACGATTCAGTCTGTCTTCCATGAAGTTTCAGTTAGGATTACTATAGCTATTACAAAGATAACACCGGCGCTAGTAACTCATTCGCTTACAATGAGTCATCATGCCGTGCTGTTTTGAAACCCAGAATACATTTTGCATGCTCAATGACGCCCATTATTTTGCATGATCGACATGAGTCTAAAATTTAAAGTAAAAAAAGGCTGTCTTTGTGTAATATGCAGGATAGACCTAAATTCGGAGCACATTTTTATACAAAAAATATTCTAATGTTAAATTACCGTATTTACTTGAATCTTCGCCGCCGTCGATTCTAAGCCGCGGCCAAAATTCTCAAAATGTTTTTGTGAAAAAATGTTGTCATTGATTCTGAGCTGTACCCCAATTCTCTAAACGTTTTTGAGAAGAAAAAAAATATAAAAAATTGTATAAGAGTGAGACATAACCATCCTGTGATGACTATGTCTATTAGGATCCGCGTAAGCTAGAGGTGTGGAATTATCTAAATGATGAGACATTTTGGATTCTTAACACAACTTTTATTAAGAATAACTTAAATTACTTAATTCTAATTAACAACTTTCTTAAAGTGAGAGTTAACACCCAATTAAACCTTATATTCAAGTCAGATCGCGCAACTAGATCACTTATCTTAATTATAATAAATTAACTGACTAATCTAACTTCCTATACAAAATATTACCTTTTGTAGAGTCACCTTCCTTCATCGATTGAGGTAATACCTATAACGTAACTTTAGATGAGAAGATTCAGACTTTCTTATAATTTAATTGATATGAACGTATTCTTCTTCCAGAGCTATAGGACGACTAACACTTGATCCGAATGATTCCACACTAAGTTATCTCTAGACTTGTCGCTTCCTCTCATCAAAGCTTCTATCCTTTCAAAGTATATCTCATTTACATATTCGATCCGTTTGTCTTCTTGGTATTGGGTTGGAAAGGTTTTGCCATTAATCGTGGCCGTCAAAGAACTTAGGAGTTATGTTAGAAGAAGGACGCGAGAGACGTCACAAGAGGTTCAGCAGTATCAGATACTTAAAAAAACTCAATTTTTTTAATGAGAAATAATAAAAGCTGGAGGCCCAGTGGACGAGTGGTAGCATATCGTGCTTCCACACCTCAGGTACGGGGATTCCATCCTCTGGCTGGGCAAGGTCGACTCAGCCTTCCATCCCTTCAGTGGGTCGATAAATAAGTACCAAGTTTGCTTGGGAACTGAACACTGGGGATTTCGCGTCAGACTGATCCCCTGATCGAGACATCTGCTCATGCACCTCAGCAGGACCGGCTCTAGCAATTTTGCCGCCCCGGACAAAAATGGAAAATGCCGCCCCTCTCTCTCTCTAACACAAAAAATTATAATAAAAAAGATAAATTGTCCACCTAAATACGCAACAATAAAACCTGAATAATTCCAGTGAACAAAAAAGCAGCATAACAACATATATACACACATTATTTTAAGTTTCAAAGTAATTCGAAATTAGTGACATAATTACTTGCTATTATTTTAAACGAGTAAAATGTAAGAGAAGGAATCGTCCACATTTCAGCAGGCCAATTTCTCCAAAAAATAGTCTATTGATGATTGGGATCACAAGCATTTGTTTTAATGAGAATAATTATTTTTGAAAAAATATTGCACACATTACTCCTTTTGTTAATTGAATACAATTTTCATTAAAGATATAATTATTCGATAGAAAATTATTTCCAATCATACCCACGCGGTTTTTTTTTCATATTTTTTTAAGGAAACAAGTTAATATTGCGTATTTACCACGATAACATATCAGATCACATGTATGCGACTACTGTAAGACTCGTTTATATATATATATATATATATATATATTATAAACGTGCCCTTTCTTACTTAACATTTAACATTAATGTTCATTTTAATACACGACGGAAAATAATCAACATAATAAAATCTAGGGAAAGAGTGGAGAATAATAAAAGCAGGGATGCTCAACCACTGTGCAGCGGCACTTTTGTGTGCCGCCAAATTCTTGAAATGTGCCACCAATTTTTTTTAAAAATATTAATAATACTCTGAGAAAAAAAAAACAAAATACGGAACCGAAACGTTCTTATAATTAATTTGTAATTAATTACTAAATACATATTCTGTTGCCTTGGATGTACATATTAAATTTTTTAACATTGGAAATTATTATTTTATAAACTATTTTACATAATGTATCACAGATAAATTTTAACTAATTTAAGGTAATCCGACTACGTTCGGAACCGTGATTTTGCAAAAGAGTATAAATGGATAATATTTATGATATTAAGTGTCACTTAGATTAGAAACTGTATATAGAATTGTTTTAAGAATAGCATTACAATAAAAAATTATTTAAGTGCAATATTTTGACAAAAAATGAACATAGAATGACCCATTTTCAAAATATTCTCCTTTTGTGAAAAATGTTTCTATTATTATAACATTTTGCCTGTCTATAGCTCAGACCTCTATACTGAGGCTCAACTAGAATTTTTGAAATATATAACTTAGAAGGGGATTTATCATGTTTTACGACAACAAAGGGGAGAAATTTTAAGAAAAAAACGCCGATAGTTATTTCAAATGATTGTAACTGAGAAAATAATGTGAATTTTTCAAATATCATAGTTGAGCCTCTGTACAGCTACATACAGGCAAAATATTATTATAATAGAAGCATTTTTCACAAAAGGAGAACATTTTGAAAAAGGTTATTCTGTTAATTTTTTGCCGAAATATTGTATTTAAATATTTTCTTTTGTCACAATCTCCTTAAAAAAATTTTTTATACATTATTCTAAGTGACACTAAATATATGAAATTATCCATTTATGGGCTTTTTAAAATCACGGCTCCAAGTGTGAATACCCAAACCCTTTTATTGTTAGTGTGCCGCCAAAATTTTGAAATTGTTAAAAATGTACCGCAACAAAAGAAATGTTGATAATCACTGTGTGACGGGCTCACGCGTCTTTTCTGTAATATAACCTCTGGGTTCTTTGACGGCCAAGATTAATGGCAAATCTTTTCCAACCAAAATCCAAGAAGTGAATTACGATTATGAAATGCAAATAAGATAGCTTTTAAAAGAACAGAAGTTTCAGTAAGGATGGCAATTTAGGGAAAGCTATGTTGGAAGAGATACGAGTGTGAATTGACAACCTATCGTAAAGTTACCAAGATATTAAGTCATTGATACAAGATGCATACCATTGCACGCGTGCCTAGACGTTTCGTACCGTGATAGAATCTTTTTTTGGATTAAGGTAGGACTGATTATTTGATATTAGGACTTGTAATATTATCAGAATTGAAAGTAGGCCGATAATATAATTATTTAGATAAAGTGGTCTAAATTATGCTATTCAGTTTAACTATCGCTGTGTGTTTGGTTTATTATTCTCACTAATATAAATTTATCTAAATTAGTAGAGGTTTAAGTTATATTCTTAATAAAGTCATATTGAGAATTTTAAAATGTCTATTCATTTTGAGAATCCCACACCTCTAATTCACGCTGACAATCAAAGATAGGGTCACCAAAGAGCGACCATATCACAACTGTTTTAGGGTTACGAAGTCAGGATATAAAATTAATTCTTTTGTACTCCCAGGCCGGTTTAAGCTCATTTCGAGCCCTGGGCGCAGAAGATCTACGGGACTCCTTTTCAATGGCGGATCGAAATTTATAACCAGAAAATCTGTTTAAGTTCAATTTATCCGGGCCCCTGGGATCCTGCCCCAAGCGTTCAATGGATAAACCGGTACTGTCTACTCCATCCGTCATTTAGTGGGATTGCTAAGGTACAAAGTCCAGTGTCCGAAGTCTTCACGATGGCGTGCCTTGGAAGTTTGGTGAGTGGGGAGTCAGCTAAAATGTAGTTCTCGTTACTTGACTGAGGTTCGAATTTATGAGTCTGTTGCCAATACCTCTTTTGGCCTTAAGGTGTGACTTTACTATTAGGCAGCGATAGACTTAGAGAAACACAGAACATAAAGTGCTAGAGATTCTGATTTATTGTCACCATAAAAGTAAGTATAAGAATGATGAAGTGTGCGGTCTAATCACACATGAAATTTCTTTTGAAAATATTCCATTTCTTTTTATATTATTCAATACTACCTGCTTTTTTAATGCTCATTTTACTTGTGGTTTTAAATTTAAAATAACATCTTTTTTTATATAATTTTCCCCCCTATTTCAGCATAAATAGAATAATTTGGCTGATGGATTTTAAATCACCTAATATATAAGAAAAGGAACAAATGTGAATTTTTATTATTTTTTTATTTTGAAAAAAAAAGCACTTAAAATAACTTTGGAGTGATTAAATTTTTAAATTAAACTATCAAAAGCATGTGAGTGATTTTTTATTATTATACAATGAAAAGCATAATTTTAAATTATTGGAGATTGACAAGTAATTTTGTGCAATCCATACTAACTTTTCCCTTACATAGATGTGAATCCGGTATTATGGAATTCCATTTATACGTTTCTAAGACTAACTTTATTAGTTTTTGATAAAAAAAATGTCCAAAATCATTATGGATATATACTATAAACAATTGTAAGGAATTATCCTTGTCAAAAAATATATATATATTTATTTTGTTGTTAAAAAAAATTTTTTTACAACATTATTCTGAAACAATATTAAAAATACGTGAAAGTCTTTTCTGCTTCAAATTTATCAGGAAAATCACAGTTCGTTACAGTCACGGTGAGCCCACAGAAAATAGCTGAAGCATTGAATCTAAATTTTTCCTTTTGATCTTCGGAGAATTTTCCGTTACAAAAGATACATACTGCGTCTTTGTTTTGATTCTTTAGTTAATAGCATGAAGTCTGTTACAATGATATATCGGAATGAAATGTACCGGATATCATGGAATACCTAGTATTCCATGATACTCGACACTCAGTGGCGCACACAAGAGGCGGTTTCCGCGTCCAGACCCTTTGCCAAAGCCCTTCATTTTTTTTCGATTGATTATAATTCTATGTATTTAGTACGTAAAATGTACACTCATGGACAAAAAAATTCGCGCACCAAGAAGGAGTCGTCAAAATGAAACGAAATTTTACATACGTAATGACTACTTTGATATACGTAAATGATTAGAAAATCAAAGAGAACGGATCATTTATTTCAGAGATAAAGGCAAAAGAATGGAGGATTTAATACCCTGTTGAACCCTCTCTATAGCGCGAATGCATTATGCGATACGATCGGGCATTAAGGCATAGAAGTTCTGTATGATGTCTTGAGACATTTCGTTCCATATTTGCTGTAACCTTGCCTCTAATTCGTTCAAACTCGTGGGATGCCCAACTCGCCGTCCCAAATTATTCCAGATATGCTCAATTGGAGACAAGTCTGGGGATCGGACTGGCCAAGGAAGGGTAGTAACAGTGCGGAGACAGTCTTGCCATGTGAGACTGATCCTTGTCTTGTTGAAAAATGGCTCCTGGTAGCCATTGCATGAGTGGCAACACATGTGGTTGCAGGATGTCATGGACATACCGCTGGACTGTAATGGTGTCACGGGGGGTGACCATGCTATGTAGGCAATGACACCCCATACCATCACACCAGTTGGGGAGCGGTGTGTCATTGTAAAGCAAATGCAGGATTGAGGCATTCACCACGGGGTCTCCACATACGAACACGATTGACATCACTGCTGAGATTGAATCTGGATTCGTCGGTAAAAATGACCTGGTTCCATTCCGCTACAGTCCAGTTTCCTCGTGCGCGGCACCACTCTAAACGGAGGCATCAATGGGTGGGTGTCAAGGGTAGCACACATAATAGGCACCGAGATCCCAAATGTTCTTCAGCCAGGTGCCTTCGTATGGTTCGAGAAGACACAGGAGCTCCTAGTGAAGGTGCTACATGTGCCTGGATGGCGGCCGATGAAGCAGTTGGCTGTACGCGCGCATTTCTTACGATGTGGCGGTCTTCTCGACGACTGGTCTGTCGAGGGCATCCTGATCCTGGTCTTCGTGTAAATGACATCTCTCGTATCCACTGGTCCCAACACCTCCTCACAACACAAATCAGAGGGGCTTAATTGAGGAGCTATTCGCCTAGCTGACCACCCAGCTTCCATCATGCCGATGATTCTCCCCATCTCAAACTGCGACAGCTGCTCATACTGTCTTCGAAAACGGCGTAATGGCATGTCAACCTCAGCTCTTGCTTTGTAAACGATTCAGCACACTCAAACAAGCTTTGTTTACTTGTGTTATACTCCACGGAAAAAGACGTTAAACACCCTCTACCGGCTATACGTAATGCGCAGTCCCGCTGCATTTCTAATCATTTGCATATCTCCCTGACTTGTACCTTCATGCCAAGTTTTGTTACGATCCCGCAATTATTTCTTAATGCGCTAATTTTTTTTGTCCATGAGTGTAATTAAGTATTCGTAATTTATAACTAATTTTATCAATGAATACTAATTATTTATTCAACAATTATTTTTTTAGTGTTTTTATTCCCGAAAATCGACAAAATCAAAAGAATATGTTGGGCATGATACGAGAATGGTGAATTTTCAACCCTGGATCCCCCCCTTTGAAAAATTCCTTACTGTGCCATTGCCGACACGCCATCTTGGAAAATGAATCTTAAAGCTGAAGAACAAAACATTGTCAGTTAAACACAGTATTACAAACTGCAATTTTTTTTGTGTGTGTTTTGTTTATATTATGTTTTAATTTAATGTTCAAGTCACATGTGTTCGAGTAAGTTAAAATATTTGAAAAATTACCAGCAAAAATTTTAGGAAATTTCTAAACACACTTTGTTTTGTTGCAAGTGGTCAATTCTTACTGCAATGCATCATGAGAATCTCTTCAATACTTCAAGGTTTTCCTAAGCATTAGCAGCTACAAACGGAGCCAAAAGCTCGGTATTCCATATTCCCGACTTTCATGTAAAAACATTATAACATTTGGAATAATTTTTGATATATTGTGTAAAATGAATTATTATTTTTATAGTTATATTTAGTTCGTACGTGCATTATATCTGACGAGGGTAGAGATGTTTATATGTCCAAAAATTCATACATTGTTTCTACAAACGTAATTTTGTAAAAAAGTAGTGTTTTGTAAATAAACAGTTCGACAAGATTTGAGACCATGGTTCAAAATTACGAGGTCCGTCGCCAAAAGCCCTCATGTAGCTGAATAGTGCGACGTTAATATTCACTCACTCAACAAGATTTGAAAGATACATTTGAAAACAATGATACGATTTTGATAACATTTTTACATTTCTACGTTATTCTTAAATAAATTATTGTGTTAAGAAAGAACGCACTGAATAAATAAATACTAAATAGCTCTTTAAGAAATGTCAAAAAAAAAAAAATTTAAAATCCCCGCAAAAGCGAATAAATTTTGAAAGAAATATGTAAGAAATCCACTTTTCTGTGAACAATAAAATCCACAATGAATCAATTTGAAGATTAAAAAATTTTCCCAAAATGGGGGCAGAAACTCGGAAAAACGAGTTTTTGGGGTTGAATAAAATTTCGGCAAATAAAAAATAATTGAAATAATCCGATTACTAAAAAAAAATTGTTCGATGAAAATAATACTCAACAAAAATAAAAAATTAAAATATTTTTGATTAATCTCATCTAAGTTTAAAAAATAAAAAATAATAATTAATAATTGAATAAACTACTCCACTTGATTTTAATCGTTATTAGCTTTGTATAATTCATTTTTTTTTTAAAAAAAAGCTGAAGTGTTTATTTTAAAAATATTCATTTAATTGTTGCTTAAATAGTTTTAAGATTCAATTGCATATTATATACAAAGTAACGAGAGAATGAAAAAATTTATCTTTCTTAAAATTAAATGAAAAATTATCAATTACGTTTTTTTTTATTTTCATTCATGGGACGTCATAGTCACATGATAGTGAAAGCCACGTGATTCTAGCCAATCAAGTTAAAAACCCTGTAAAACAGTCCCCATAATAACTATCTAGTGTTTCCCGCTAATCAGTTCACGCGCCCGGGGGTGCAAATTTTTTCTTTTTTGCAGAAACTTTTTTTAAAAAAGGACATATGTTTTACAAAAAGCATTTTTTTTTAAAAGAAAAAACATAAAAAAATGTTTTTAAATTTAAAAAAAAAAACTTTTTGAAAAATTTTTTTTCCCAACATTTAAAAAATCTTTACCCAAAATTTAAATTTTAAATTTTTTTATGAGTTTAACAAAAAAGAACAACAAGACAATTAGTTCCCAAAGTTTGTTTGGGTTTAATGGAAAACACGTGTTTGTTTTTTTACGTGACTTCCCGGGAAAGGCCTATTGTGTTGTTTTTTTTCTTATCCCACTTGAAAAGACAGAAACATCTTTGATCAAGTCCATGAACCCATGCGTTTTTAAATATTGAAGAACTGTAGCAGGACTTGACATCAGCTGTATCTGCTTGACACAAGCCAATATGTGGGCAGAAGCCGCTTGGGTCACGAATCTTTATGGTTGCCCTCACGGGCCAAACCATCTGCAATCTCATTTCCGTAGACATTCACGTGCGACGGACCCCCTGAAAAAAATTTAACGTTGGCACTCAAACTTTTAACAGTTGGGCAATACTGTTGTCGTTCTGTCACCCTACCCCACCATTCAGATAGATTTCTGAATAGAGCTGCGGCTATCACTGAATAAAAATTTTGTTTGAACCTCAGAAAAGCAAAACTGCAAAGTCTCCTCAATACTAAGATTTTTCCCCCAAAAAACGAGCAGTAGCCGGGATTTCTTTTACGATTCTAATACCATTCCCCTTTTTGATGAAAAATCCACGCCCGAGACAGCGCGTACACCCCATGCTGCCCTCAGTATAGATCTGTAATGCGTCACACGGGTTTTTTATGATTTTCCCAAAGCGTGCCAAGGTTTCAGTTGAGTGCCTTTGTGAGTGTATGTGAGAATAATTTGAAAAAAAAGACCGAATCATAGAAGACGCAGCTTCCTCGTAAGGCGACAATTTTTGTGCCTTGTCACATAACAAGAGGTATCAGTTGTAAAAAAACAGTTGTTTTTTATAAGTGATGATTTGAATGTTTGGAAACACAAAACAACCTTTGTGGGAAAATTGAGTTTTTCAGGCAAAGTTCGCTTCCCAGCATGAACAAACATAAGATTAAGCAGCCCTAGAACATTTGACCAGGGTTGCCAAATTGGCAATTTTATTTCCTTGCGACAAATTGGTGAAAATACGATATCGCCGGAACATCTAAAGTCTCTGGGATCAAGCCTACTGTAAATTTCCCAGGCTATATGGAGCTTTGAGACAAGGGCCAAGTGTGTGATTTGACTGCGTCAAGAGAGAAATTTCTCTGTCTGTTCAAAACTAGTAGAACTGTTTACAAATCCATTTCTGGAACATTGTAAACTGTGATTATAACGAGTGTGATTTACGTTGTAAATAATCTTATGATATTCCTTTGTGTATTTACGCTGGTTTGTCCTCGTGTAGTTATCGTTTATCTTTCATAAGTAAATATTTTTTTTCAAATAATTTCAGTCGTCTGCTTTTTCCCCCCCATGTAAATTTGAAACGATATTAATTGGGAAAATTTAAACAAAAAAGAGGTAGGTATGAATTTTTTTAATAGATTACATATGTAAACAATGATATTGTTTATACAAAAGGGTAATTCAAAATTATGTAAATAATTAAAAAAGTTGTTTGAGAATTAATTCCTTCTCAAAAATAATGAATTTGCTTTTACCATACTCTAATAATTATATTCTGACCTTATAATTACTTTATAAAATAACTAAAATTTTTCCTTCTGTTTCAAAAGTCTTAAGAAATTTTTTTTTATTTTGAACAAATAACATCTTGTAACTAGTTGAAAAGAATATTAACACCTAGAAATAATTGTGTGCGTCTACGAATAAACTTTTAGCATAAAAAAAAAAATTATTTGCAAGCTGCAAACATTTCCACAGAATTGCGGTTTTATCATTTCCAAGTACTGAATTTTTAATTTTACATCAGACACAGTAGAGTAAAACTTTTATTACCAGACATAAAATAAGTCTGTAGGTTCTGCAAAATCAGCAACATTTACATTAAAGTTTTTGAAGATGAACATAGCAAAATAAACTTAAACTAATAATAATCTCGCCTCGTGCGTCATCTTTTCAATTTTTTATTCGATGGGCTTTATAGTTTATATAAAATCCGAAAAAAAGAGTGTTTACAGACATATATATAAATTAATTATTTATACAAGACCAAAAAAAATTTTAAATTCAGATTTAAAAAATACGAGGCTAAAAATATTTTCAAGGTTCGATTAAATAAATTTTGAGTTTATGTCGCAAGGCAACACGAAAGTTATTGTTAACGGGAATCTTAATCCTGAAGTTTAATTAATTCAAGAAGACAACATTTAAGTTGGCACCTCCCTACAATATTACACCATTGAAGAATTTTAAGGCAATTTCAGTTAAACATGCTGCAACTCATATCTTACCGCTTAATGAGAAATAAGAACTCGAGCATGTGGCTATCGACATCAATACCACCGGTCAATACCACAATGACCATTTAGCTACTCGGGTTATTAAAGATATGTAAATTCCAATTTCTACACCCCTATACAATGAAAAGAAAAACAGTCGGGCCTCTATTTAACGAAGTCACTAAATCCCGATACACAGTTCGTTATGTAGAAAATTCATTAAATATTTATTCATCTTTTAATATACAGTAAGACCCTGCTTAACGCGGGGTATACGTTCCATCAAAGTAGAGCGTTATATGAAACAGCGTTAAACGAGGTTATATCTCATCATGTAAATAATGGGGTTAGGGGATGATGGGTAGAAAATTGATCAGGTACTTTACCATTAAATTTATTAATTATGTGTTTTATAACAATAAAACAAAAATGTATTTTTCTTACAAATATAGGAACATAATAAATGAATAAACATATAAAAATAAATAAAATTCTAAGTCAGTGCGTTTACATTTCAGATCATACAGTATCTTCTGTATTTCAAATTTTCTGCCTTTTTATCAAGAAGGCATCTAATGTAATTTGCGTTTTCCTTTTGCGCTCTGTGAGAAGTTGTTGGTAAGTGGATAATGCATCCATAGCCTTGAAACTCCAGTCAAAATTTGCTCCTGCTTTTTCTTGCTGCTTTATATTCGTGTTTTTTTACTATCACCCATGAAAAAAACTAAAAACCATAATATTTGTCACTCTAGCAATCGTTATATTATATAAATTTATACTTACAATAACGTTAACAAATGTTTGAAACGATAAAAATACATTCATATAACACTGCTGGAAAGAAGAAACACAGATAAACTGCTTCGGATATCGGGAAGCCTACCGCTGTGTGTAATTTCGGGGAATACTACAATTCAAATAAAAGAGCGTTAAACCGAAACAGCGCTAAACGAAACAGCGTTAAGCGGGGTCTTACTGTACCAGATTCTTGGTTCCAGGAAAAAGTTCGCAAAATAGAGATTTGTAAAACGAAAGTCCGACTGTATGTCAGGGAATTGCGACTATCTTCACCTGGTGCTGCTGAAGACCAGCCATATAGAGAAGTTGATGCGCGTTAAAAACCTATCAAAGCTCAAAGTCTTCTCATAGGCAAGGTGTGGAAGTTTGGAGCATGATTTGATTTACGTCCCACTTGTGAAGGAACAGGAGGGCTATTGGCAACGGACCTCATAATTTTGAATCAATGTCAAGTGACAAAGATGACGCCTAAACTCCTTTCTCTCCGAACATCTACACCAGACAAATGGGAGCACTTTGAGCATCTATAGATTTAACGGACTATACGGGGTGGTCTTTCAGTGGCACTAGAATTGTTGTTGTTACTCATGCCACCTGATCGGCATGCGCCAGATCAAGGCCCACGAAATTCATCATTGCAAAGGCTAAATCAAGGGTAAGCATAAGGTCGATCGTGGTCGACCGGTGGAACATCAATACATTTTGGGGTGATCGTCTTTACTAAGACTTAAAGTGTGCATACTAAAAGAAACATATTTATGGAATACCGTTGCTAGCTAGACCAGAGACTGGGTAGACCACAACACCTTGAAAAAGTTAGAAGTAGCCCGTACTCTGAAAAAGTCTACCCACCCTTGAGCTCCATTATACACCTGTCGTTATCCATAGCCTTGAACACCTTGCAGGGGACAGCACGTTTTTGTTCGTTTCCACCCCAATTATAACAGAGAACACCCTGGGGGCGGTCAGGGGCCTACCACTTCTAATTTCCTTCCACGAACCTCACAAGAGTACTTGCGGCTCAACGGTTGTTTAGAGTACCTTCATGCTGCGAAGGCACTTATACATTTAAAAACATCTATGCCTTCTCCAGGATTCGAATCCAGGTTCTACGGCACAGCAGTCAGCGGCGCTAACCACTATACCGGATGATCAGCAGGCAGCAGCACTAGGATTTGAACATGTGACTCAACAGAGCCATCCATGAGCTCGAAACCATGGTCACTCGGCTACCGCAGCCAAGCGGAAGTTTGGAGAGTGGATTGACAGTTCAGGTGTCGTTTTTGTCGATTGACCAATATTAAAAATTATGAGATTCATCACCAATAGATCTTGTGTTACTTTGAAGTAAAGCAAACTGGTCAATCAATTTATGTGGAGTTAGAAAAAAATAGGACCCATACTCAGAAATGTCTTACGGCATGAGCCAACTGGGCCCGCCCCAGGGCCTCACCCTAAATGGGGGGAGGCCTCGTTTCGTTCTCGACTCAATCTTAATATGATCATGATCCGGATAATTTTAATGGTCAAATATTATTCCCTTACACATTCCCCGAAAAGCAGGAAATTTCAAACTGCTTGTCGACTGGCAAAAGTGTCAAGCCTATATTATTAGGTGATGATCGTTTTCTAATGCTTGGCCTAGGCCTAATACCATAAGCAATCATTCAACTCATTTAGTCGAATTGCGGCCATTGGTTGAGCCGGTTTGTGAGAGAGAGAGATGGTCAATTGTGCTTATTTATACTTGTTTCTAATTACCATTTGTACGAATATTTTACAATGCACGCTACATACTGTCTACTTTTAAAGATCACAGGTAAGGCCTGCGTTTGCATAGAGGCCCAGGGCCTCATTAAATCTTAAGATTTCTTTAGGCCCAGGGCCTCAAAAAGTCTTAAGGCATCCCTGCCAATACTGGATAAAAATTAAAGTCATTTTCCAGCATGTCTGGCGCATAGAAGTAGTTATTTTAATAAATATTCAATTTCTACTTGAATTGAATATTTTATTCATCCATAAAATAATATTTTTCACATTTCATCTCATTTATTAAAACACAAATGATTCTTTTAATTCTCCCACAAAACAAAAGTTTAAAAAAAAAATACATCTTTATTAAACTTTTACAAAACGTGACATAGTGGGATCAAAAAAGCATATGTATTAAAACTCTAAGAACTTTTATTATAATATAGTGATTTTTTTTGTACCGATTTTAATTATAAGTCGATGAGATAGCTTTAAAATGTACGCTTACTTTTATTTTTTAACAAAAATTTAATATCTTTCAAAACTCATGGAATATGATAGTCTTTTTTCTCCTCCCTAACCACTGCAGTGGTAAATCTCGATTCCTGGAAGATATATTTGTGGGCAGGGCAGACGTATTTTTCTTTTTCCTGTCGTCTGAGTTTTATTATAATTACCTAGATTTTTCTGATACCCAAATGAATTCTGATTTACAAGCGTCTAGGCGCATTCTATTAGGGAGATGAGGACAACCCAGACGTTGCACACCATTTGTTCCTTGTGTTATAAATAATTGCATAAGGTTTATATAATTTTAATTATTTTTAATTTACTTACATAAGAAGCGAAATTTAATTTTAAAAAAAAGAGCAAGTAAAATATTTAAATATCAATCCTGAAAATAAATTTCATACGAAAAACAATCTCTGAGATTTAATAATATGTTAAATAAAATTTTGTGTGTTTATACTTTAAAAGTGGAATTATTATTAATTATTACAAGTCATTGCGTGTGATAAAAAAAAGGGTTGCCCTGACGTTTCGAAATACAAGATGCTAAAATTTGTACAAATGAAATGATATTTTATAGTTACCTTCAAGTTAATATTTTAGTAAAATCTTTAACGAAAAAAATAATTTATCTCTTAAAAGTAATGCAAAAAGCAATTTCAATAACACTGCGAGATACCTTAACTACTTTTTCAATTCCGGCTATTAGCTCACACTCTCTATATATTTATCTTGGTGGAATTTTCAATCATTAATAAAATACATTTTAAAGAGCACAATTGAGCTGAAATTTTATAATTATTTTGGATGACAATACAGGAATTTAATTATAATTAATAAAAATTAATTGATTAAATTTCTTATTCAAAGAATTACAAAAACTGCCACGTTGGAATCATTTTTGGCGACTTGTGTCAAAACTTGAAAAGGTTTTTTTTCTCACATTTTAAAGCGCTCATTTGAGCTGAAACTTTCTATACACTATTGTTTTAAGTAAAAATACGATAATTTAATTATAATTAATTAAAATTAATTGACTGAAACTAATTATTTAAAAAATTACAGATATAGCTACGTTGGTTTCACTTTTAGCGACATGGGTCAAAACCTTAAAAGATTTTTTTTCTCACCTTTTAAAGCCTTCAGTTGAACTGAAATTTTATAAACACGATTGTTTTGGATGACAATACGATACTTTAATGATAATTAATACAAATTAATGACCACTTAATGATGTGATTCAGTCATATGTATATACACATTTATATTAATTGTAACTATTTAATAAAACGTAGCTAAAATAAAAATTTTCTTTGCTGATCTAAGTAGAAGTTGACTTAATTTTTTTTTTATATTTTTTTGTTTTTTTTTAAGTGAGAATATCCTAACGTACAAATTCAATTTGCAGGTCTTTAGATTGGCAGTGTCATTTTTATTAATTAGGAAATATATATCTTTAATTAATATGGATTTTTTTCTAAATAATTCTGTGAAACTATTGGAAGCCTCAATAGAACCATACCGAGATAAATATCTAAAAGTTAAATCACAGCAATTATTATTTTTTTTTTTACAAAATATCGACTTGTAATATTCATCTATCATCCAGTCCTTATTGCTTTCTGGAGGATCCAGTATCTTCATTGACGTAACTAGTCCTAAATGAGCCCTGCATCAAGATTCTTTGGGGGACCTTTTTTGGAACCCCTAAAATTTGACAGTTTTTTGCCTACGCATAATGGGACCTTAAACGTGAGAATCCCCCCCCCAACTATAATTACTGTTGATATGGCGGTAGCTACACCCTTGAGTATACTGAAGATTAGTCTTCAGCTAAAAGGTTTGAGGGCAGTGGCGTACACAAGGGGGGTGTCCTAGGTGTCCGAACCCCCCCAAAGCCCTTGATTTTTTCCCCGATTAATTATAATTTTAAGTATATAATACGTAAAATTTAATTAAATATTTGTTTTTAATGATTAATTTTATTAATTAATACTAATTATTTATTCAATAATTAGTTTTACTGTTTTTTGTTCCCCAAAATCGACAAAATCAAAAGCAGCATGATACAAGAATGGTGGACTTTTGGACCCTGGATCCCCTTGGAAAACTTCTGTGTGCGCTACTGTTTGAGGGTGATGGTCTTAAGTGTCAGTTTCATCAAATATTATAATGTTGAACAAATGTAGCTCCTATAAGTTAAATAAAGTGAGTTTCTCTTAAGTTCTTTAGGCTGCAATATGTCATTGATAAAGATTGCAAGCTTTAAATTATCATTTGGGAAATTGATTTAACATTCCAGTTCTGATTCCACCCAAAGATCTTTGTACAGATTCATTAGGGCCTTCGTATGGTAAAAGGAACTGAGCCTATTGTCATCATTTAAATAAATGTAAAATCATTAAGAATGATGTAATCGAGCGACACTTCATAACGATGTAAAATTATGTATATAGTCTACGACCAATAGTTTTCAAGTCGTGTTAAAACCACGAGTTCAAACTTCAAGGCCGGCTCTAGCAGTTTTGCCGCCTCGGACAAAAATGTAAAATGCCGCCCCTCTCTCCAAAGCAAAAAATTATAATTAAAAAGATATATGTATATTACTTTAAGTCAAATACAAAAGAATTAGAAATTAAGGACATAATTACCTATTATTATTTCAAACGAGTAAAATGTAAGCGAAGGAATCGCCCATTTCACACAGCATGCCTATTTCTTTTACTGATGATGGGGATCACAAACGTTTACTTTAACTTATAGTGACTACACTCAAGACTAAAATAAAACATCTCCTATGACTCTCTATCTATATAAAACTTTTATTGACCCCTGTCTCCTTTTGGACAGCTGACACCGGACATCGTATGGGTGAAAGGAATATCCATTGTGACCATACACCGAGATGGAGAGAAAGTTAATAGTGAAAGATGTGCAAACTTATCAAATTTCATGATTGACATATACTCCCTCCTTGAACTCTTAAAATTCAATATAAAAGACACACACACACACACACACACACACACACACACACACACACACACACACACACACACACACACACACACACACACACACACACACACACACACACACACACACACTATATATATATATATATATATATATATATATGTATATAAAGCTGCCTTTTGTTTGTGTAAGAATTATTCAAGTTTTATAGGTGTGTATCTATGTGAACAATTTACCTTTTTTAATCATAATTTGCTTTGAAGAGAGGGTGGGTTTACCTTTTGTAGGGGGGCAAAACTGCTAGAGCGGTCTGATTATTTAAGATGGAAGTGACTTTCTCTTTTATCCTTCTCTATATGCTTATATATTATAATCATATATATCCATATATATATATATACTATTATATATATACTATATATATATATATATATATATATATATATAAGAGGGAAAGAGAGAGGGTTTGAAAAAGCAATTTAGTATAGCAGTTTTAAATTAATCCTTTCAAAGTGTTATTTTACACCCATTTATAATAAAAACGGACTCCCTATGTCTTTAATTTACTGTTAATAAAAATTCCTTCGAAGCTTGTGCTCCACTAATCACAATAAAATATTTCGTCTGCTCAGTAGATTCTAGAATCACCGTAGATGGCGATACACGAAACAACTCGTCTAGGTACAAAACCAGTGAGAGGGTAAAAATGACGTCATGAGGAATGACTTTCCATTCCTCGTAATCCATTTGTTACAATTCGTCTTGTGAACGAGACGGAGGCAAGGCATGTAAATTTCGTCGAATCACATCTTAGATGTGCTTGATTGCTAAGGAATCAAGGGAAAATGGAGGCCAGGGAAGCATTTGTACATCCTGCTCAGTACATTGGCTGATGAATACAAGAGTGGGGTCGGAATGGTAAATTTCAACCAGTACCCAGTAAAGATATCCTACTGGTAAAGGGCACTGGATACCACTCGAAAGAAAAGGAACGTTACACACCGCAGTACATATCCACGTATCGTTTGGCAAACACAGTGCCCTGACTTCGAACTAGGTTAAACATTAATCGCTCGTGATGGCGTCCCATACCATGATACAGAGTTGTCGCATATTGAGTTTCCCATAGATTCAGCCGAATTAGACCTGTTGCAATGTCAGCACCATACTCACTTAAGGCAACCCTTATTGCACAAACCAAAGCCTGAATCGTCTGAAGCCCCGATCCTGTGCCATCCTGTCGTCCACATGGCACAAGACCGGCATCATTGCAAACTAAATGGTATGTGCTGTGAGGTCAATGGTAGTATACTTTATTGATATCAAAGTGCAGACCACTAGTAACCAATCAACGGGTCGAAGTTTCAGATAATATGGGAACATCAAAAATATCTGCAAATGCTGAAAAATGGATACAAAAAGCTTGTGGGACCCCCACCGATAGTCGATGGATGCTTCGATCCTCGTGTGCCAATGTTTCACAAGTGTACTTACTCTCCCAAAACATACATTGTCCTTTTTCCAACCATCTTAACCGCAGTTGGTGTAATGTAAGTGTGTCTATGTAGATGTCCACTGATATTTGACGTTCGGACCAAACTGCCACAGTGGCCTGGCATTCTTTGCAGTTACATATGTCTTATGAGGTAAGAAAAAACCCACAGTGCTTTCTCTGGCAGAAATAATGGCTATTCTGCAGATTCTGTCTCTTATATCCTACTCATATGTGCCTGAAAGCTGCTCATTTTGCATTACTTAGTGAGGGGCACACAGCTTGAAGTGTGCATAATTTTTAAGGAATTCTTTTGAGTATTGCATTTGTAGTGTCATGCAACTACAAGATTATCTGTACCTGGGAAGATCAAAATCTGTACACAAACATTTAACTGCTTAGTTTTTTACATGACTCAACATTTTTTGGCAGTTACCTTCTGGAATGTTAAAGTATCTATATAGCAATCAAACCGAATGGACATTTCTGGCATTTTTTGTGTTAAGAAATGTATTCGCATATAATTTGATCAGAACTGTTTTTTAGGTTGCAAGGCTGCACAATTATTATTAAAGGATATTCTTAAACGCGCAAAATTTAAAAGCAATATAGTACTTACTGCAGTGGCGAAATGGGAATGTTAGCTCCACCCCCCACCCTCTGCAAAGTCGGGTTTTGGGCTCCAATTGGTTAACTACGTACTTGGCGTCAGTCAGGCTTTGGGCCTCCTAGAATCCTGGACCCTCACATCATGATGCGGGGGTTGCAGGGTTGTACGATACGCCACTGACATATTGCATGTAGTTGCCTGAATGACATTCTAGTTTGCTCATTTCTAGAATTCCTAAGAACACAGGTACCAAAGTGATATTTCCTGTGGTAAGTTTAATTCTTCACTAGGAGAAATGAATTGTCCTGTGTATAAAAAGAGTTCCAGTACTGAAATAAACCTCTCATATGTTAGCTCTGTAATTTTTATACTATGGCAAATTTTTCCAGTAAGGGCCGGGTTCTCTAACATTAGATGATAAAATCTTAAGAAAGTCTGTATTCGCCTTTTTCTACCTAGAACAGTCATTGTTTATTTTAAATAAATTGAACTTTTTTGTTGTAAACATAAATTAAGAGATGTATTCAAAGAATTAAATGACAAACGGCTCGAATAGTTCGAAATACATTTCTGGAAATAATAGGGAAAATCGCAACGAATAAAAACATAACATTTACGAAAAAAGGCTATTTAAAAATAAATATAAACGGAAAAAAAATTCTAAAGGCATCTTAATAGTGTGATCTGCTTAAAAAAAGCTCTTAATTTATCTCAGTTAATCATTGCCTTAATTAGATACCAAAACAATTTGAATATTTCCAAATAGTTTCACGGAAAAAAAGAGCTGAAAATTTTTGTTGGAATTGCTCAGTTATATTTTGTAAAAAAAAAAAAAAAAGGGAACCTAACCTAAAATATGTTGTGTAAAGGAGTTGTGTTTAATTTATATTCGTATACAAATCAATGTAATACACATAGTGTTTAATAATTGTTTTGTTGCTCATGGAATTCATTATTCAGAATTCAGAATTTCTCTATGTGAAGAATGACATTTTATAAACTAGTTTATTTTTTATAACATTTTAGTGATAAATAACACTAATCAGTTAGAAAACTAGACAATACAAACAATAAGATAGCATTGAACTACATACTTACAAAAAATTCCATTCAATACATTTTTTTAAAAACGTGTCATTCTTAACCGTGCTGTTTCATACGCAGTCGATAAAATTCTAACTTGGAAGTTCTTGCGTAAGTATAGTTGTAAGAAAAGTTCAAATGATAACGTAACAAATTGTTGCTTACGAGGTCTCACACACTTTTAAGATAATGTTATCTCTCTAGATTGTATTTATCTAATCGAAAAAAAAATCCGTCTTGATAGATAACCAAAATTAGATTCTACAAATAAGTATTTTTATCTTGTTTTTTCCTTCATCGATTTTTTTTCTCGTAGAGAACGAACTAATAGTATTTTTGTTCGTAGTAACCTATTAGTTGGAATGATATAAATAAGCCTAAATTACGATGCAGACATAAAAACTTTTTTACTAAGTCTGCAATCGTTTGGTTCAAAAAGAATTTTTCTCGAATTAATAGAATGAATCGGCAGCGAGTTTTTTAATTCTAAATTGCCCATGAAGATATTGTTTATTTAAAAACTAAATACTTTCCTAAAGAAATATTGTTTTAAGTTCTCCAGCCAATTTAATGCTTGGAATTAGAAACTTAATTTACAATTCTAAAGAATTTCTAAAACTATGTAAAAATTGTATTACAGTTGAATACGATTGAATGAGCTAGAAAACTTTTTCCTTTTGAATTCTTTTGAGAATTCATTGAAAGAATTAAATCTTTTTATTTGCATTGCCATTTATTTTATTTATACAAAATAAGCCTTGTTCTAAGAACTGGATTGTATTGTTTAAATAAACTATTTGCGTATTATTTAATTATTCTATGAATAATCCAAATTTATATTTTACGGATATGAAATCCGATTTAATGTATTTAATTTAGCATGATTAATATGCGATTTGAATATAGATATATAAAAGAATGAAATAGAAAAAATACATTTTTCTGTTGGAAATTTCAGAATTAATTCTGTTGTTTTGCTTTTTACGGATAATTTTTGTTTTTAATATACTAACTTATATTTTCCAGAATTCATTGTATTTCCAAAACGATATTAATATAAGAAAATTTCTGATTTAATTTTAGCAAAAGAATTTGTTTATTTTATTGTAGTCTCTAGTTTTCATTTCATTTAAATGAACTATTAAACTATGCTACGGTTCGTATCACAATCAATTATGATTTAAAGAATGCAAGATGAATAAGTAGAGTTAAAACAGAATAAATTGAGGAGAGTTGGGTATCAGGGAAAAATTTTTACATTTCTAAAAATAACAACTGGTTTTTGACAAAAATCTCCAAAATCAACATGGATATATACTGTGACAGATTGTGAGGAATTATTACTTGTCAAAAATAGTAATACAGTAGAACATCGTTTATCCGAATCAATTGTTGGGACCGGACACCGTTCGGATACGCGATTGTTCGGATAACCGAAAACCGAATGAGATCCATGCAGTAAATGAAACCGGACACTATACGATTATTGAAAATCCTCACATGCAGGAAATGTGCATGAAGAAAAAGCAAAATAGGTGCAAAACGTCGCAAGGTAACGGTAACGGTTATACATTTATGTGGAACCTTAGAGAAAGCTCTTATTATCCACTCATCATAAAAAATGTCGCAATTTTACCTTTATTGTGGAAAATAATCACATATTTTCCGCTTTACCTCTATACACTTTCGTTTTGACCTTTGAAATCAGCCGAACCGCTTAATTTCTCGTTAAGTTTCAGAGCTTTTTCGCACAACAGAGGGCCCGATATCGCGTATTCCCTTTGCTCCTTCTTTGTGAAAACCACAAGTGTGATCAAGAACAGCATCGTTTTCTTCCCTCTTGGTTTTCCTTTTCTTGAGCCTTCTTCTGAGTCAGGTTTTGACGCAAAATTTAAATTTAAAATGTGGTATTCTCGGTCATTTTTGGGGTATTTTTCCAATTCCCTCTTAAATTGCTTTTTGAAGCCCTTAAAATGCTCTTACTTTACGTCTATTTAATTGTTTTCTTAAGTATCCCTATAAAAAATAATCGCAAGGAACACAGACAGGGGATAGTGATAATCATTTATCAAGAGACAGAATATTTATTTTTTAATTTTCAGCTATTTTATAGCTGATTTTGCAGTATGACTTAGTGCAGAATCTTGGTGAAAAGCAAAGTTTCCTTGAGGGTAAAGACGTTTACTTTTTTTGATCAAGTGTTTCAAAACTTTATTGCGATAGTATTTAGCATCGATTTTAAAGTTTGGTTCTACAAAAAATGGTTTTGTTATGCCTTGAGAGGACATTTCCGTCCATACCATAGCACCTGACGACCAACTAGCATTTTTCAAACAGCTGCGTCTTTGCGACGTTTTTTGCTTGAAATCTGTTGAATCTTCGTTTTGCCAGCTGTGAATCGAAAATGAAACTGTGCTTCACCAGAAGTTATCCATGCTTTGTATCTACCTTTGCGTAACATTAAATACAGAGGCCTAGAACGTCTTCTCGTTTTTCTACAGTCTTAAAAAACATTTGATGACAAACTGGAAAATTTACTTTTTTATAGCCCATTTCCTTTATCTGACGATAAATTGTCGATTGCTATATCTATAGTTTCTTTGCCATAGGTTTTTGCGGCAAAGATCTTTTTACAGCGATAATTCTTTTCAACTTCTTTTTTTCTCCTTCAGTAAGGACTTCCTTTCGTTCACATTTTTTACTTGGAGCTTTTGATTGCGAGCCAAATTTTATTTCTTTTTAAAGTTTTTAGATAGTAATACAATAGAAAAAATGTCTCTTTCGATTTTTAAATGCTTTATTATTTACAGAATTTGAACAACCATCCTTCAGAAGCGGTAAAATTTCGTTCCGAGTTTGAGGATCGAATTTCAGTACTGTAATTTACTCCCACTAATAAAAATGTTTAGATTGGTAATTTAAATGTTCCATTTTTCATATAAAACCAGTTATAAAACGATAGAAATTCATCATAAATAGTTATATGCTTTTAAAACTGGTCACACTTATTTTGAATCAACCGGTATATGTTCGCATACACACACTCAAAATCCTCAACTGTTTAAAAAACAAGATACGAACATGAAATTTTTTTGTAAGTACGAGAGAAATTCTTTTAAGATATATGAAACATTCTTTATAACATGCAGAGTGTGCTTATAAAACAAATATTTAGGGTTTAGAGGATTTTTGTGTTCCACAATTATAAAATAAAAAGTAGTGCGAAAACTTTAAAATTGAAAATTAAAATAAAATTTTTTAAAAAAAACTTTTTAAGTATTCATTTAGTTGAACGTGATTTTGCAAAAGCGTGTAAATGGATAAGCTATTTTAATGTATTTGTGGCATAATGACTAAAGTGTTTTAGGAATAGAAAAATTATTTAAATACACTTTTTAAAATTAACTTAGAATAATCTTCGAAATGTTCTCTTTTGTAAATTTTCTATTGTATTAATATTTTACCTGTATTCAGCTCAGACCTTGTACAGAGGCTCAACTAGAATTTTGAAGTGCATAACTTGGTTATCGGATTCTATCCGGTTTTACGAAACTAGAAGGAGAGTACAAGAAAAACGCCGATAATATTCTTCCAAATGGTTGTAACTCTGAAATAATAGAGATTTCAAAATCATGGACTAACGAGATCTGAGCTATATACAGGTAAAATATTAATACAATAGAAGCATATTTTACAAAGCATTTGGAAAAAGGTTATTCTTAGTTTTTGCTCAAAATATTGTATTTGATAATTTTTTATTTTTTGTTATAATGTCCTTAAAACAATTTTATACATGTTTCTAATCTAAGTGATAAATATCATAAATATTCTACATTTATGCGCTTTTTTAAAATCATGTTTCCGAGCGTAGTCGGATACCTTAAGCCTTCTTGAATTTTGAATTCTACATTCCGTTTTACACGGAATTAAAACATACGCATTAAGTTTAAGGACAGGAATTTCTAGTGATACGTGGAAAACTTAGGTTTTATCTGGAAATTCTGGTCAGTCATCATTCAATTTATGTTCTTGCAGCGCAGGTAGAATACAAGATATTCAACACATCTACTTCTTCCCTATTCCGAACTTCTAAAAGGAAAGAAAGAACTAACAATGACATTAAAATAAATCGATAACAATCTTTCAACAGCATTATCTATATACTTATTCGACCTCACACTTTTTTTTATTTTGTGTTTGTAACTTTTTCTTTTATTATTATTATTCGTCCATACTTGTTTCTTCGTTTTTAAAAATTTTGTTGTAAGCCTCTGGAACCGTATCTTCATCTATTCGACCTGAACCGAGGTAGAGAGTCCAACTAACCATGATAAAACAATTTTATACCAAATATAATAATGTAGACAAGCAAACTATAAGGAAACTCTAAAGTTATATACATAGCTCTAAACCCTATGTGAATAAACACACGAAATCCTAATAATTTAACTTAACTTACCGTTACCTTAAGAATCCAAACATCTCTAATTTATTTTAATAGTTAGAGTCCGTCCTATAATCACGCGTCGAAGTTCAGATCCTTACCGTAACAGCGCTGCTTTCAGCGACTCAGCTACTTTCCTTCTTCTTACGATTATTAAACTTCCACTATATATATATATCTAGCTAATCTGCATATCAGGTTCTGCCTGAGAGGGATGGCTGTGAAATAACTCGATTGCTGGCCCCAAAGATTCCCCAAGAGGATTAATAGAAACTCACGTAAAGCCCCGTCACAGTTTATATATTTGTTATATTTTTTCAATTTAACTTTTTCTTGTTGCATTGTAATATACATTCCTTGCATTTTATTGGCTTTTTCCAGTAATATAGATTGCATTAAAAAAAAGTACAGCTACACTTTCAAAAATGAATTAAAAATAAACAAACATTTACGCTCTTACGGTTTTTTATGTTCTATAAAGAAAAAATTAAATTTTTTTTTAAGGAAATTCAAACTAGATGGTGTAATGCAGTGCTTCTCAAACTTCAATGTTTGCGACCCAGTTTTCCATCATAATGTTCGTAGCGCCGCCCCCTTCCATACAATAATAATGAATTGAATTCAATAATACTATATACTTTGACGCAAGGCTACAATACGAATTTAATTTTAAACCGTACAAATTATCAAGTACTAAATTTTGTATATTATTTTATATATGACAAGCCCATAGAGTCACTGGTAATTATTGAATTTTTCGTAACTTAGTGTAGTTAAATTAATTATCAAACACATTTTGTTCAGTACTGATACATTTATAAGTATATTATATATGAGTAAATGTGTATTTTATATTTATTATATCAGAGAATGCATTTTTTGTTCTGTTTCCTTTCAGTAAATTAATATTTTGTTTCAGACTCTTCGATATGCTCGCGCCCCTCTCCTAAGAATATCACGCCCCCTAGGGAGGTGCGCCCCACAGTTTGAGAAACTCTGGTGTAATGTCCATGTTTTGCAACATTCTCGTTTCAAAATGGCTTCGCCACAAGAACAAACACAAATAGTTAGTTACATGGCTTATCAAATTTAAATCTGTAGCACATGTGCAGCGTGAATTTCGGGCTAACCTATAAACAAAGCCTACCTTTTCAAAGTCCCCAATTTATAAATGGCATGAAAGATTTATGATGATAGGTAGCGTGGTATGAAAAACAAAATCTGGCCGCCCTAGTAGATTTGTAAAGACTCCATGTGTTGAGGCCGACTAATGGTGCGCGTAAATGAAATTGTGCAATAAAACGTTGGGAAAAAGAACTTTGGTGGTTTCTTTATGAAACATAAAAATCCGTAGGTGAACAACTAATTATTTTTTATTAAAATTTAAAAGTGTAGCCATAGTTTTAGAACACCTTGTTTTGGGATCAAATTGTTCTTGTAATTCAATTTATTTTGTTCGTGTTTTAATATTTGAACGACATGGGGATTATACATATATAAAATTACCAATAGTTTCTGAGCAGTTCTTGCTAGTGAGGGTTAAGGATATCCAACTACGTTCGGAACCGTGATTTTAAAAAAGCGCATAAATGGATAATTTTGGTGATATTTAGTGTCACTTAGATTAGAATATATGTATAAAATTGTTTTAAGGACATTGTGACAAAAAATTATTTAAATACAATATTTCGGCAAAAAATTAACTTAGAATAACCTTTTTCAAAATGTTCTCCTTTTGTGAAAAATGTGCTACTATTATAATAATATTTTGCCTGTATATAGCTCAGACCTCTGTACAGAGGCTCAACTACGATTTTTGAAAAATTCACATTATTTTCAGAGTTATAACCCATTGAAATAATTATCGGCGTTTTTTTCTTAAAATTGCTCCCCTCTGTTGTCGTAAAACATGGATAAACCCATTCTAAGTTATATATTTCAAAAATTCTAGTTGAGCCTCTGTACAGAAGTCTGAGTTATATACAGGCAAAATATTACTATAATAGAAGCACTTTTCACAAAAGGAGAATATTTTGAAAATGGGTCATTCTATGTTCATTTTTTATCAAAATGTACTTAAATAATTTTTTATTCTAATGCTATTCTTAAAACAATTTTATGTACATTTTCTAATCTAAGTGACACTAAATATCATAAATATTATTCATTTATAGGCTTTTGCAAAATCACGGTTTCGAGCGTAGTCCGGATACCTTAATTCTAATATTAAAAACATATTTCTGAGTTTCCGAATAGAATATATGACTCTATTAAGACATAACTATAGATCCCCATACATCAGGGGTCCTCAAACCCGGGCCTCGAATAGGTACTGGTTCGTGGATCAACTGGTACCGGGCCTCCCAAGGAACATTTAATTATTTCCATTTTATTTATTGCGGCGTATTTTTGGCGGATTTATGCGACTTTCCAAGGAAATCACTTAAAATTCCGTGTTAAGTCACTTTATAGGTCCAGGGGTCTGAGTGGTAGCGTATCGCGTTTCCACACGACAAGTCCGGGGTTCTATCCTCAGGCTGGGGAAGGTCAATTCAGCCTTTCATCCCTTCAGTGGATCGATAAATGAGTACCAAGCTTGTGTGGGGATTAAAACACTGGGGACTTCGCTTCAGACTGACCACCTGATCGGGACATCTGCTCATGCACCTTAGCGCCCAATGGTCATGAATACTGAGATGGGCACAGTAGGCTTCATGGGCTTTTGCTCCACTGAGTTTGAGTTTAAGTAGCTTTATACTCTTTTTTGTTGTAACTGTATTTTATTTTGAAGGTGTATTCAAGATACACACAATTAAATTAAAATTATTAAATCAAAACAATCTAAAATATAAACAATCAACGTCGGTGATTGGTCGGTCGAAATTATCAACGTTGACCGGTTATCGGCGATAATGGTTGGGAAAATTTTTAAATCATTTTATATATCGTAATTCTTCAAAAGTCATTAACACATTTTTAGTTAATTGCAATTCGCATAAATAGGGTACTGATACTTGTGGAGACAAATTTTGAGTTGTGCCATCGTGTATACTTGACGGAGGCAGCCATTTATTATTTGGATACGGAATGAAAAATAGAACACTGTATCATATTCCCTTAGGTACTGTATTGAAAAAAGTCAAAGTTGTTGAGTCATAATAAGTAATTATCGAAGTTTGAAAAAGATAGAAAGTAATTGATGACGCAAAAACAACAGGAATAGTTAAAATACTTACCTCAACCGCGTAATTAACTATCAGATTCGCAACGAAGAAGAATCTAACTATTATAAGTATTATTTTTTTCTTTTTAGTTTTTTGGACTGGATTATTCACTTAGTCATTTAATATTAACAAGGTCTCTTGCTTTTAAAAGTGATCAAAAATGAATAATATCTGCTTAAGATGATTATTTTTCACTTCATTACAAATTGTTCTTGATTTGAAAGATGAATCACACTGTAGATAATAGAATGGCTGACAAGAGAATTTTAATTGTGACTGTAATATCCTGAAAGAGACTCTAGTGAATTATTATTTCTTTACTCTCTCTCTCTTATATATTTCACCTTAATTTTTCAAACTTTTTGTGAAAGCGGTAACCAAATGGTTATAGTCTTAAACTCCTAACGGGTTCGAGACCTGGTGCCACTGAAGACCCGCCGCGTAGATGGGAATGATGCTCGCTAAACCTGATTTTGAAATAAACATTTTTTTTCATGCAACTATTCTTCCAAATTTTCGCTTACTTTATTCAACTTTCTGATGATTATGTTCTGACAGCTGTCATGATGAAAGAAAATGACATCACATTTAGAATCTTCCCCCTTTTTCAAGTTTAGGGATGGCTTCTGCTCGTTCCCAACCGTTTGAAACACTAAAACCCCTCTCCCCTCTCTTCTACTTTTGTTCAAAACTTAAAGATAAGGAGAGCTTCTGCATTCTTCTAGATTGGTGGGTTTCCAGTTTGACTTCTACAGTCTGTGACACCGTTTATATGACCCCTCTTTTATTGCTCTCTTCCCCCATCGTTCAAGTTTGTGAAGGACTAAAGACTCAAAATTTTCCGTTCAAAAAAGGTCATGAATACAAAGCTGTACTCTCGTCATTCTCGCTGTCCGATCTTCATTTAGAACAGGGATAGCCAACCCAAATGACATTGCAGGCCACTTCTGAAAACATTACAATCTTGCGGGCAGCATATAAAGATTATATATCTTTATATTACTTTTAGACTTATGACAAACATTTATTGGAGTGAAAATTAAAAAAAATGGTATGAATTATTATTGGTTTTATTATTTTTCATCTATACAAGCATAGGTAATTTAATAATAATAATGCAATGAATCAAAATGATCTTTTTTTCACACAAACTGTTGAAGTCTAGGTCTATTGAGATTAAATGCAATCACATTACGTATTATGAGTTTAATTTGTTTTTGTATCCACTCACATCGAAAAATATATTTCACTTTAACATAATTTTCTGAATGGCATTAAAATATTTATAGCTGTGTGAGACAGTGGCGCACACAAGGGGGTCCTGGTCCAAACCCCCAAAGCCCTTGATTTTTTTTCCGATTGATTATATTTCTAAGTATATAGTACGTAAAATTTAATTAAATATTTGTTATTAATGATTAATTTTGTTAATTAATGCTAATTATTTACTCAATAATTAGTTTTTTACTGTTTTTGGTTCCCGAAAATCAACAAAATCGAAAGGAGCATGATACAAGAATGGTGAACTTTCGTACACGGACCCTTCCCCCCTTGAAAAATTTCTGTGTGCGCTACTGGTGTGAGATGTGCTGTGTATTTTGCGTGAGAGAGTTTGTAATATAAAATTTAGGAGCTGTTCTTGTTTAAATTTAGATTTTAGCATCGAATTTGTTGATACGCCGATAAGTTCTTTCCTCTCCTTCATTTTACATGTTTTTTTCCACAAATGGAAAAAGGTGCATTTTCCATTAGAAAAGTATTTAGAAGTTTCTTTTCAATTTTTTTATTGACTCGTGGAACCCCAGGGTTCTGTGGAACACAGTTTGAATTGGGGAAACCCTACGAACTACAAGGAATTTGGGGGAACCCCATTCCATTATTAGAAAAACATATCCAGAAACAATATTTAAATTTAATCAACTTGTTAGAGGTATTTTAAAATTGTAAAAAGTATATTTGTTATTAAAAAATTCATATTATTTTAATATAATTCAGCATTAATAATATTCTATTCCCCAGGTGTCACCTACATTGAATATGTTGTACTTTTTTTAAAAACTGCAAATAACTGCTGATATTTATGTAAGAAACTAGTCCCAACTTTCCTAGGAATGAAGGGACTTAAAGTACACGTCTATTTCTTTTTTTCTCTTAACCCCCTACAATTTCTAAGAAAACTACATTTCTCGTTCACAACCACCAAATGAGTCATAAATCACCATTCGTCAATGGAACATACTGAGAAATTTCATGTATCCTTCCGCAAGAAGGCGGAGTTACAAGTTTACTTTCCCCCTCTTTCCAAATGTGCAATGTTAACTTAATAATTACTGGCAAAAAAAATTAATTGAAAAATTTTAAACTATGCGCGTTTGAAAGAGCATAAGAAAAGGAAATATTTTCTGTTTTTACTATTTTTATCCGATAATTTAAAATATTTTTATGATCGTTTTAATGCACTAGATATGAATTTTCAGATCTTTAAATAATATTTAAAAATACTTAGAATTTTTTTTTTAAGAAATCAAAGATGGAAGAATTAATTTTTTTTTTCGCTTTTTTAGATGCATTTTATTCCGTGCATTTGAAAGCAATATCTTAGATGTAAATATAGGAGAAAGAAACTCCATAGGATTAACATTACGCTCGAGATTTCGTAGTGGCGTGTCAAAGGGAGCCTTAAGGGTGTTATATATAAATATTCCCGTTTTTGAACAATCAGACCTACATGCTAAAAATTTGGTAGACCCGTTCCTTTCATGGAGCGGATATCCTCTACAAAAAGTGTTTTGAGAATTGACCCGAAAAGTGGTTGCGAGGGCTTAAGTGGTGTTAGAGATAAATACTACCTTTTTGGAACTCTTTTAGACTTACAGACTTAAAATTTAGTTAACATTTTTTTTTTTCTTTTGTTGTTGAATATACACTGGTGTGCAAAACTTAAGCAACAGGTGGGTTTATTGCCATAACTTCACGAAAAATCATCTGAGAGACATGAAATTCTGAAATGAGGGAGAGTATTATGTACGTAAAGGATGACGAAAGCATTGGCGCTGAAAAAGGCATACAACGCATACGGTATGGAATCAAACAAAAACAAGCTTTATTGAACGCATAGTATCGTGACTCATGATTGTCTATCCAACAGGAAGAACAACAAGCAGATAGTTCCTTAATATGGTATATGCCCTCCCCTTACTACAATGGTTGCTTTGCACCGTCTCCGCATACTCAGAACCAGCTGGTGCAACATTCTTGAGGTAGGAGTGCCCATTCCTCAATCAACATCTGTTTGAGTTGTTGGTTGTATCCGGATGATGTGAGCGTGTGGCAATACGTCTCCCCAAAGCATCCCACACATGTTCGATGGGATTTAAATCTGGGGAGCACGCTGGCCAATCCATTCGAGTGATATCTTCACTTTCCAGCAGCTCCTCAACAGCAAGAGTGCGATGTGGCGTCATTGTCATCCATAAAGATGAAGTTCGGGCCAATGGCACCTCGAAAAGATGCAGATGGGGAAGAAGTACTTCCTCACAATAGCGATCCCCGGTTACAGACCCTCTGTCGAAAATGGGAAGCTCAGTTCCGACGTTCAGCATAATGCCAACACAGACAAGAACTCCAGGACCACCGTAAGGATGTCTTTCCTTGATGTTACTGGGATAAAACCGGGTCCCGATCTCTCTCCAAATCAAAACGCGTTGAGAATCGCTTCTGGTACTGAACCGACTCTCATCCGTAAAGAGGACACGACTCCATTGATCAGTTGTCCAGTTTGTGTGCTCTCTGCCCACTGTAAACGGTGGCTTCGTTGGCCATCTTTCAACGGGAGGCAGCGTTCAGGACGGCGGGTGAACAGGCCCCCTTTGTGAAGGCGTCTGGCCACAGTAAACCGCTACACTTGTCGACCTGTTGCTGTACAGAGTTTCTTAGCAATGGCGCTTGCTGACTGCTGTGACATTTTTCCACCTGCAGGATGATATATCGGTCATCCCTGCAGTTGTCGTCCGGCGGCCACACCAACCTTTCTAACAGCTGTCCTGTGGTTTGGAACGCTTGCCGCCCGCGAAACGACACTTTTGTTGATTCCGAACTCTGCAGCTGCACTGGTGACAGTACGCCCCTCCTCCAGCTTTCCGATCATTCTTCCATGTGTGAAGTCGTCCAGGTGATTTCTTCTAGCCATATTTCACGAACTGACTCACTGGCACTTGCAGAGAATATGGTGAATTGTGTCTCCGTCCTTCATTTCATTCTACTGTTTTGCGTACGCTCACATCGCTTCTGACGTTTTGTTCGTGATATTTGCATACGCATGACGTTTCTACTGACTTACGTGTTCCCTCTACTGATCTCCAGACCTCCTTTTCTGCAATTTCATGGCTATCTGCTAAATTTTTACATTGTTGCTTAAGTTTTGCACTCCAGTGTAGATCCGCTAAGAACAAATTTTACATAAAATGGCTCCTTTGAGAGGGGGAGGGGGACTTATTTATAAAATAATTTTCGTTATCGAACCATTACTTAACGTAATGAAATTTAGTATGCATGTTACTTTTGATGAATGGAAATTCGCTAAGAAAGAATTCTACGGAAATCGACTCCTATGGCGGAGAGGGAATATTTTGCTGCGTATTAGTAAAAAAATACCCATTTTCGAACTACTACACCTACAGTAGTGAAATTTGGTATGTTGTTGGAACTCTGTTGTTGAATTAAACAGATCTTACAGAAATCTACTCTCAAAAGCGGTTAATGGAACTTATTGATAAAAAAATTCCATTTTGATCTATTAGATTTGGACTTGAAAGTTGGTAAGCATGTTTATTTTATTGAGTAGAGATGCACTAAAAATGAGTTTTATGGAAATCCACTTGGTGGGAGTTACGAGAGAGTGAAAGATAACTCTACCTCAATTTTAGAAATTATTTGTAAGTTCTGCCCTTTTTAAATCAAGAATTATAAGAATATTTTTCAATTCAATTGAATTCCTAATGCTAAGATGTATCAATAATTTATCTATATAAAAACAGTATGTATTCATATAACATCGTGAAATACCCAGTGAAGTGGGCGGGTAGCGGCTAGTTAAATTATAAAATTTGATATTTTGAGTTTGATGTTTTTAGTATCCAAAAGTATTTGGGGTTTCTCCAGATATGTAGACAAATATTTGTTCTGGAAATAATATCATCTTTTGGGGAACATTATCCAAGCCTTTCAAGTTAAGTTGTATTTTATGCAAAAAGGATTTTTTTTTTTTTCATTTCTGTTTTAGATTTGTCGGTCTATTAATTTGTCTTGGCTAATAATCTAAAAATTAAAATAAAACCAAATTTACACATTCGTGCGTCTTATAATCATGTAAAAAATAGCTATCATACGAATGAAAGTTATTTTCAGTTAAGAATCCTATCTCCACACAAAGCTTGTCCTCTGTCAAATTCCACTTCGCGACAGATATACCTTCATTTCAAGGTCTCGAAGAAACTGATTCAAGCGACGTCTGTGACCTAAATATAGAAAATCTACGAAACTTATACTTCTTTAATGGATGCTTAGACCCTGTATTGTCTTTAAATTATCTTTATTGTTCATAAACTCAGTGAAATGAATTACGAATCAGTTTTTTTATGGTGTCATTTGATGAAACGTTCTCGTAAAAAGAAGCAATGAAGTTGGATAAAGTAACGAAAGCGTCTTCATACACTGTTACTTTATTTTATTTAAGCAGATAGATTGATTTAAAAGAAACAACGCACTTATTTGATGAATTGAAAAGTGATTATGTATGTTATTAATATAAAGATAAATTTCCATAAAATTTTCAGGGGGAAAAAAGTTGATTATTTGGGGTCTCAGGGGTGTTAATTTTGTCTCGAAGGGGTTGAATATATGAACAATATTCAAGTAGATATAATTCTCTGAAATTAAAATTAAATAATTCGAATTTTTTACATGTTACTTATAAAGGAAAGAGGTTTCAAAAAGAACAAAATGTTTAAAATATAATCAAAATTTTTAAAAACTACAAGCATATGAAAATAAAAAACATTTCTATAATAAATATTAAGTAATTTTTACGTTGTGCATGCTATTTTCTAAAATAGCAGCCTGTAATGCATAAAACTTTGTGTAGAATTATAAAATTTATCATACTCTTTAAGCCCTATCTAACTTTAGTATTATATATCTTTTTCATTTCAAACTATTTAAAAAATATAGAAATAAAAAAAAAATTAAACTTGTAATTTTTTAATTTTTTTGAAAAGAATATAAGTATTTATTATTTTATTTATATAAAAATAGCTACAGTGCAATAAGGATACATTTAAATTTATAAATCAACTTATTGCTAGTATAATTACAGCTACTATTTTAGAAAATAGCATGCGCAACGTAAAACTTAATTAATATTTCTAACAGAAATGTTTGTTGTTTTCAATGCTTATAATTTTTAAAATTATGATTATATTTTAAACATTTTATGCTTTTTTAAAGCCTCATTCTTTTATAAATAATGTGTAAAAGATTCGAATTATTTAACTTAAATTTCAATGAATTATATCGATTTGAAACTTTTTTTATATTTTCAGCCCTCGAGACAAAGTTAACACCCCTGAGACCTCACCCCCCTAGTGACTGACCACGATTGAAACTGTGATTTTGAAAAAATGTATAAGTGTACAATTTTTTTTATATTTAGTGTCAATTTATTTAGAATATGCATTTAAAATTGTTTTGAGAATGTCGTTACAAGAAAAGATTATTGAAATGCCTTTTTTTTGGCAAAATGAGGAGAGAATGACATATTTTAAAATTTTCTCCTATTATGAAAAATATTTCTACAACACTAATATTTTGCAAGTACAGTCGGATCTTATTTAACATAGTCGCTAAATGTCGAAAAAGAGTTTGTTATGTGGAAAATTCGTTAAGTATAGATTACTCTTTTAATATTGTGACGTTTGATATAAATAACGGCAGCGTGGTATTGATCAGTTTAAACATTTAGTTTATTTACATCACAGCTATTATTTACAGATTATACATTGGGTTATTAAACTTATTAAAGATTATTAGAGTTCAAATGATGTGGTTTGTGAGAGGAGAATTCTTCGGGTTCCGCTCACTTCGAAGGTTCAAACATCTCTCGTTCTCTCTGCTCCGGGAATCAGCGGTCGGCATCTCAGCATCCAGTTACATCCTGCTAGTAGCCGGAAAAGGGTCTATCTGGATCAAAGGTTGCGGTGGAGGTCCCAGGTGGGACCACGGAATAACTTTCAAAATGCAGCTGCAAAATGCACGGGTGATGATTATTTTCACAAAGAACCCGATTCACAGCTGGGTGGCAGGAATCGTTACAATATACTTTAGAAATCTCATTAAACAAATTTTAATTCCATAAACACTATATATTACTTAAAAAAAGTAACTATTTACATTTTTTTTTCTTTTTGTAAATTAATATTTATTTATTTTATATATCTTACCCCTTAAAAAGAAATCTTCAAAGAAAACAAGGGGAAAAAAC
Organism: Trichonephila inaurata madagascariensis; assembly: GCA_019973955.1. Lineage (NCBI taxonomy): Eukaryota > Metazoa > Arthropoda > Arachnida > Araneae > Nephilidae > Trichonephila > Trichonephila inaurata. The sequence continues at coordinate 264,872 of BMAV01023301.1, read as the reverse complement.
ATTGTCCGGGAAATACACTGTATTTTCAACTTTAAAAAGTTTTATATTAAAATTAATTAACATTTTAATGACATTTATAATTTTGAGTTATAAATAATTTTAAACATGCATTATTTTATAACCAGTAATTTTAAGTATGCACTACCACATGCACCTTTAAATTAAATTAGTGCTAAAATCTATTAATTTTATTTCAGTTTTTGGTTCCAAAAATTAAGGCAAATTTATTGCTCTAGGGGAGTTAGGCATCTGGTAAAACCAGTCCAAGGTCATTGTTCCCCAGCGTTTCTGAAACTTTAGGGCGCACCCTTTAGGGAACCTGCGGGGGGTGCGAGCATATCGAAAAGGCGGAAATAAAAGATGTAAAATAATTATTAATTACTGAAAGGAAGCAAAACAAAATACATTCTGACATAATGAAAAAATAAAATACACATTTACACTGATATAAAACTCAAAGATTATTACACTCAAAACTCAAAGATTATTCTAAGTTAATTTTTTGCCAAAATAATCTATTTAAATAAATTTTTTTTGTCAAAATGTCCTTAAAACAATCTTATACATGTATTCTAATCTAAGTGACATTAAATATCATGAAAATTATCCATTTATGTGCTTTTGCAAAATCACAGTTCCGAACGTAGTCGGATACCTTAAAATATGAATAAACCGATCTCTATATTATATATATATATGAAAGAAATTTGTATAATATTACAAAAACCAGAAATAATAGATAATGAACATAACAAGAAATAACGTAATAAAAATATAAAAGCAAAACATGGAGATGGAAAAAATATAAAAAAAGAACTATAAAAATTACAAAAAAGGAACTATAAAATAACCTAGCGAGTCAGAATGCAATTTCGGACTTAGGACCGAATAAGTGGGGTTAAACTAGTTTGATGGCGCCAACCCTCCCCTGTTGCAACTTGGTAAGTTAATCGGGAAATATCTGATTCTCAAGAATTAAAAAAATTAATACTTAAAAAATTAAACTATTCGCCATCACATTCTGAAAGATATAACAACATTAAAATGTTAAAACTCTAAAATAATTAAGTGCACAATATAATTGAACCATCGAACACCAAAGATGGGTGCATGATCTTTAAAACAGTCGTATAAAAAGAAAAATATTTAAAATCCGAAAGTTCAAATTAAAAACCCCAGTATATTCACAAATGAATAGTGTAAATCAGTGATTTAATTTCAGTGATTGTAAATAGTGTAATCACTATTTTCAATAGTGTAATTCCGATTCGAAGACGAACTAAAATTACATATATATATTTAATTTTAGTTCGTCTTCGAATCAGAATATGCATATAAAATTGTTTTAAGACTAAAACTTAAATAAAAAATTGTTTAAATGTACTTTTTTGGTCAAAAAGAATGGGGAGGGAAGGGTTGCAAATTTTCAAAAAAATACTTCTCTTTATTGAAAAATGTTTCTATAACAATATTGAACCTATATATAGCTAAGACCTGTACGAAGCCTGAACGAGAAGCTTAGAAGTATATAATTCAGAAGAGAATTTATTCATGTTTTAAAATATCAGAGTAGAGGAATTGGAATAAAAAACACCGTTTTTATATTATTTCGATTTCACAATCACTGAAAATAATAATTTTTTTCAAAAATCCTAGTTCATATCTTCTGTATAAAAGTCCCAGATATATATAGGCAAAATATTATTGTTATGGATTAGTGGGAAAACAAAGAGGGGGGAGTCGACTTCAATTTAGAGGGAAAACACCTTCGGGGGGGGGAGGATCAGGGTTTTCATCTTCCTTTTCAAAACCCCTCAGAGAGGATTTTGCAACCAATGGCTACTTAGAGTCCCCATGCCGCAAAGGCACTATACATTTCATAAAATGTCTTCTCCGGGATTCGAACCCAGGCTCTACGGCAAAAAGCAGCCAGTGCCCTAACCACTATTCCGGAGGGGGAACACCTTTTTTCTGGGAAAGTAAAAAAAAACTTTCCCCAATACTCATGGTTCAAAAATTACAGGATTTTTTTTAAAGTCAAAATTATACTGACATTAGTTTCTATACTTTAAGATCCCTATTAGGGCCTATTCCGATCAGCCTTTTGTAATATGACATATTTTTCAATGTGACCATAAGAATTCATGGCCTTCTGTGGTACAACCCTTGTCAAAGCATTCTCAAATCTAGTTTCAAAATCTGAAATAAGGGTATTTAAATGTTGAACGTGGGTTAAAATGTTATGTGTTCCTGGCAGATTGTCTGTGGTCAATGGATAAACTGGGAAAATTTGCGACGTCAAATATTATGCTCCTTTAGCTTAATTCTGGCAAGAAACGCTGAAAGGATGGTCCATGTTTCAACAAAATTTATGCCGTCACTTTGTAATGAAAATTGACATCTTCCCCTTCTTTTTTCTAACATAAACCCCCTGTTTTTACGGAGATTAAAGGCCTTTTCCAAAATACCCAAAAAGAAAACAAAGCAAAATGCAAATAAGATTTAAAAATTTTTTTAAAAGGGTAGAAGGTTTAGTGAGAGGAATGGCAACAGAGAAAGCTTATGTGGAAAAAACTGAACAAGTATTAGACGGCCTATTCACAAGGAAGAAGGAAACGCCCAACTTTCGATAATAAAAATTTTATAAAAAAGGGAGAAATTTTAAAAACAAAAGTTTTTCTATTACAAGTAGCAGAATAGATGAGTCTTAAAACCGGGGTAGGAAGGTTATTTTTAAGTGATATTATAATACAGAAAGCTAGATTAGGCAGATAATTAACTATAAGTTTTTTAGGAAAAGTGATCTAGTTGTGCGATCTGACTTAAATATTTCAGTCAAATTTTTGTGGCTTATTCTCACTTAAAGAAAGTTTTTCATTAGATATGGGGTTTTTAAATTTATTTTAAAAAAAAGTTGTATTAAGAATTAAAAAAATGTCCCCCACCCCGGATAACCCCAAAACCACCTCTAGTTTAACGCGGACCAACACGTCATAGCAAATGCAGGATGGCTAGTCACAAATTAACATTAAATTTAGAAAATAAATTTGTTAAATAGGTAAGTTCTGGTTTCCCTTTGTTTAAAATTTTCTTTTAAAATTAAAGTCACACAGGATCCGGTCTAATGAGACCCAAATTAGACCCTTTTTTACACCCCCCCTCACCCCCCAAATTTTTTTTTCGTTGACAAAAACCCCCCCTTGGGGTCGTCAAAACCCTGAGGGTCGATATAGTTCACTTTGGGAAACACTGATCTAATATATTTCTATTGTAAGGAGGTGAAATTAAAAACTTTTTAAAGAATGTTACCCCATATTAGATTAAGAAGGAATTCTCGTGAGATAGCCTGCTACAATATGTTTAATGAGAAAAGGTGTGAATAAGTTGTTCTTAAGGGGAATTGTTAAGTCAGAATTTGAAAAATTTCCATTTTGAATATTATATTAAGATATCAGAAGAAAGAATTCAGCACCTTCTCTGCTCACACCCCAAGCAATCAAGAAAGGGAGAGAATCATCCGTTTTCTATATTAAAACAAAATCATGAGTTCAAGTGAAGGGAAATGTTAGTTATTTTTTTAAAATTATGCGTGTTTTGGGGAAAAGTTTCAACCACTCAGTAAGACACGTGTAAGTTATTAAGATATATTTTATCCAGGAATAGTCAAAAAATCTATCTGTTAAAAATTCGAGATATAATACTTTTCGAGGAATTACAAATAAATCAGTCGAAATATAGTTTTTAATTCTTTCATCAGAAATGTGAATTGAGTTTTGCTCTTCCAAGTAGAGTATTCTTAATAATGATGTATTAAAAAAAATCCCAAAACTAAAAAAATTTTGGGGAAAAACTATGTCACCGTATCCTCCCTGGGGGGCCCCTGCCCCAAGGGGTGTGATAAACCCTATGGGGGGAGGGGCAATGAGCCTATCGAAATTAAAAGATTATTTAAAAAATTATTAATTTATTGAAAAAAAGTAAAACAAAATACATTCTTACATAATAAAAATAGAATACACATTTACAATGATATAATATATATATAAATGTATCAGTACTGCTCAATGTACTTGATAATTAATTTATCAATACTAAGTTTAGAACAAATTTAATAATTACTAGAGACTGCATACACATATATAGTGATAGTTAATACTTATCTTGATCATTTGTATGGTTTATAATTAAGATCTTACTGTAACTTTAGCTTCAAAGTACATTACTAAATTCAATACTTTGTTATTGTATGAAGGGGTAGGAAAATTATGACTGAAAACTGGGTCACAAAAGTTGAAAGTTTTAGAAACACTGTACTATATTGTTACCAATGGCGCACACAAGGGAGGGGTCCTGGGGGTCCGGCCCCCCCAAAGCCCTTGATTTTTTTTCGGATTGATTATAATTCTAAGTATATAGTACGTAAAATTTAATTAAGTGTCTGTTATTAAGGGTTAATTTTATTAATTAATGCCAATTATTTATTCAATAATTAGTTTTTCACTATTTTTTGTTCCCGAAAATCGACAAAATCAAAAGGAGCATGATACAAGAATGGTGAACTTTCGACCCGGACCCTTGAAAAACTCCTGTGTGCGCTACTGGTTGTTACATATATATAAATTTTACCGAAATTTAACACAATTTTATGTGAACCTGTACACAGAGTGAAATTTTATAAGGCATTGTGACTAACGGTAGAAACGAGAGAAGGGATCTGAAACGTAACTGATAGCTACTTTACACTTGTTTGGTGGTATACTTATATTTTAACTTATTATAGCCCAAAAATCTGTCTCTACCACGGCAGTTCGTGAGATAGCACAGCTATTGATTTATCTGGTGATTAACTTCTGACCGAAGGATCATTAATCTTGTGATTTAGCAAGCAGAAATTCCTTTGATGCGAGGTAATTGAAATAGTTCAAAGCAATAATGTCGCTACGTTCACATTTATCAAGAACAAAATGAACAGGGATCTCAGAAAAATGTTTATAAAAGTGAAAATTGAATGAATAAAAACAGATCATTAATGAATTTAAACTCTTTCTTTTAATCCCCTTTAAGCGGTCAATTTTTCCTCAAAAATGCTCCAAAAAAAAGGCATATTTTTTTTATTGCATATAAATAAGCCTAATATTGAACAGAATGCGAAAGTGGAAGAATTTTATTTAAATTTTCGATTTTAAAGATTTCACACTATTTTTTGTTTTACAATTTTGGAGCTTAAGACCCCCTAAATGTTTGCTGTGTTTATATGTACACTCTGCATGCTATGAAGAATGTTTCATATATTTTAAAAGAATTTCTCTTTTACAAAAAAAAATTCGTGTTTGTACCCCTTTTCAAACAGTTGAGGATTTTGTGTGTGTGTTCATGATATGTATGGTCAGTGGCGCACACAAGGGGAGTGTCCAAGGGTTTTGGACACCCCCATAACCCTTGATGTTTTTTTCGATTGGTTATAATCCTATGAATATATTGCGTAAAATTTAAAAAATTTATTTGTTATTAATAGTTAATTTAATTAATTAATGCTAATTTTATTTATTCAATAATTAATATTGTTTTTGTTCCCCAAAATCGGCAAAACCAGAAGAATATGTTGGACGGCGTATTGGAGCATGATACCAAAATGGTGGACTTCCGACCCTGGACCCCCCCCGCCTTGAAAAATTTTGTGTGCGCTACTGTGTATGGTATAATACTGACAGGGGCGTACTAATTATCTCGATTATATAAATTAAATATACCGAGAGAAAATTTAAGTGGTCATTTAATATATATATATATATATATATATATATATATATATATATGCGCACACACGCTCGTGTGTGTGCATACATGTATACTACTCTTTGAAGGATACTGCAATTGAAAAGCAATTAATCTGGAAAGACATCTCGAGAAATGGGGTCTTAAAATTGATGCGAAAAGAGCTTTATAGCTGTTCAGAATCTTAATTTTATCACGTTTATAACGCCAAAAAAATTTATAGTGACCTTATGTGTTCTAGGGGTCCGGACCCCCCTACCTTTCCAAAGCCCTTGATTTTTCCCGATTGATTATAATTTTAAGTATATAATACGTAAAATTTAATTAAATATTTGTTTTTAATGATTATTTTTATTAATTAATACTAATTATTTATTCAATAATTAGTTTTTTACTGTTTTTTGTTCCCCAAAATCGACAAAATCAAAAGGAGCATGATACAAGAATGGTAGACTTTCGACCCTGGACCCCCCTGGAAAACTTCTGTGTGCGCTACTGGTGACAGTGAATAAAGACGAGTCATAATCTAAGCAGAGGTTCAGAGCTACAAATTCTGAAAACGCTACAAGAAGTTGTAATTAAATGAGTAACGTGTTTTATTTTATTTTTTGCTTAAAATGTGAAAATAAATCTCTGATATAATTTATAATGATCATGACATTCATATATTTGACTAAAATACTGCATTCTTTAATGGCATGTTAAGTTATTTTTTTAAAAAATAATAAAAAAAGAGCTTTCTTTACATTTAAATATATTCAACGATATTAGCAACAAGTTTATCATATATTCAAATTACTCTAAGCAGAAGCGCACAGAAAAATTTTTCAAGGGGAGTGTCCAGGTCGAAAGTTCACCATTTTGGTATCATGCTCCAATACGCCCCTCAATATATTCTTTTGATTTTGTCGATTTTCGGGAACAAAAACAATACAAAATTAATTATTGAATAAATAATTAGCATTAACTAATAAAATTAATTATTAATAACGAATACATGATTAAATTTTACGTACAATATACATAGGATTAGAACCAATGAAAAAAAAAATCAAGGGCTATGGCGAGGGGGGGTCCATACCCCTAGGACACCTCCCTTGTGTGTGCCACTGACTCTAAGCAATTCTTTCATTCCTTGTCTCAAAATTGTTTTATTGTTAGCACTGATCACCACACACACAAAGAAAATTTATGCAGTCACAAATCTCACTACTTGCGAATACGAAAAACAGAAGCAGTGACAAGGTTAGGTTCAAGCCCAATAGCAATTCACTGAGCGCCTGGACGGGAAATTAACTCCACATGTGTGCAACCCAGACAGAAGTGCATTTATCTCCCCGATAGTGATATCCTAGCTCTCACCCCTGACTTTTATTTTAGTGTTTTGATCCATTAGGTGTCTCCAAGACAACAGATAGGTCTCTCTCCCCATCTGCAAACGACTGTCAAACTCGACATCGCGGTAGTTTATCTTCGGAAATATAACCTGTTTCTGAACTTTTAACAACTGCAGAAGCCCCCTCCCTGCCTAATAGCTTCCCAAGGAGCATCGTCCTCCAGTTACAGCTCTCCCCCTCTTTTTTTTTCATTTATTTCTTTTTTGCCGTCTTAGCGGGAGAGGAGGGGGGCAACTTGAGGTGGTTCCTGGCTAAAAATAGCCTTGGGAACCTGCGGAAAACCCCTGTTCGATTCCACCCTCCTACAACCACATGAAGGGCTTCAGTCGCCTTGACACCCTCTTCTTTTGGAGAAGTATTCCCATATTTCAACCTCCCTTGTCTTGACCTTTAGGTAGGGTGGGGGATAAATTTCGAGATTTTTATTTGTTTATATTTTCTTTCTTTAGTGTAAGTTTTCCAGGCTTGTTTTCGCTTCAGTTCTCTCCTTTACAACACATTTGTAGAGGCTTGATATTCGAGGCCTGGGAGGCAACAGTCGTGATGATAAGACCGGTTCTTAGCAGATGGGCTAGGGTGGCAGGTTAGGTGATTTAGCCTCTAAAAATAAAACGCTCTTTCGAATACAATCTTCAAGAAAAAAAGAACCCTTTATTTAAGGAGTTTAAGTAAAAAAAAATACGAGGTCAATTTTAAATTGAAATTGTTTATAATTTACTTATGCATTTCCATACATGCGGTTTGTATGGGGTCGAGCAAATGTTCACCTCTTCAGTATTAAAAATATTGTATGTGTTCCTTAAATTGTATGTAATTTGATCAATGTCTCACGATGTAAAAAGTGCCTTTTCAAGGAAATTTTACATTTTTTTCTCTCGGTTACATTGTTTTTGATGTTAGACATTTGTATTTATTTGAATATGCTTAATAAATATATTTAGCTTAGAAAGTTCTTGTGCTTAGAAAAATCACGGCAACAGCGTTTGATGCCAACTATTAGATCACTAGAAGCACGAAGGGTGAATAATTTGGTTAATGTAACATCTTACTTACAGTATATTTTTCTTGCTTTCTGTGCATTAAAAATAATGCTTTTTATTCAGAATTAGATGCATTAAAATCTCATCAGCGGTGAATTTTTTTTTTTCCCAAAATGTTTCAAAAAAGACATATTTTTTATTGCATATAACTAAGCATAATATGTACTTAACACAGAGAATGCGAAAAGTGAAGAATTTTATTTTAACTTTCAATTTTAATGTTTTCACGCTATTTTTTTAATTTTACAATTGTGGAACCCTCCCCCCTTATGCAAAAAAAAAAACCCTGTGAAATACAAATCCCTCTTTATAAGTACACTCTGCATGCTATGGAGAATGTTTCATATATATTTTACAAGAATTTCTCTCATACATACAAAAAATTTTTTTATTCGTTCCTCTTCTTCAGATGGTTGAGGATTTTGAGTGTGTGTGTGCATATATATATGTGCACACACAATTTGAAGCACGGTGTAATACTAAATCTTAAATTGCAATTGGGGACAGAAACATGGCCGATCCAAGTAGGTGTGCACCGCACGCTGGCGGCCTAAACAAGGGGAGGCCGGCGGCCACATTTCTATCAATTAATCAAAAATTTTAAAGAAAATCTCAAAACAAAACTTATAATAAGTTGAATAAATATGTGCCAAATTTTAAATAGTTATTGAAAATTAAAATAAGTCCTGATTCCTGATAGTATAGCATAGTTTAAGAAATATAGAATGTTAGTGCACAGTGTGTTGATCCACTTTGTTCATTAATATCTACTCTTCACACTCATCCAGGGGCGTAGCTACCGCCGTAACAGCCGTATGGATGATACGAGCCCCAAAACGTGTAAGCAAAACATCCCAAAATATTAATGAGCTCTTAGAAAGGGCCCCCCGAGGAACTTAGATACAAGGCCACTTAGAACTAGCTACGCCATCATTCATTTGATAGCCAAATTCGCGGCAGATTGGGCAATACCGCAACAGAAAAGGTTTTCTTGCTTATCAGCGGCTGCGCACTGTGAATCGATGCTTAACAAAGGCGTCTCAAAAATGATTTTCAAGAAAGTTGCTTTACGAAAACATCCAATATGGTTAATATTACCTAAAACACAGGAATGTTTAAATTCAATATGCATTGGAAGAAATTAAAAAAATTTCAATTTAATAATAACCATTACAATTTAGAGAAATAAAATAGAGGAATGAAGTGATTTTTGAGTGTGTCTATTTGCATTTTTATTAATGTTTTACTTTTTACTCTTATACAGGTAGAGGAGTTTATAATGTCAACGTTAAGTATTAGTCAAATTCAGTGGCGCACACAAGGGGGGGGGCACTGACTTATCAAGCCCTTGATTTTTCTTCCGATAGATTATAATTCTAAGTATATAGTACGTAAAATTTAACTAAGCATTTGTTAATGATTAATTTTATTAATTAATGCAATAATTTTTTTAAAGTTTTATTGTATTTGTCCCTCGAAAATCGACAAAATCAAAAGGAGCATGATGCAAGAATGGTGAACTTTCGACCCTGAATCCCCCTTGAAAAATTCCTGTGTGTGCTACTGGTCAAAGTATAAAAAATACTCCTGAGGGGCAGCACATTAGGTCTTGACACTCTCGAGTGCGGCTAGACACCTTAGGATCGGCTAAGACAGTATTCCGCAACCCCCGGTCCGTGGTTCAAATACTACCGGTCCGCACAAGAAACATTAAATTATTTTTCTTTTATTTACTGTGGTATATTTTTCTTAGATTAGGGCTACTTTTTATGAAAATCACTTAATATTTCTTGTTATAAATCACTTTATATTCATTTTTTGGTGTAGCTATATTTTATTCAGAAGTCACGATTAAATACAATTAAATTAAAATTATTAAATCAAAACAGTCTAAAATATAAGCAATCAACATCCTTCCCCTCAGCGGGCCGCGGTAAAATTAACAAACGTTGATCGGTTCGTGGTGATTAAAAGGTTGCGGATCACTGGGCTAAGGCATCCTAGGCTTTTTTAGATTATCATTCCATTTTCAATTCTTCTCAAGCAACAAATTGCACATTGCTTTACCAATTTCTCTTCTGTATCGAATATTTTCAAGAATGTAAATTCTTGCCTTCAATGAAAAATTCCCGCCTTCACCACAAAGAATATCCCGTACGAAAAGTATTTTAGTACCATGGAGACAAACTACATCTCTTAAAAACACTAGCATGAATAATCTTAGCATAAGAATTAAAAGTATGTGCAAATCACAGGCAGAAAGAAGAAAATATCGCGTCCGTACAGCGTACGGGCAAACCAGTTGTGTGGCCAGCTTTCGGTAGCCCGTACGGTTTACGGGTTAAAAAATCACTACTGTATTAATGAAGATGCAGTTTTAAAAATATATATATATTTAAGGCTGTCTTTGCGTAACGTTTAAGAATTTGACCGATGTTTGGAATATTTTTCCAAATAAAAAAATATTTCAACATTAATATTATATTCTGTGTGGGTTCGCTATCTTACAGAAAACAGCATGTCTTATCATACTACTAGTTTTATGAGTTTATTCATTTTTTCATACGTCAAATGTGTTTCGCATTTTTTTTACTGTACCGTAATGTCAAATGAGCTATCCTTGTACATGTTAAAATGAATTTTAATTTATCTATGAATATTTACTTTACTTTGTTTTATAAATATATGACAGAATAACAATTTTGCAAATTTTCATAAAAATTGAGACATTTTTCTATCTGAAAATGTGTTTCGTATTTAGTTTGTGATATGGCCCCCCTTTTGTGACCATATCTTTGATTGTCAGCGTGAGCTAGATGTGTGGGATTTTCATAATAATCAGACATTCTAAATTCTTAATATGACTTTATTAAGAATATAACTTAAACGTCTAACAATTTAGATAAATTAATATAAATGAGAATCTAGAATGAACGAACACACAAAAATAGTTAAACCGAATCGCGTAACTTAGACCACTTTCTCTAAACAATTATATTATCCGCCTACTCTCACTTCTAATAATATTACAAGTTCTAATATCAAATAATCAGTCCTACCTTAATTCAAACGTAACTTCAATCTTTAAAAGGAAACGTCTAGGCACGTGTGCAATGGTATGCACCTTGTATTAATGGCTGGGTTTCTAGGTAACTTTACTATAGGCTGTCAATTCACGCTTGTATCTCCTCCAAACATAACATTCATCAAATTGCCATTCATTTTACTGAAACTTCTGTTCTTTTAAAAGCTATCTTATTTGCATTTCTTATTCGCATTTCGCTTCTTGGGGTTTGGTTGGAAAAGAGTTGCCATTAATTTTGGCCGTCAAAGAACCCAGAGGTTATGTTAAAGAAAAGACGCGTGAGCCCGTCACAAGTTGAGGCTGTCATACATTTGGTAAAAACAATCTTAATTGTGCACCTTTAAAACGTTCCAAATTTCTGTACTAGTAAATAAATAAATAAAAACCGTAAAAAAATATAAGAAATATTAAAATATATAATTTTTCAAATGAGATTTTATACTTTAAAAGTGTATACAGTTATTAAATCTTAAATAAAATAAAAGTCCCCAATTTAAAATAATTATATAATTCCACTGATTTCTTACATAGTTTTGCTTTCGATAAAAGAAAGATTGCTAACCTTTCGAGGATATTAGGAAAAATTGCCCTTAATTGTAAGACCGCTTTGAATGTTTCTACAGTTGCATGAGTGTTTTTTATCCCGTCCGAGACAGACAGTTTAAATCCGGTGCATTATCGTTTTTATCCTTCATGTCTAGTCAATGTTCAAGTATAGTTTTAGATTTAAAAAAAAGTTTGGATTTTAAAAAATAAGAATTTATCCGTCTGGTTTAAAGTGGACAGATGTTCCATTCTATAAAGCACAGGACATATCCTCTTAAGAGTTTAAAATAAAAATAAACAATTTTGAGGGCATCGTTATCATGGTTTAGCCGATTTAATATTTCTAAGCGTATTTCTTTCATAGTTATACTTATAAGAATTACAAAACCCTCAACCTCAATATTTCTGGCATTTGAAGTTTAAAATAAAAAAACAAAAACAAAAAAATGCCAGAATATAATATAATATATATATATATATACAATAATATAAAATCAATAATACGAAAAATAGTTCGAATTAGGGATGGTAGTAAGTTATTTAAAAATGAAAAAAAGGTACTTAAGGTATCCAACTACTCTAAAATCTTTTAATTTTTTCAAAAATTGACAATTTTTTTTAAAAGATTTTATTTTATAGATCGTCTTATTAGCTTTGTAAAAAGTACCAAGTTTTTATTTTCCATTCACTAGAACAAAATCTTCAAGCGTTTTAGTAAAAGAAGATGCCATTACTTTAAGCAACATGTCAAACTTTAAAATGCTTTATACTCGAAATGTGTCTTTTTTTTTTAGAGAATGCTCAAAGGAGGACAGAGATTACTCAAAAAGTTTTGAAAATAATGAATCAAAATATTTTGTGTAGGTTCTGTGTAATAGTAGAAGTGTTTTAACCTTCAAATTTATCAATCACTGTTTTATTACAAAATTTACAGTCTTTTACGTGAATATAACCACTGTTTTTTTAAGCAATTTCATATAATAACTAAGATAAAGCGCTCTAGATTTTGTAAAAATTAAAATATCTCTTGTTCTAAAGGTCATTTTAAAAATGAATACCAAAGTAACGCAGCAAAATTGAGAATTTGTACATAAATTTTTGTACAGAAAGGACCCCGTTTAATGGGGTTTTTTTTCCATTTTAGTAATAATAATTTCTTTTCCTCTTTTTATTTTAGCATTTTTTTCTTAAAATGTACTACATAAATCTAAAAACCATAAAAAAAATTTCCATATCTCCATTTTTTTTTTAAAATTGTCACAAGTAGTCGGATACCTTGAATGGGGTGTTAATTTGTATAAGATTTTAAGGTATCCGGATATGTTCGGAACCGTGATTTTGCAAAAGCGTATAAATGGATAATATTTATGATATTTAGTTTCATTTAGATTAGAAAATGTATATAAAATTGTTTTAAGAATAGTATTACTATAAAAAATTATTTAAGTACAATATTTTGACAAAAATAAAATAGAAGCCCATTTTCAAAATTTTCCCCTTTTTGTAAAAAATGCTTCTATTATAAAAATTTTTGCCTTTATATAGCTCAGACCACAGTAAAAAAAGGCTCAACTAAATTTTTTTAAATATATAACTTAAAAATTGGTTTATCCATGTTTTACGACAACTGGGGAGAAATTTTAAAAAAAATGCCAATAATTTTTTAATTGGTTGAAACTTGAAAATAATGTAATTTTCAACCCCTGGAAAGTCTTTACTTTATATATGAAAAAATATTTTTTTTTAGAAATTTTTTTAAAAAAGGAGAAATTTAAAAAAAGGTTATTCTAAGTTATTTTTTAGCCAAAATATTGTATTTAAGTAATTTTTTTTGTCAAAATGTCCTTAAATTAATTTTATACATGCATTCAAAAAGTGATACAAATATCATGAAAACTACCCATTTATGTTTTTAAAATCACGGTTTCGAACGTAGTCGGATCCTTAACTAAAAAAAACTGACTTTCATTTTAAAATTATTTTAAATTTTTGGGAGTTCTCATGTACAGGGTGATTCGCTAACGGACCGAAACAATTTCAGGGTGTGTAGGAAGTACAGAGATGACTCGGGGAAAATATAGTGCAGGGTTTTAAACTCGTAAATTGAAGCTATGGGGCAGAGGGAAAGAGCTGAAAAAAAGCAACACAGGGACGTTTAAAAACTTTTTTAGGCCCCAGGTACCCTTTCCAAAGAGGGCCTGCCCTATGACCTTTAAAAAACGCTCCTTTGAACCGTGATTTTAAAATAGCATAAATGGATAATTTTCATAATATTTAGTGTCACTTAGATTAGAATACATGCACAAAAAATTTTTTTAAAGGGCATTATGACAAAAATATTATTTAAATGCAATTTTGGCAGAAAATTAACTTAAATTATTTTTCCTTTTTTTTTAAAAAAAGCTTCTAAAATAATAACATTTTGATTATATAAAGTAAAGAATTCTCCACGGAGTCTGAACTAGGATTTTTGAAAAGTTCAAATTATTCTCAGAGTTACCACCCATTGAAATAATTATCGGGCCTTTTTTTCTTAAAATTTCATCCCTTTGTAGTAAAATATGGATAGATTCATTCTAAAATTTTATATTTCAAAAAATTTAGTTAGCCTCTGTACAGAGGTCGAGCTATATACAGACAAAAAAATTATTATAATAGAAGTTTTTTTTAAAAGGAAAAATATTTTAAAAAATTGGGATTTAGTTTTTTTGTCAAAAATAGTATTAAATAATTTTATTGTAATCTTTTAAAAAATTTTAATGCATTTTCTTTAAACTAAAATAAATACAAAAATATTTCCAAAATTTTTTGAAAAATAAGGTTAATATATCCCTTAAAATTAGGCAGTCAAGATACGTTTAAAAGGGAAAACAATAACCCCAAAAAACAAAAAAATTTGCTTTAAACCCCAAGGCGACTTTTCGTCTTTGCTTAAGTAAAAGGGGTATGGGGGAAAGGGGCCGATACCAACCTGCCCCCCCAAAGCCTAAGTGCCCGTTCAACCCCCATTGCCTAAAAATTTTATTGAGCAATATATTAAAAATTTGGTGTCAAAAAACAATACATCAATTTTTTTTTTTTTCCCGTCGATGTCGTACAGGCGAATTGATATTTTTTTTATTTGAAAAGTTACGGTTAGTGAAAAAAGGACAACAGTGGAGTAGTGACTTTTTATGGGTGGAACAATTTTTAACTTTTTTTCATATCTTGCAGGCAAAAAAATATTCGAAGAAAATATATGAAGAAAATATATGTGGTGAAAAAAAAAGGTAAATTTTTTTGATTTGTCACGAAAAGCTTATTTAAAAAAAACCAAACAGGAATCATTAATGACACTTTTCCCCAAGATCTTTTTCCGGTAATAAATAGATTTCTTGAATAATCTTTGCAACAGCAACAAAGTTTTTGTCAGTGGTATGTCACAGGGGGTAACAAGAATTTTATGAAGTTTGTTAATTATTGAAAACTGTGCCATTTACTGATGCAAAAATTGTAAGAGTGTTTAATTCAATTTATTGACAAAATATATATATATATATAATTGTAATTTAAAAAGCAAAACCAAGATTTAAAAAATATTTTGATTAACTTTCCACATTATACCCCCCCCCCCTTTTTTTTAACCCCCCGATTGGGCCTTTGGTAAAAGTTTCTTAAAATTTTTCCCCGGGTAAAAGCTGACTTGGAGGCCCAGCAGAAAAAACGGTTGAGTACTCCTCGCCTAGGACTATACAAGACCATAGTCATCACATGTATCCAGTTGACATATCGTTTAAAATTCCGTTTTTCTAAGAATGCAACCGGAAATAACATTTGACCGTTGAAATTATTCTAATCATAATCTTATTCAGACTGAGTCAAGAACGAGGCGAGTCCCCTATTGTAACCGATGCCCTGGGCCCCAAGCCCTTGGCCATCCCAAGACGTCTTGGAGCAAACAAATGGGGGCAAAAAACATTTTAAAAAAAGGGTTGTTCAACAACATGGGCTAGAAATTACGAACAGAAGCTGTCTGGTAGGCTGACAGCGACGCTGCATGGAATTCCCTTTGCTCTGGAAGATTCCGGCATGTCACGTATCCTCTCCGAAGCTACAGATTCAAACGATGAGGTCTTCAACTGAAGGAACGGAGGTCTTACACCAAACTCTTTATGTGACCCCAGAAGTCAATACACTTTTGAACACCTCATGTAGTACAACCTTTCAATAACATACCAAACATATTCTTTTGTTTTTTGTTTCTTGGGAACAAAAAACAGTAACAAATAAAAAATTGAATTAATAATTAGCATTAATTAATAAAATAAATTATTAATAACAAATCTTTAATTATAAATTTTTCGTACTATATGCATAGAATAATCATCAATAAAAAAAAAAAAGGTATGGGGTACACCCAAACGGGTCCACGAGACGGTATAATACTTAAATTTTCTAAAATTTTTTTTAATATAATTATTAATTTAATATAATTTTTTTAATAATTACAATTAATATAAATATGCATATACATATGACGAATTAAAAAGGGGAAAAAAATTTTTTTAAATTTTTTAACCCATTAAATTTGATTAAATTTTTTTTTTTAAAAGTTGAATATATAGGTAAGAATCTTAAAAACCCGTGTAAAAAGGGAAAATGACTCTAACAGCATAGGGTTATTCAGATTAAATTAAATCTTCATCAAAATTTAAAAAGCTGTTTTATCCAATGAGGCTACCTTTGGATAAAGAATAACTTTTAAACTATAATTATTTAATTAACTAAATAAATGAATTAATATTTGAAAAAAACTATATAAACCTCAATTGTCATCCATTACAAATTTTAAAAAATGTACTTGGACTTTAGTGGATGAATGAAAGGTATTTTATTAACGATTGAAAATTTGAATAAGAATATATATATATATATACAGTTGGAACTTTTGTAAAGAAGTCGCTAAATCCCGGAAAAAAATCTGTTATATGGAAAATTTTATATAGAGGGTTTATCTTTTAAATACTTTTTATAACCCATAAAACTAATTTTAAATTCACAAACACTACATATTAAAAAAAAAATTATTCAATTTTTTTTTTAAAAATTTAAAATATGTTTATTTTATATATCTTCCCATCAAAAAAAAAAGGAAACAAGAAAAAGAATGTCGATGAATTCACTGTATTTTCAATATTAAGACATGTAACCCCCCGTTATTTAGACTCTTCCATATTAACAGTAAAGAGACTTTCGGCCTCTGCGAAAGAACTCTTCAGTGATGGCCGTTTTGGAAAAAAGGGCGTATGAGCATGCGCTCCGTCCCCAATTCTATGTCAACTGTTAGTTTCTAGTTATGTATGTAAATGTGTTTGTTTTGTCTAATAAACGTGTTTTAATAACTAGTGGACTTATTAAAGAACCCCTTTCCCGTCTGTCCCTTATCATTTGGCGCCCACCACGTCATAGACAATAATTTTACACTAAAATTAATGAATTTTATAAGGACATTTTATAATTTAAAGCGTACAGTAATATTAAACATACATTATTTTATAATTAGAACACGGGGACACGAGACAACTCCACTGAAGGTGAAAGAGGATATCGAAGATGTTTCTAGTGAACTAGGCAATGGGGGGGTTTAAAAGGGTTTCACTTCTTGGGTGAAACGTCCCGAACTTATTGCTTCGGCGGGAAAGGGTTTAATAAAAAACCCGTTCAAGATTTTGCCCCAAAAATGTGTTAAAGAGAGAAAAACTTGAATTTTTTTCAGAAATACTTTAAAAAAAGGGAGAACAAAAACTGAATCACAAAAGAAAAAAGTTCGTTATATAGAAAATTCACTACGCTATAGAGAAGTTATTTTAAGAAGGAAATCGTGAAATGTTCTTGGTTCCAGCAAAAAGTTCGCTATATAGAAAAATTCGCAATATAGAGTTCGACTGAATATATATATATATACATATAAATATATATGGGGAGATAGTGAACTAATAGTAGAGGAACTGAAAAAAAACTAAACAATCTAATTAAATTAGTATTGAAAATAAAAATAATAAATGTATTTTTTTTTTGAATGCTAGATCACGGGCTTCTGAAATCTTTTCGAGCAACTTGGGTGACCGTAAGCCATTTTATATCTTCTGTTGGACAGTGTATTTCAATGCATAATGAGCTCAATTCATGACAGTCACATGATAAAAACAATCACATGTTCGTAATTTACCGTAAAATTCAGTGTGTAACGCGTACCTATACTTTCAAACTGTATTTTTTAATGTTTAGGTTTATTCGCCGTATAACGAGCACCTCATTTTTTAAGAAGAATCCTGTAATACACTTGTGCAACTCTGTATGCTTTGAAATCATTTATTTGAGGTATTATCCCAAAAGCTTTTGAAAAAAATAGTGCGACATAGCCATCCTGTGATGACTATGTCTGGAGTGATTCGCGTAAGCTAGAAGTGTGGGATTATCTAATTGATGAGACATTTTGAATTCTTAACACAACTTTTATTAAGAATAACTTATATTACTTAATTCTAATTAACAACTTTCTTAAAGTGAAAATGAGCCAACAATTAAACCTTTATATTCAAATCAGATCGCGCAACTAGATCACTTATCTTAATTATAATAATTTAACTGTCTAATCTAACTTCCTATACAAAATATTACCTTTTATAAAGTCACCTTCCTTCCTAGGTTGAAGTAATTCCTATTATGTTGATAGTAGGTGAGAAGACTCAGGCTTTCTAAATCTTTATTATATTCAATTGCGATGAGCGTATCCTTCTTCCAGAGTTGTAAGACGTCTAACCTTTATTCCAAACAATTCCACACTAAGTTATCTCTAGGCTTGCCGCTATATCTCATCAAAGCTTCTATCCTTTTTTTAAAATATATCTCATTTTTCATATTCGATCCGTTTCTCTTCTTGGTATTGGGTTGGAAAAGTTTTGCCATTAATCGTGGCCGTCAAAGAACTTAGGAGTTATGTTAGAAGAAGGACGCGAGAGACGTCACAATAGTATACTCGTACTTCTAGAACTACAGCCTCTTAAGTTCATAAGGAATGTCATTTCTTTCAAATAAACAATATTTCAATATATACAGAAGTCTAATTTTCTTTATACTCTTTTTTTTTTTTAAAAATAAGCTATCATTTTTATAGCTGGCGTATAACGCGCACCCGTAAATTTCAATCTTATGTTTCGTGTTAAAAGTGCACATTATACGTTGGATTTTACAGTAATTCAAAATTGGCATTAAATTAACTTGTAGTTGTTTTATTTGTGAAATTTAGATTAAATTTCAAATTTCATAATTGGGTAAAAATGCTAAAATATAATGAATAAAAATCAAAAATATTTTTTAAATTAAAAAATTTTATTTTATTTGTGCACTTTAAAATTAAGTATATTTTTTTTTACTTTTGTAAGTTAATATTATTTACAAAATATGTGCTTTTTAAAGAAAGTTTCTGTGTGTGCAAAGAGCAAAAGTTGGCAGCAACGAAGCGCCTGAACTGATTAACTGGAAACACAGTTACATTAACTGTATGATTATGAAGTCACATGAACTTAAGAGTTAATTGGCTAAAAACACGTGTTTATCATTATCATGTGATTATGATGTCACGTGAATTTAGCCCAATGATCATTACCTTGATCAAATTTATAAAAATTCTTGAGAAATGAAAGCATTACTTTTGTAATATTACTTTCGTCTGCATGTAGGGACGTCTTGAGACTTTTGAGGCCTTGAGTTCAGAGAAATCTTAAGATTTTTTGAAGCCCTGGGACACTAGGCACACACAAAAGTAGCCCTACCTGTCACCTTTAAAGTAGACAGTAAATAGCATGCACTGTCAAATACTCGTATAAAATGGTAATTTGAAACAAATAAATGTGTACAACTCACTATCTCAAGAATCTATGCACAAATTGGCTCGACCGATGGCCGCATTACGACTAAATGAGTTGAATGATTGTTTTATGGTATTAGGCACTGGAGTAGCTAGTCAGGGGGCTGTATCAAAGTTCCTTAGGGCCCCTTTCACTACCCCTTTTTAGAGGCCCGGTAACATTTTGCGATTTTTTCCTCAGACGTTGTGAGGCTTCGTAGCCACGTCCCTGGTATTAGGCCTAGGCCTAGACATGGACAATGATTATCACATAATAGTAGACTCTTGTCACTTTCGTCAGTTGGCAGGAAGTTTGAAATTCCCTGTTTTTCGGAGAATATGTACGGGAATAATATTTGAGAATTAAAATTATCCGGATCATGATTTTATTAAGAATGCGTCGAGAACGAGAGAAGACCCTAACTGAGGGCGAGACTGTGGGCCCCGGCCCAGTTGGACCATGATTAACCCTTAACTTCACAATTTTTTATATTTCTATGAAAAAATTATATCAGCTAGTTCTCAAGTAATAATAAAAGGAAAAAATATGAAAAAAAATTTAGCAGTTTTAAATTGAATTCCAGTCATTTGTTTGCTTGTTGCAGAAGTGCAACATTGCGCAGTAGTGCTGCAAATTACAAAACTTTTTTTTTATATGAGGATTTTATTATTCATCATAAAATGTTTAAATTTCTTACCTGGTAATTTATTTCGTCAATAAACAAGAGGAAGCATAAAATATAATGGATTCTTTTTATAGCAAAAACGCAGCTCTTGAGGCATCAGAGATTTTCATAATTGTTGTGATTTCTGGAAAAAATGTACTTCCATCTAGTGACAAAATTAGCATGTATTTCGTTGCAGAAATCATTTTTTTCTCAGATAAGTGATTTGTAGGTAATTAAAAATTTTTTTGAGTCTGTTAAATTAAAATAAATCATATGTTGCAGAAATGCAACAGTGCGAAGTTAAGGGTTAAGAAGACCCTGTCTGCGCGTTTTCCAACTTTATAATTTTTCCAATCTGTAATATTACTTTAATCTAAATTCTTTTTCATGTTTATAATTTATGTACATCTAAGAAAATTATCTGAACGAAATGAACTGATTTGTGGTATATGCAGCAAAGTCGTGTTTATAATTTTCTATTTTCAAACACTTCTCAGTTAAGAATTGATTAAAAGTTAAAAATTGAATGACCTCGCTTTTAACATTTGTGGTGTGAAAAGGTTATAAGTCAAATGCGGGACACTTTCTGAGAAAAGTTTTAAGAGGCGGGACAAACAATTCAAATCCCGGATAATCTAGGAATTATTCAGACGTCTAGCCGTTGGAATTCAGCTTTTATTAGTAGCTGTCGATAATAGATTTGACCTTTCCATCGGATTTCCTAAATTATTCAGATTTCTCAAATATCTTTAGTATTATTTGTAATTTTCCTGTAATGAATAGTGGTTTAAAGATTAACTTACGATGATGATGTCAGGTAAAATATATACAAAAATTTTTTAATTTGAATTTATTTAAAAAAAAAAAACACGTGGAAGATATTAATTTGTATTTCTTTGTATGTTTTTCTAAAATGTTATTATATAAAGTAACGTTAAAAGAATAAAAGACTAATTTCCTTTTTTAAGTAAAAAAAAAGTTAAAAGCCTTTAAATTCTTCCAATGTACCAGGGCATATGAACTAATTTATTTGACGTTTATGAAACTCAAGATGATTTTATTAGTTGAATGATTGATTTTATAAAAACGTCGATTTTATGTGATATATTGTGCCAAATAAAAGTAGAAAAAAAAATACTTTTAATACTTAGTACTCAATAAGTAATATGAAATCCTTTTTTAAAGTCTTATTCTTACTTTGGTGGCACCATCTGTTGCAGCTAGTTGTAACTTTGTCAGAAATAACGCAGAATAAATTTAATATTAAAAATAAAATTTAATTAATGAATTAATATTTTAAAACTGCACTAACATCAAGTGTCATCCACTATAAGTTTTAAAAAAAAGTATTTGAACTTGAGTCGTTGAATAAAAAGTATTTTGCTTACGATTGAAAATTTGAACAAGATATATATATATAAAAGAGAGAGAGAGGGTACGTGTGAACTAATAGTAGGAATTGAAAAAAAGGGAGAAAAATGAGTCACATACAGTTAAATTTGATATGTTTATATATTTGTAATAAAATACTAATCATTTCATTAATTTCTTTAAACAACTTCTTAATTTGCAATGGTCCTGATCTTCAGGACTCGCAAGTAAATAATTCCTAGTTACCGGCCTAACGGGAATCCATTAAACGATATCTTTCTACCAATAAACAAGTAAGTATAAAAAAAAATTTAAGTCAATTCCTACTTTGAATGGATGAATAGAAAGTATTTTATTAACGATTGAAAATTTGAATATATATATATATATATATATATATATATATATATATAGGGAGAGAGTGAATTAATAGTAGAGGAATTGAAAAATGAGCATAATTTGTCTGCATTGATGTAACAATGCAAACCCGGTTTGGCTAGAAAAACGAGTTTTCGACGCCAACTTTTGTCTTTGTTTTAACAGTTACATTGTTACAACAATAGAGACGAATCTAAGATGGTGTCAGAAACCGGTAGAAATGAAACCAACATGGCTGTATCTGTAATTCTTTGAATAATTAGTTTCAGTCAATTAATTTTAATTAATTATAATACAATCATCGTATTTTTACCCAAAACAATAGTGTATAGGAAATTTCAGTCAAATGACCCTTAAAATGGAGAAAAACCTTTCAAGTTTAACAAGTCGCCAAAAGGGTAGCTAAGTCGCTAAAATATGCCAACGTGGCTGTATTCGTAATTTTGAATAATAAGTTTTAATCAATTAATTTATTAATTATAATTAAATTATTGTATTGTCATCCAAAATAATCATGTATATAAAGTTTCAGCTCATTGAGCGCTTTAAAATGAATTTTATTAACGATTGAAAATTCCACCAAGATAAACAAATAAATATATAGAGAGTGTGAGCTAATAGTAGGAATTGAAAAAGGTCCATCCACGGAGGTCATGTGACTTCCGTCTGCCGCTTGATATAAAAGGCCCGAGATACAATGGAAAAGGTATCTTTGTCTCTTAGTCTTGTCTTCAAAATGTGTAGCTAGCTTCAGTCCGTAATTTGTCTTTGTTGTGTCGTCCATTCCCTGTTTAAAATCAAAATGTACAATATAAACCAGATTTGTTTCAACAAAGGATTGCTTCATCAATAACGTCAACTATTTAAAATATGATCTAATTGAACAATTCCTTACACTCGGCCAGGGACGTGTTAAGACATGGGCCAACTGGGCCCGAGCCCAGGGCCTCGGCCACTACGGGGGCCTTGTCTCGTTCTCGACTCAGTTTTAATAAGGTCATGATTCGAATAATTTCAACGGTCAAATGTTATTTCCTTATTTTATTTTCCGAAAAACTAGGAATTTCGGACGACATGTCAACTGACTACATGTGATGACCGTAGTCCAAGTATAGGCCTAGGCCTAATACTATGCATCATTATTAATCATTCAGTCAAAAGGCGGTAGTCGGTCGAACCGATTTGTGCAATTGCAAATCATACACATTTATTTGTTTCGGATTTATACGAGTATTTGATAACGTATGCTATGTACTGTCTACTTGTATGGATCATAGGTGGGGCTATATATATATTGTCGATAAAAAAAAAGAACAAATATCTTTTATTTCTTATTCCACCTGATAGACAGTAAAATCAGATTAGGACCCTCGAAATTCTCATCGTGGCAAGGGCTACATTTACGCTTGTCGTTAGCCGTAGTTTCGAGCACCATACAGATAGCAATGCGATTTGGCTCGTTTAACCCCTATGAACACCCTGGAGGTGGTCAGGGGCCTCTCACCCTTCCACCAAACTCACTAGAGAACTTGTGGCTCGACGCTACTTAGAGTACCCCCATGCCGTGAAAGCACTATACATTTGGGGGTCCAGGGTCGAAAGTCCACCATTTTGGTATTATGCTCCAATACGCCGCCCAACATATTCTTTTGATTTTGCCTATTTTCGGGAGAAAAAAACAATACAAAATTAACTAATGAATAAATAATTAGCTTAATTAATAAAATTAGTTATTAATAACAAATACATAATTAAATTTTACGTAATGTATACATAGGATTATAACCAATAGAAAAAAATCAAAGGCTATGGGGGTGTCCGGACCCCTATGACACTCCCTTGTGTGCGCCACTGGTCCTACCATTTAACTATCAATTATACAGAAAAACGTTCTTTTAGACCTTGACCCTTGATTTAAAAGGGGTAGAACTTGAATTTCTAAAGCCTAGATACGTCTATCTTTTACGCCATAAATCTCCACCTCCCCCCTTGAATCGATTTCTGTGGAAACCATTTTTACCGAAATTCTACTCTACAAAAGGAACCTGCTTACTAAATTTAAAGTCTGTAGTTCTGACTGATCTTATAAGTTTGAATGACGAAAGCGACATTTGTAATGGCACACAGAGGAATTTTTCAGGTGTTGGGGGTCCAGGGTCGGAAGTTCACTATTCTCGTATCATGCTTCAATACGTACCCCCCCAACAAGATTTTCTTTTGATTTTGTTGGGTTTTGGGAAACAAAACAGTAAAAAATTAATTGAACAAATTAGCATTAATTAATAAAATTAATTATAATTAGCAAATATTTAATTACCGCCCCAATAATAAAGGGTTAAAGCAATCGAAAAAAAAAACAGGCGTTTTAATTGGGCCGACCGGGATCCTCCCTTGGGCGCCACGGGAAATTTAGGAAATTCCCTTTTTAAATTCCCCGCCAAAGGAAATTTTTAGTACCTCTCTCCATTCACGTTTTATATGCAATCAGGTCTCAAACTCACAATACGAATTAAATATCATCACCTCCATAACTATTCTGCTACTGCTGTTACCTTGATAATTGTTTTAGCACATTTAACAAGTTAGTTACAACACAGATTGACTGTATTAGTTGCAAAATTTGACGGTGCCCCAAACAGCAGAAAAATAGATTCACACTTTTACCAAAATACATTCTACAGGAAATGCCTGAATTTCGTATTCTTGCCATTTAAGAGGGTTATTAACCTTCCAATTTTTGAACAAATCCCGCGCGGTATTTCCTGTAAGAAAGTACTGGGCATTTTTCTGATAGGAAATGCCGAATTTGTTGTCATATCAGCTGCAGTTGTGCGATATTCTGCAGGCGGGGCATTTCCTGCTAGAAAATGTCTGATTCTTTGGTATATCGGTTGCTTTTTGTTAACTGATTCAGATGAAGTACACAGGAAAAGAATCTTATAATTAAAGAAAAAAAAGTGATTGAAGATTCATTACACAAATGTTCAAGAAAATCTTTTTCATTTCTTTTCTTTTGTAAACTATGTTTTACATTTAGCCTAACTTTAAGGTATCCGACTACGTTCGGAACTGTGATTTTAAAAAAGCGCATAAATGGATAATTTTCATGATATTTAGTATCACTTAGATTAGAATACATGTATAAAATTGTTTTAAGGACATTTTGACAAAAAAAATTATTTTACAATATTTCGGCAAAAAACTACTTAGAAAAATCTTTTTTCCAAATGTTCTCCTTTTGTGAAAAATGCTTCTATTATAATAATATTTTGCCTGTCTATAGGCTCAGACACCTCTGTACAGAGGCTCAACTAGAATTTTGAAATGTGTAACTTAAAGTGGGTTTATCCATATTTACGACAACGAGGGAGCAATTTTAAGAAAAACGCCAATAATTATTTAAATTGGTGGTAACCCCGAAAATAATGTGAATTTTTTTCAAAATTCTGGTTTGGAGCCTCTGTAGAGGCCCGAGCTATAGACAGGCAAAATATTATTATAATAGAAGCATTTTTCCAAAAGGAAAATTTGGAAAAAATTTCTAAGTTATTTTGCAAAATAGTGTATTTAAAAAAATTTTTTGTCAAAAATTTTTGTCAAATATCATGAAAATTATCCATTTCTATGCACTTTTTAAATCACGTTCGACGTATCCAAAACCTTAATGTAATTATATATTTATACATACGCACATAGAAGTAAAAGTTTTCGGCTTTCAATTGTTATATCTTTTCCGAATGTAAGGTATCCGACTATTCTAAAATCACGAATTTTGCCCAAAACCGACAATTTTCTTATGATTTTATTTCATAGGCCATCTTATTAGCTTTATAAAAAGAACTACTAGAACAAAAACTACAAGTGCTTAAGTAAAAGCAGATGCCACTACTTTAAGCAAGATGGCATATTTTAAAATGCGTTTTACTCGGAATGTGTTTTTTTTTTTAGAAAATGCTCATACGGGGCAGTGATTGTTCAAAAAGTTTTGAAAAGAATCAACTGAAATTTTTTGTGTATGTTCTGTATAACAGTAGAAGTGATTCAACCTTCAGATTTATCATTCACTGTTTTATTACAAAATTTATAGTCCCTTATGTGAATATAATCACTGTTTTTTTTAAGCAGTTTCATATAATAAGATAAAGGGCTTCAGTTTTTGTAAAAATTAAAACATCACTTATCCTGATGGTCATTTCAAAAAGGAATAGCAAAGTAACACATCAAAATTGAAAATTTGTTCCTAAACTTTTTATACAGAGTGGTCCCCGTTTATGTAATTTTTTGTAAATTTTTACCCATTTTTCTGATTTTCGTAATAATAATTTCTTTTTATCTTCTAAATTTAGCATTTTTTTTGAAATGTAGTACATAAATCTAAAAACCACAAAAATATCCCCATATCCATTTTTTTTTTAAAAAGGTTGTCGCAAATATTAGGATACCCCAATGAAGAACACAATATTTCGAATAATTTATTGATATTTATACTCTGAAAACATTGCACAAGATTAAAATTCTTTTTAGAAATAGTAACAATCAAAAAAACTTATTTTTAGAATTTATTTTTAAGAGAAAATTTTCTTAATTTTTAGGAAGGATTATTTTTCCAATTTTTAACTCTAATTTCCAATGTGTGATTTTTGTATTTAAAATTATATTATAATGTGCTAGTGGCAAAATGAAAAGAAAATACTGTATTATTTAGATAAAATTTAATTTTTTTAATAACTTCGCTTTCTAAAGCAACACGAGGGCTCTTAATTATGCAGAAGTCAATACGATTGCTATATGCAGTTAAATTGATTTAATTAATGTCGTAATTAGTACATAATAGATTACAAATAGAAATAATTAATTGAATATATTATTATATTTGTAAACATTGTTTAAATGGCAATTAATACAAGCATTTAAAAGAGCTTATGTATTGACATTTATTATTAATACAGACTGTCACTTCCTTTAATAATTATTTTATAATCATTCCCAATATTTTGCTTTTAAATGTCTCAAACAAATCACTCGATGTTTTAAATTTTTGTTACATTATTTAAAATATACTTTTTTATATGTTTGCCTTTAAATACATTAATCTGGAGTATGTAATTATATCGAAATAAATAAATGTATTTCACACTTTATAAAACAATTTTTAATCATACTTTTCCAACACGCTCCTGGATCAAATAAAATGTCTTTTCCCCCTACCGGTTTCAATTCAATGTTTGAAATATTAAAGTTAATAGTTATTATAATTCTAACTTAAAATAGCTTATTAATTTTTTTATTTATACAGACTTAAATCACTTTATTCTGTGCGTGATAAAATAAATAAATTCTATTAAAATATATCCTGTCATATATGTACGAATGCATTTATTCAATTTTTATTACAATTAGTATCACTCTAAAATGATATATACTTGGAGTTTAACTCAATACTATAAACAGAAGAGAGAAGATTGTCCAGTCGTTAAAATTGAGTTAAACTTCAGCCTTTCACTGTGTATTTATTGCATGTTCACCAGTTTAAATTATTTCTGTTTTTGCTTTTCAATTTCCACATGTATTTCTTCTTACGTATTAAAAGGTATTTTTTTGATTCTTTACTTATAATCCATATATACAGGTGGTTTTCAAAAAACTCCTTAAATTAATAAAGAATCCTTTAATAATATGTTGTACGACCGTCTTAGTCATGTAATAAAGCTTGGATTCGCCCAGAAATCGCTTCGCACAAGTGCTGAATAGTTTAGAGGAATATTGTACCATTCTTGAAGTATCCGACTACGTTCGGAGCCGTGATTTTTCAAAAGTGTGTAAATGGATAATATTTATGATATTTAGTGTCCCTTAGATTAGAAAATGTACATAAAATTGTTTTAAGAATAGTATTACAATAAAAGATTAATTATTTAAGTACAATATTTTGACAAAAAATGAACATAGAATGACCCATTTTCAAAATATTCTCCTTTTGGAAAACATGCTTCTATTACAATAATATTTTGCCTGTCTATATCTCAAACCTCTTTACAGAGGCTCAACTAGAATTTTTGAAATATATTACTTAGAAGTGGGTTTATCCATGTTTTACGACAACAGAGGAGAGAATTTTTTTTAAAAAAAAGGATGATAATTATTTCAGTTGGTTATAACTCTGAAAATCATGTAAATTTTTCAAAAATCATTGTTGAGCCTCTGTACAGAGGTCTGAGCTATATACAGGCAAAATATTATTATAATAGAAGCATTTTTCACAAAAGGAGAACATTTTGAAAAAAGGTTATTCTAAGTTAATTTTTTGCCGAAATATTGTATTTAAATAATTTTTTTTTTGTCAAAATGTCCTTAAAACAATTTTATACATGTATTCTAATCTAAGTGACACTAAATGTCACGAAAATTATCCATTTATGCTCTTTTTTAAAATCACGGTTCCGAACGTAGTCGGATACCTTAATGGAGCTATTGGGAAAGTTCTGGGAGAGATTCCTGTGGAGGATATCGATTCTGTATTAAACGCTCTAAAATAGACCATAAAGGTTCAATTATATTAAAGTCGGGTGACTGTGCGGGCCTAGGTAGATGTTTAACTTCTTCCACGTGTTCATCAAACCATGATTAGACAAATCCTGCTGCATGGATAGATACATTATCATCTAGGAAAATTCCATCTCCTGCAGGAAACAAAATTTGCATCATAAGATGGACTTGGTCAGCTAAAATTTCTCTATACTTCTCCTCAGAGGTATTTCTTTTCAGTGTTGCGATTGATCCAGCAGAAAATCACGACATGGTGCACATATCCTGACATATCCTCTTCCATACTTGACAGTTGACAGTCGATCATGCGCTTGTGCAGGTGCCTTTCAAACGTGCACCCATCCTGCTGTAGGGAAAAGTGTGAAAAACGATTCGTCAGACCATATCATTTTCTTCAACTTAACAATTGACAAGGTTTTGTGAATATGACACCACTGTAGACGATGTTTTGTATTAACATTTGTGACAAATTGCTTAGAAATTGCTGCCCTACCGTAAATGTCCGGTTTATAAAGGTGCATTCTAGCTGTAATCATTGACACTCGAGAATCTAGATGCTGATTGAGCTCTGCAGGAACTTTTGCAGCAGTTGTTCACTTTTTAGAGATAAAAATCCTCATCAACACCCATCGGTCTCTTTCTCTGAACTTCTCTTTACACCCACTATTTTGCTTTGCCTATCTTATTTCGGTCACACTTGCTCCAGGTAAATGGACTCCTACAATTTAGCCTTTTTGATAAACATGAGAGATCCGACATTTTTCACTTTTGGAAAAAAATCCAAGACTTACAGAACTTGAATAAAAGCTGCCACATATTACCAGAATATATATGTTGCAGAAAATGAGGAAATTAGGATTTTTATCGAATCCCTGAGAGAGATGATCAATTTATGCAAGATGTTAAAATAACGTCTCTTTGAGTCATTTCCCTTATGTAAATAAGTGATCTGATCAAATTCCCCGAACTTTTTTAGTGAAATGATGAAATGAACAAGTCAGCCATTTTCTTAAAGATATGGGGTTGATATTTAGGGATCGATAGTACTACCTTTATGCTTAGGAAGTACAAGGACTCGACCCCACCCCCCAGGTGTCTCTCCCCCTCTTTCCCTTAGGGATTTTCACGTCATCCCTAAGGGATAGGATCAATTGACGGGAAATGTTAAAATAACTTTTTTTTCTCTTCAAGATAATTTCCATGATGAAATAAACTAGTCAGGATTCGCATTGGCAAAATGCTGTGCGGGGAAGACACCTGGGGGGTCAAGTCCTTGTACTTCCTAATCATACAGGTAGTACTATAGATCCCTAAATATCAACCACATATCTTTAAGAAAATGGCTGACTTGTTCATTTCATCATTTCACTAAAACAGTTCGAGGATTTGATTAAATCACTTACTTACATGAGGGAAATGACCTCAAAGAGATTTTATTTTAACGTCTTTCGTGAATTGATCATCTCCCTTAGGGATTCGATGAAAGTCCTAATTTCATCATTTTCCTGCGACATATACATTTCTATTAATGAAAGAAACCCCGGAAGCTATTATTATATTTTAATGCTTACGAAGCGCATTCAAAAATTCTTTTATTCACAGGTGTTTTCACTGGTGTTTCCATTATTTTGATTACTCCCTGTATGAGTGTGTGCTTTTATCGTATAAAGTGCATCTCCCACTTAACATAAGGAAACGAAATATGGAATGCATTTTATGCTGAAAATATTTGACTAATTTAAACAGAAATAAGCACTTTAAGTAAATATGCGCTGCTCGTTATAAATTAACGAAGTCAGAAAATAATATTAATTTTGTTGCTATTTTCTTTTGAAAAAAGTGTTTTATATAGTTTAATTGGAGATTATAGGGTTTTATTCAGTCTAATTATTCAGTTCCTCTGTGTAAATTAGGGCTGTATTTGTGGCCTTTCCGCAAATCACAAACTGCAAAGGATAAAAATAAAAGATCTTAACAATTGCCCCATTCTTTTTTTTCCCTGTCGTCAAACGCATGCACGACGTAGATAAAGAACGGCAGACACACGGTGGTTCAAACTAAACACTTATGCCAAGTTAAACATTTCGCTCCTAAATGATGATTCAGAATTTGAGCTCTGTATATCAGCACATCCTAGGAATACTGATTCAGTATGCACTCCATGGAGAGGCTAACTAAGGCATTTCCAATTCTATACGAAGTCAACAGAAATTGTTTCAAACGACGCTTAATCATACTAGCGATACAAAGCAATTTTAGTAATGTCGTGGAGAGCAACTTTATACATCACACAGAAAGTAAATCAACAGCAAAAAGACTTTCATCCCTAGGAAGGGGGTATGAGGAGATCTCCTACAAATCGTAAAAGACAGGAATAAAAGCGTTTAAGGACTA
>BMAV01023301.1:154324-165826 GCA_019973955.1 Trichonephila inaurata madagascariensis | reverse complement strand
AACAGGGTTTTTTTTTTTTTTGATTCCCTCTTTCAGATAAACAGGCCACACATAGGGATTAGGGATTTTATTCTGGAAATATGGGAATTTATGCGTTCTTGTGACAATTAATTCCACTCGTTCAGCAACCAACTCTGTTTTCAGGAGTTGGATGGTTCTCTGAGGCAATTGCGAGTTGCAATTGCCCTCCCCAAAACATCCCAGGCATGCTCTACAGCTAGGGTTGGAAACCTAATAGCTGTGACCAGAGAGTCCCAGGCATGCTCTACAGCTAGGGTTGGCAACCTAATAGCTGTGACCAGAGAGTCACAGGCATGCTCTGCAGGTTTCAGGTCTGAACATCTGACTGACCGATCCATCCGAAGAATATCCTTACTTTCCAGAAATTCGTCAACCAGATGAGCTCTATGTAATCTCAAGTTGTCATCCATCAAAAGGAAATCAGGGACAACTGCATGTCTGAAAAGGTGAACATAGGATTCCAAGACCTCATCTCTATAGCTCAAAGCAGTCACATTGCCTGTTTCAAAGATATGGAGTTGTGTACAACCATCTAACGCAGTGATTCTCAACCTAAGCCCCTCCGGTCCTTTTTTAAGTGGCCCAGTTATGGCCTATTGTCCTGAGAAATTCCTATATTTAAGAACAATGAGTTAAAAATTTGACAGGAAATTCATTGTCAAGAAATCAAATATTTCAATTTTGCTTTTTGCTGTCGATGTCGTACGGGTGGGGACTGATTTTTTTTTATATTTGTAAGTGTTACGATTAGTGATAATAGACAACATTGAGTGGCAACCATTTTATGAGTGGAACTAATTTTCAACTATTTTTCTTATCTTGCAAGCGAAAAATGTTTGAAAAAAATAGGTTGTTCGAAGACGATAGGGAAGTTGACTATTTTGTAGTGAAAAATAAACATAAATCAGTAATTGTCTGTTTTCTCACGAAAGTGTTGCATTAAAAAAAATATCAAGGTCCTTTTTTTTTGTATTCCAAAAAGATCGTACTTCGGAAAGACGTATATATACGTTCGGGGCATTTAACGCTCAGGCTAAGCGAGACGTATTTATACGCCGATGGCACTTTAAAGGTTAAAGTGGTATTGTTGTTTTAGCATCAATAATTATAGTATTATTAAATTCCACGCATTGTTATTTGTATGGAGAAGGGGGCGATGAAAATTATGACTGAATATTGGGTCGCAAATATTGAAAGTTTGAAAAGCACTGGGTTAGACAGAACCGTGACTCATCAAAGAAGAGAACGGGTGTCCATTGATTCAAGCTTGGATCTCTATGATCTCTGCATTAATTACGTAAACAGGTTTGCGTTTTTAGAGAACCCATCCAGTTTTGAAGCTTTACTTCAAATTATGGATATGACATCCGATTACTTTTTATATATTTAAAGCTTTCTGAGTGTTGTCAATCTCAAAACTATATAAAGAGTATTTTCTATTCCTCAACACTTTCACCGTGACAATGGCGCACCTTTGCGCTCAGAATCTTCGTCACTCCCCTCATCGCTGTAATTGGAACAAAACACAAATTCCTTTAAAACTTGTTTATTTCACTTTGAAAAATAATAAAAATGGAATGAAAAATTTTTAATGAAAAATCAATTGCAATCAATAACAATTTTCATTATAATCAGTGGCGTAGCTGGAGGCCACAGAGGGAGCCATGACTCCTGGCGGCATAAGAAAAAGGACCGCGGCAAACACCGCGATATTTTAATTCAAAAAATATTCTCGCCAAATCGCGCCCGCGTGACGAAACTGACGGAAACGAGTGAAAGCTTTAATACACGCAGAGATGTAGGAAGTTTATAAGTCGCTATATGCAATCGAATTCGTTTTTATGTAACTTAGGCTTCTGGCAACTGGTACTATGTGAAGTCGATGATGCTCAAAATTATTTGCAAACAGAGGGACTAAATATCCATCAATGAGCTAAAAAAAATACGTATTTTACCGTATTAGAAGCAAAACGAAAGGAATTCATGGATGAAGCTTTAATATAAGCTAAAAATTTATGTGAAGAGCTTGAAATTTCTTTTGAGCCCCCAAGACGAATCAGGAGGAAGCCTATATTTCGCGACGGAAGTAAAGATGTTCAGTTATCGTACGAAGATGACTTGAGAAGAAAAATGTTTTCTTCAATAGACAGAGTTTTTTAAAGCCTGAAGTGATATTAAGCATGGACGAACTTAACTTAGATCAAGCTCCTCAGGACATTTACAAAGAAGAATTCCAACTCCAGCGCGTACGTCTACATGTTTTCGTAGCTGCTAAAGACCCAGGCTGTAAACAAGAACTCATTAGGTCAGGCTCTCTGGGTTTATTAAAATATATTATTGAGTCCAACTTGAAGATGGCTTACCAAACATTGTCATAATGTTGAGAATTTTTAAACATCTACCCATCAGCACAATGTCGGTTCCTAGAAAAGCTTCTTTAAACTAAAATTAATCAAAAAATATCTCAGATCTATTATGTCTACGTTAAGGCTAACACAAATTTAGCCATTCTGGCAATTGAACATGACATACATATTGATATTGACGATTGTATAAAAGATTTTGGTATGAAAAAAATACGAAAAGTGCATTTTTAATCAATAAAAGGATTTAAAGCTGCTTTTTTTTTACTTTTACTAATTTTCTTGACTAATAATTGAAATAGAGAGACGACAAATTTCCGGTTGGCCCTGGTGGCGAAAGTCCACGCTACCACTGATTATAATGATTTATTTGTGAAGACGAGTTGCATCGTCCCTCACGGTGAAAGTGTTAATGTGTTTTTTCGATCCCTAGCTCCTGATACTTTCTTGCATTTGGATAATGAAATTAGAGGTATGAGAGCTCTAGTTATTTTTTTTTAAAAAAAACTGCGAAGTAGATATTTTTAGAACGCGTTATTTATTTTTTTCAAAAAAAAAGAAATGTTTTGCTACAAAAATAATAGTTAAATTCAACAGAGTCGTGTTTTCGATTGAGTTCTAAATTTCCCCCAAATTATTCAAGAAATACTAAATACCATTAAAAAGGCATTTAACATACTACATCAGGGGTACTCGACCTTCTTTCTTGCCGGGCCGCATACATATGGCAAGTACTTCACACGGGCCGCAACATGATGATTGATGGTTGAAATACTATAAGATCGAGGAAATATTGGACTTTGAATTGGACTAGCGTAAAAAAAGCATAAAAAAACAATAATGATTTTTTTAGATTCGAGTTATGAGTTCTTATACACCCAACATAATTGTTTTTCTTTTAATACTGATATAACTGAAGAGAATTATATTAGTAAATTCTTTCATTTTCATGCTGTTTTAACTCGAATATAAATCATAACCACTTTAATATCTATTAATTCATTTGCGTTGAATGGTAAAATGACAAGCAATATTATATTTTTTAATGTATCACTTTCGCGACAAATCAAACAAGATATCGATCTCTCTATGTTTGTTTTTTACTATAAAATAATCAACATCCCAATCGCTATCGTTTCTTCGGATATTTTTCGTTTGGGAGACATGCAGGATAATTAAAATACAGTTTCAGACATAAAATGGTCGCTGCTCAGGCTGATTTCACTACAGTAAACGGATTCTCGTTACTTCATTGTTATGTGCTATTACTAACGTCACAGTCGCACATATAAAAAATATCTTACAGATCGTACCCGTAAGACATAGACAGCAAAATATATAGATTTGGTTGATTGATAGCATTTTCCGCTAAAATTTTAATAAAGTTTTCTTAAATAATGAAATTTCTTAGTAGAAGGGGGGACTGACTGGGCCACTCAGAAAAGTCTGCCGGGCCGCAAGTTGAGTATCGCTGTACTACATCATATTAAAAATTCAATATATTTTATAAAAATTTAAAAAACTTCGAAAATTAAAAAAAAATAATTTAACAAAATTTTTAACAAAGGCCTTGCCGAACTGACTTGTTATTGAGAATTAATTTAATAACACAACGTGAAAAAGTCATAAATTAATTTAAATATTACTGTTATGTCAAAAACGTTTGGTATTAATTACATGCGATTAGCGACCTTTGAAAAATTTAAATTGATCTTTGGAGAATTAAAGGATGAAAAATACAACCCCAAAAATAATTAGAAGCTCTACAGCGCGTAACTCGTTCTTAAATCATAAAATCTGGTCATTATTCTCTGATATACATTTCCTTATTGGCGATTATTTTCTGGCATGTACGTACTTCATGACCGGAACGTCACGGATTTGAGTCCTGGAGTCACTGAAGACCAGCCGTGTAGAGGAGGCCGATGCGCATTAAATAAGTCGAGGATCAATATCCTTCCGTTAGTTTGGTGTTGTAGTTAGGCTCAGGCCGCCAGCTCAGGTGTCATCCTCATCGCTTGACCGAGGCTCAAAATTACTAGGCCCGTCACCAATAGTTTTATAATGTGACATTAATAAACTTCTCACTCACTTACTTGGTGATTATACACTGGCATGCCTTTCATCTTTGGTGATTATTCTTTGGATGCGCTTAATTTTTGGCATGCCGTACCATGCCAAGTACCATTTTTTTTTACCGTGTGACCTTAAACATCAAACATTTTTCTTTACTTGTTTGTTTGCCAGCAGAAGCAATAAATTTATAATCTATAAAATCTAGTTTAATATTATTTTAAAATATCATACATTTACATTTTCGAAAAAAAAGTTCCGCAAAATAAATGATGATTTTTTTTTTTTTTTTGGCAAATCGGAAAACTACGGTGTGATCCCAAAATCTCACTTCTTAAATGAATATTTTGAAATATAAATTCAGATGCTTTTTAGCTTTTAAAATTTAAGGTATCCGACTATGTTCGGGACCATGATTTTGCATGGATAATATTTATGATATCTAGTATCACTTAGATTAGAAAATGTATATAAAATTGTTTTAAGAATAGTATCACAATATTTGTACAAAAAAGGAACATAGAATGACCCATTTTCAAAATAGTCTCCGTTTGTGAAAAATGCTTCTATTATAATAATATTTTACCTGTATATAGCTCAACCTATCTACAGAGGCTCAACTAAAATTTTTGAATTATATAACTTAGAAGTGGGTTTATCCATATTTTACAACAACAGAGGGGAGCAATTTTAAGAAAAAAACGCCGATAGTTAATTCAGTGGGTGGTAACTCTGAAAATAATGTGAATTTTTCAAAAATCCTAGTTCAGACTCTCTGGAGAAGTCTTTATTTTATATGAGAGAGAGAGAGAGAGAAATATTATTATTTTAGAAGCATTTTTTATAAAGGGAGAACATTTTGAAAAAAGATTATTCTAAGTTAATTTTTTGCCAAAATATTGTATTTAAAAAAGTTTTTTTGTTACAATGTGTCCTAAAAACAATTTTATACATGTATTCTAATCTATGTAACACTAAATATCATGAAAATTATCCATTTATGCGCTTTTTTCAAATCATGGTTCCGAACGTAGTCAGATACCTTAATATATTAAAAAATATAACCAATTGTAATTTTTCCGTCTTTTTACTATCGCTGTTAAAAAAATTTGATAGAGATTTATCATCCTTTTTCCTGTTCCTGACCAGGGAACTTTTCTGCTGACTAAAATTCGCGCGCCACTTTTATACAGAATCCAAATCGAAAATTTAACCCTTTTTACAATAGAATAATGTTTAAAAAGTAAAAAGTGACAATCCATTATTCTATTATACTCCTTTTGTTTAACTATTTTCTTTTGTAAGTTTAAATTGATTTTAGTTTGCTTTATACTACAGGATTTGCCAATTGATCAAATTTCGGTTATTATAACTTATTTCCTCTCATATAGCACATGTTTATATTCTTCATTGTTAAAATAACTCTACCAAAACCAGTCGAGGCTTATTTTCGTATTCAGTGATCTGTGAAATCGTAGTTTGCGAAATATAATAGTAAAAAAAGATCAAACTAAGGGTAATGGACATCGTAATAAATCAGTCTTTGTTCTAGAATCAAAGCATAAGATAAACAAACTAGCAAATTTTCGCGCAAAAAAATATCCCGGTATTCATATGAAATTCGGGGTCGTAACACATACCGTAAAATCCGGCGTATAACCCGCCCTTTTAACAGAAGAAATAAGATCGAAATTTATAGTTGCGCGTAATACCCCGAGTATATGAATGGCAGCTATAAAAATAATAAAAGAGAAGAATATAGAAAAAAAATTAGAGTTCCAAATATATTTAGGTTTATTGAAAAGAAATGACATTCCTTATGAACTTAAAAGGTTGTATACTGTTTTTCAAAAGTTTGGGATAATACCTGGAACAGATGACTTCAAAGCATAAGAGCATTTCACACATACGTTCCAGGTTTCTTCTTAGAAAAGGGGGTACTTTATTCTTCAAATATACCAAAAAAATTTTAAAAAAGCAACTTGAAGTTAACACGACAGATTTCACAGTATATCTGTATATATATTTATAATATAGAAACTTTAAAATTTAGAAAAACTGTTCTAAATTTTAATAATTTCACTCATTGTTTGAATTCCCGGGGAGAGGAGAAAAAGTAATAATAATAATTAATCAAGAGCAATAAAAATAATTCACTTTTATTAACCAAGCAACACACATACGACTACATGATATGTAGACAAGACAAGTTAAGGCTGTTTTCGGTAAAAGTACGAGAGCTTGAACTAAACGCGTAGCACATTTTCAGACAGAAAAACCCCTCAATTTCCATGGAAATTTTTAGAATTGTAGTTCGTATCTCTGTTAACAATATAGTGTTTTTAAAAATTTCAAAATATTCTATGAATAGTTTCTTTTCATTTTAGTACGGAAAGACATAGCCCATTTAACATTACGGTTTTGGAGAAAAATCGCGAAACACATTTTATACCAGAAAAAATGAATAAACTCGGTTAAAAAAGGGAAGTATGATAAAAATTGCTGCTTTCTAAAGGATAGTGAAGCCAGAATATCATATTAATTTTTCATTTCTTTTATATCTGAAAAAATGTTCCAAATTCGGGTCCTATTCTTTAACATTAAACGAAAACAGCCTTAAAGGGAAAGAATAAACTTTGCTACTTAACTGAATGAGGTGCAATCGCAGACCACAGACTATAACATGTGGAACTCAAAACTAAAATACTGAAATGACATTGCGACGATAGGGTCCTTTACGGGGTCGTAGCTATATCTGTATCAGTCGTATCAATGATACGACTACAGGGGCTACAGGGGAATCAGCATATTTTGACCCTATCAAGGAAGTTTTATTGATTCAATCAATTTTAATTATTTTAGGAGAAAAGGCTCTAAAGGAATTTCGATACAGGGGCCACTCAGGTATTTTCTACACCAATAGTCCACTAACACGAATCAATATAAGGCAATATCCTCCACTACCATCTATTCCGCTGACAGATCCTTGCTGTTTTTATATAGGATTCATTCACCAATATTGAGGTATTGTTCTAGCTAAAGGTGCCAATTTGGTGGGACCGAAGGAAGTTAGACAGGATAGATCTCACGAATAGATCTTTGCTACCTATTTTTTAAGTACGCATTTATCATTTTAATATGTAACTTAAAAATGCAATGGCATGAATTCATAGAGGTCACATGATAAAAACAATAACGTTTTCTCCATAGAATCAAAACAGACATTAAACTAATTGTACTTGTTTTATTCGTAAAACTTAGATAAATGTTTAATTTTCATAATTGGGTAAAGATGTTCAAATTTCTTCAAAAAAGATTTTAGAATTAAAAATAAATCTTATTTCATGGGTGTATTTTTTAATAAAATGCCTTTCGTTTAACTATGTGCCCGCCCAAAGGAGCCCCAACATGTGTAACCACAGTACCACTAACAAGGTTTTCATTTCTAAAAAAGAGCCCCGAAGAAGTTTTGATACGGGGCCCACTCAAAACTACCTACACCATACAAATTCTCTTCTTTTTAGTAAAAAAAGGGAGTGAGTATTTCACTCTAAAGCACTAGTATTTCACTAATATTCTACTATAAAGCAACGCGAGAACTATTGGTGATGGACCTCCATGGATGGATAATTTTGAAGCATGGTTAAGTAACGAGAATGTGTGTGACCACTTGGATGGGTAACCCTTCTTCAAACTTCCACACCACTCCAACGAGAGGATTTTGAGCCTCGACAGAGTTAACGTGCAACAGCGTCTCTACACGGCTGGTTTTCGGTGGCGTGAGTGAGTGAGTGAATATTAACGTCGCACTGTTTAGCTACACGAGGGCTTTGGGCGATGAACCACGTAATTTTGAACAATGGTCAAGTGGCGTGGACGACACCTGAGCTGGCACCCCCTCTCCTAACTACCACACCACACCAGCGAGAGGACGTTTCAACTCTCGACAGATTTAACGTGCATCGCTGCCTTATACGGCGGGTCTTTAGTGGTACTGGGCTCGAACTTATGACATGCCTGCCATGATCCGATACCTTGACCACTGGGCTACCGCAGCTCTCGGTTTTCGGTGGCACGAGACCTGGAACACATGACAC
The DNA here is from genome assembly GCA_019973955.1 of Trichonephila inaurata madagascariensis. Lineage (NCBI taxonomy): Eukaryota > Metazoa > Arthropoda > Arachnida > Araneae > Nephilidae > Trichonephila > Trichonephila inaurata. Next base: position 157,272 of record BMAV01023301.1, on the reverse strand, counting down.
CTGGCTATGAATCCGTGATCATAACCACTAGGCTACCGGGACCACATTAGTATAAGAGAGAGATAGAGCGAAGAGAAAAAGATTTTCTATACTTAAAATATATTTAAAAGTGTTTCTTGTCATATTTAATGAAATAATCTGAAATAATCTTCCTTCCGTTCTCAGTGGCTTGACAGCCCAGGGTGGTCCTTAGCCTTCTTCATGCTAGTGTTGTCCAATTCTTAGTTCTCAAAACTAGGAGATCTTTTTCTAGGCTATCAATCCATCTGAGATTTGGCTTGCCCTTTATTCGTGTGCCAATTGGTTGAGCATTGAAGACTTTTTTAGTGGTGCGGTCTTCGTTCATCCTGACAACGTGACCTGCCCATTTAATTCGTTGTATTTTGATGAAGTTAATAATGTCAGATTCACATTATAGGATTGATAGAGCTCGGAATTTGAGCTCCTTCGTCACGTTCCATTTTCCTGAATTCCACCAAAAATAAATCTTAAAATCTTCCTTTCGTAGATACCTGTCACGTTCTCATCTGTTCTAGACATGGACCAAGTTTCACATGCATAAGTTAATACTGATCTTAAAAAAACTTTTATACACTAGAACCTTTGTTTTTCTATTGATTAAATTAAATCATCTTATTACAGTAAAATGTTTCTTGTCTGTTTAAGTTTTTTCCCTTGCATTTTGAAACAAGATTTTTTCTTTAAGAGAAATACTTTTTACTAAATAAAGTTTATAAAAAAAATCAAAGCTTATGTTGAAATATTCAAATTGTAAGGATACATATCTACAATGAAACTGAAAGTTTTATTACAAATCAATTAAATATTCTGAGTCCTAATTAAGTTTCGAATCTAATATGTCGTACGCCAGTTTGCAACATTTACTCCCCCACTCCTCCACATCTGTTTGAAAGTATAATATAAAAATAAATTGGAAATTTAAAAAGTAAAGTATTGTTTATGAAAAATACTAATTAACATAACATAGAAGTTTTTTTTTTCTCTTGTGCTAATTTCAATAATTTTAACTCTAGTAAAAATTTAATTAGTGTGAGAGTACTCTTATATTTTTTAAAATTTCGAAACAGTATCTTTAAAATATGTTAACTCTACTAAACATATCATTTGCGTTACATCAGGGCTTCTCAAACTTTCAATATTTGCGATCCAATTTTCGATCATAATTTTCATCCCCCCCATACCCGCAATAAAAATGTACTTTAACGCTAAAACTACCATATGACTTTAATTATAAACCATACCAAACCATTAAATTTTTTTATTGTTACTTTTTAGTAAGAAATTTTAAGTAAGTTATTTTTAAGCAGGATAAGTATATTATGTTTAATTCCAATTTTTAAATTAGAACAGATTGCAAAATAGTTTTTAATTAAATTAAATATTTATTTTCTCAATCATCCATTTTGCATCCATTCCAAATCCATTCGGATTTTCTACGGTGGCTGCTTTGAAGAAATTAGTTAAATATAGAAAAAGAAATTAGAGTGTCAATTTCTAATATTAAACCTTCCTTTTAAAAGTCGATGGGAGTCACTAGTAATTATTAAACTTGTTCTTAATTTAGTTTTGATAATTATCAAGTTCATTATGCATTACAAATACACATTTATAAGTGTATTGTGTCAATGTAAATACCGTAAAATCCGGCGTATAACGCGCACTTTTAACACAAAAAATAAGATTAAAATTTACGGGTGCGCGTTATGCGCCGAGTATAAAAGTGAGAGCTTAAAAAATAAAAAAAAGATGAGCATAGAAAAAAATTAGACTTCTACATATTATCGAAATACTGTTTATTTAAAAGAATTGACACTCCTTGTGAATTTAAATGGTTGTAGCTCTTGAAGTATACTATTTTTTTCTATACTTTGGAATAATACCTCGAATAAATGACTTCAAAACATACGAGCATTGCATATGTACATTTCAGGTTTCTTCGTAAAAAAGGGGGTGCGCGCGTTTTCTGGCGAACATAACTAAAAATTAAAAAGTGTAGCTCGAAAGTATAGGTACGCGTTATGCGCCGGATTTTACAGTAGGTATTTTATTTTTTATTATGTCAGAATGTATATTTTGTTTTGCTTTCTTTCAGTGCATTAATAATTTTTAAATAATCTTTTATTTTCAAATTTTCGATTTGCTCGCCCCCCGGGGGGGGGGGGGGCGGCGGCGGCCGTGTGGGGACGCCCTACAGTTTGAGAACCACTGCATTACATTCATTCAAGCAAAATAAACTCTTCTTCAGTTCAAAAGCAGATTTTTAAATTTATCACCATTTCTCCACAGTCAAAAGTTTCCACGACCCCTGACGTAACGAGCAACACTGACCTATCCCGAAAGCAATGTTGGGAAACGTCTTTGAAATGCAATATCTTCGAAACTTTATGTTATCTAAGTTGACCCCTTAGATAAAAGATGAAGATTTCTTAATTGATACTTGTTTGCAATCTCCTTTGATAAGGCACGATGAAGGATTGTTTTGTAAATCGACGACAAACCGGGAAGTAAATATCTCGAATGGGCATGCAAAATGGTACTCTGCTCTGAGTTGGTAGTTTCAAAATCTTGATACATGAACGGATTTTAGGGAAATATCTTCTGACACAATCAATCCAAAGAATCTAATCTTAAATTTTTCATCCTCTTACTCAATGAGTTATAAACCAAGTTAAAAAATTTTAATATTTTTTTTTATTATTGCTTGCTGCTTGTAACTGAGCATGTAACAAATATGCTGAATTTAGCCTTATTTTTTTATTTTAGCCTTATTTTAGCCTTATTTAAGTATTTTATATGCACAAATTATAGAAATCTCAATACTTAATGAATTTAAATTTCTTAAAAAGCGTTTTTACTTCATCTTTTTGACTAGCCGCACCAGAAATAGTTTCGTATGAGCGAGTGCTTTTTGAAGTTAAGTTTAACAC
>BMAV01023301.1:66261-144364 GCA_019973955.1 Trichonephila inaurata madagascariensis | reverse complement strand
TACGAACACTTTTGTGGCCCACTGTATAAAACTATTTCTACAAAAAAAGGTTTTAAAGAAACTTGCAATGTAAATTCTTCAGTGAAATAAAATAAAGAGAATGAGTGTTATGTTTGTGTGACTAATTCTATAACTATGAAAGTTAAATACATTTCATACGTCAAATAAATGTTTTACAGCTGTTATAAAGTCAAAAATAAATACTCTAGGAACTTTATGAAAATAATTCACTGGAAATTATTAAGTATTTCAGTATTTATATATATTGACTCAATTAATTATGAAGTTTTTAGAGTTTTTTGTGAATTATCGTTTGTAGCATTTTTGACTAGAAAATGCTACAAACACTAAAAATAATATCTTTAAGTTTTTCTTAGTAATACTGAAAAATTATATGTTTTTTGTCGCAAAATTATATTATTACCTTAATTCACATTTTAAATCTTAAAAATGGTTTTGTCGAGTTAAACGTATTGTTGGAATTTTGGTTAATAATTATTTTCTCAGAATATATCGTTTGGCAGATAAACTTCATATTTTTCATAAAATCATTTTAATTTATGTTTTTCTTAATAAAATCTTTGCTGTTTTATAATAACTGCTTTCTCTCTTAACTTTAGTTTATTGGGAAAAAATAAAATAGAATAGAGTTCTATGTTTCACTAATAGCTGAGTAACGATGGATAATGAAACTCTCTCCATATATTTTACAGATAATTTTATCACTATCTTGAGCATAATCTTAGCATAAATTTTGAGTAATAATGAATTCACGAATTTTATCAATTCATAATGAGATCTATTATTTTTATTTGGAGGGGGGAAAAAAGGTGAGAACTAGATTTTGTAAATAGTATTCGAATGCAATGTGAATAAACTTTGTATTATTATTATGATTATTATAAGTTTAAAGTTGTTAATATGGAATTTTTTTCCGTGACAGTTAATTCACAGCTTAAATTTCTTTCAATTAGTAACAGCAATCACTAAGAATTTCATAATTACTACTTATCTTTCGAAAGTCATCCTTCTCAGATGTGGGCTTAGGGATTCTGTAGGGAGCTCAATAGGGAAAAGATTTTGGAAGGGAAGATAATTCTTGATACCTTTTGATGTAACAAACGAACCTTATATTAACTAGCTCAGAGCCTCAATCTCATCATTACTAAGAAATATTTTCTAACATGGCTAAGGAATCAACTACTTTGAAGGTAAGAATGACTTTGAATTTTTTGAGTATTACATTTTATGGTATCTTGATAAACAGGATCGTGATAGTTTCATTTCCTTTCACGCTGTATTGCATTATTTATGTAATGTTACATAAATCTACAAAACTTTTATCATCAATTTCTATGTATTTTGAAAATTTCTTCGGCAATGTATTTGCTTAAAATGTTTAACTGTTTGTTACTTTTATAAAGATGAGCATTACGTAGTAATAAAGGAAGTTTTAAGTATCTATATACAGTTTGTGTGTAGTTTCCATTATTAAATCAAAATAATTAAAGATGTTCATATTTTAATAAAATATTTCAATGCATAAAAATGTCAATTATTTTTGTATGTTTTTTTTTGGGGGGGGGGGGGTATTTTCTTTTGTATATAAATTGGTGAAATAAAGAAATATTCATTTTAAAAAAAATCATTAAATGAAATGTATAAAAAATAAGCAGAACTTTACAACAAATGAAGAATAAGCAAATTCAGTATTTTGTCCAAGTCCGTAGCTCTTTTATAGAGTATTTAATCTTTAATTAACAATAAAATAAGTCGAAAAATATACACAAATTGTAACATTTATTTTTACTATTTATATCTTCAAGTCAGAAAAAAATATTCTTTTTTTTTTATTTTTTATTTATTTTTTTTTTATAAAAGGTTATTGAGCTAAATTTTGTTCAATTAAATTATTTGTAATGTTGTATGTGTTTGCTAATTGTTACTGTGCTAAATCATTTCAGTTTGTTCTAGATTTGTTTTTGCTATTTTTTTCATTATTATTTTTCCTATACATCTTTAACTACTTTAAATGATTTTCAAAACGATATATATACAAATAATTCTATCGCAAAAAGTACTTAAGCATAAAAAATAGATAAATAAATATAGAAGCACTCTCTTTTAAAAAAGAAATCACAGAAAATAAATTATCTAATAATTTAATATTTATTAGGTTATATTCAATGAACTCTAATTTTGAAATTTTTTCATCTTATTTAGAGAAAAGATTTTGAATCGAAAAAATGGCATATGAAATTTTTAAAAGACTTTTTACTATCTATTTTCGAATAATCTTAGAAAAAAATAAAGGTTATGATATTGTTCATTGATGAAGAATTATATTGACAATTCTGTATTTACAAGAACAAAATAATCAATAAACAATAATCATCGATGGAGTTATAATAAAAAAAAACAAGCTTTTTATTTGCATGACATAAACATATTATAATAATTCTGCATGTAACATTAAAAAAATTTTGAGGTCATTGATAAATTTCATTAATCTAACATTAGTGTAGTGTCACAAATGCTTAAAATAAATTATTCTCTGTTTTGAAACAAAGTAATATTTTAATTTGCTAGCTGCATCCTCAATTTTGAAAAGATGAAATTTGTACCGCGATATTTCAAGAGCTGAACCTTACACGCATTCCCCTTTCTTTTAAAAACAAGTGACGTCACTGATGTCATGTGATGCATTAGAGAAATGCTAAATGGTTAAACATTACGCAGTAATACTGTTCTCATAATAGCGGAAATAACATAACTGATAGCATGTCTTTTTACAAAACTGCCATATTCCTTTACATTTTCACAGTATTTTATTTTTATTTACTGTATATAAGATATTTAAATTATTAAAATATTGATGCCATTCAAAAATTGTTATGTAGAAGCTCAAAATATTGAAATAATCTTCTTATCTTAATAAGTTTCGGCAACAAATCAACTTTCAACAACGTTTGAAACCAGGATCGAATGTTCTAATTCTTCCTCAGAAATATTTAAAAAATTATTAGTGCATACACATTACTGTATTATCTTATTGTCAGACTTCATATGTGTGTGTGTGAAATCTGTGAATATTTTGATTGTGATTAGTTTAAAAATTACAGAAGAGTAAAAGTTCAAAAATATGAAAAATGAATACAGAATTTTTTTTAAAAAAGTTAAATTTCCAACAGTTATTTCAATTTTATATTTTATTTTTCTTGTTTTAACAGCACTATAAAAAGAATACCAGCATTGAAATTGCTTTAGGGAAAACTATATTCATAATGTTCTTTATTTTTTTCTAATTCTACATTACTCTGAAAAACCGGAATTATTTCAAATCCTTACGGCTTGTAAAAAGTTATTACAGGCCGGTATAAATGCTAATAGAATAAACAATTAATGTTCGGAATCGTTACTTTTTAAAAAGATTTTCAATGTTTAGAGAGAACTCGAATTTTCAGTCAAGGAATCAAAATATTTTAAATGTATTTTTAATGCATTAATTTTTAATAAACATTTTAAAATGTTCCATTTCAGGGCGGTACAGCTTTATGCTTTTTCCCCCCTAGGATCTTTTGCTCATTTCACACACAAATAATATTAAAATATTTAATTTGATTTATCAGAGTGAAATAAAGTTTTTTTCTTGATCAGATGTGCTTTTATAAGATGTACAACGATTAGAGGTGAATGAGATAAGATGTCTCTTTCGACACCGAATATTTTTTGTTCTATATACTTTATTTTTCATTTTTTAAATACTAAGCAATAAAATTTTCCCTCGTTTAATTTTACTGTTCACTTCTTTTATATAATTTTTTATTAATTTTAGGTAAATATAAGAATATTTTGGTTTCAACAAAATTTGATAGGAAAATATTACTTATATTCGTATAGAAATAATATTTCACTCACTGCAGTACTTTCTAAGTGAGGAGTTTCTGTATACATATTTTATCTACACATGGGAAAAATTAGCGAAAAAACCTGTTGCAAAAGCAACATTGAAATTTTTATATTATTTGTTTTTCAATTCCTACACTATTAACTCACACTCTCTATATTTTTATTTATTTATTTTCCTTGGTGGAATTTTCAATCATTAATAAAATACATTTTAAAGCGCTCAATTGAGCTGAAATTTAATACACATGATTATTTTGGATGACAATACAATAATTTAATTATAATTAATAAAAATTAATTGATTAAAACTAATTATTCTAAGAATTACAAATACAGCCCCGTTTGCGATTTAAGGACCATTTTGGCATGTCAAAACTTGAAAAGGTTTTTTCTTCACGTTTTAAAGCATTCAGTTGAACTGAAATTTTATAGACACGATTGTTTTGGATGACAATACGATACTTTAATAATAATAAATAAAAATTAATGACCACTTAATGTTGTGATTCTGTCCTATGTACAGATGGGTGACAAAATAATACGAACACCGCGAAAATGGCATGGCCCATTTCAAAGACGCACAGCGCGCATGTCATTTTGCGTTGCAGTCCGCCTCCTAGCGGATTCGAAAGGTAATGTATCAGTCGATCAACAGCTGCAATAGGTGTTGCCCGCGTCTATTGTAATTTCTGAAAAACGCAATAATGACGGACCTGTCAGAGTTCGAAAAAGGTATGATTGTTGGAATGAGGTGCGCTGGTTGCTCGGTGACGGAAACAGCTAATTATTTGGGGCGTGCAAGAAGTACTGTATCTGCCGTTATGACAGCATACAAGAAGTGCGGGAATGTGGCGTCTGGCAAGCACAACAGTGGACGGAAAAGAGAGCTTACCGAGAGGGATAAAAGAGTCTTAACCCGCATAGTGGCCCGAAAGCGCAAGCAATCGCTATCCCAAATAACGTCTGAGGTGAATAGTCATCTTCGTAACCCTATTTCAGCAAGAACCGTCCAAAGGGAACTGCATGCTTCGAACTTGTATGGAAGAGTTGTAATTCGTAAACCTTTGGTAACAGCACGTCATGCTTTACAGCGACGCCAGTGGTGTAGAACACACAGACAGTGGACCCCACAACAGTGGCAACAAGTCATCTGGTCGGATGAATCAACGTTCTCCCTATTCCAGACCACCGGACGAGTTTATGTGTGGAGAACACCCAAAGAAGCATTTGCTCCTGAATGCATCATGCCGACTGTGAAGCATGGAGGTGGGTCCCTTATGGTATGGGGGGCGATATCTTGGCGTGGTCTTGGGCCACTTGTTACTCTGCATGGCAAGGTTCAAGCTGCCTACTATGTCGATATCCTGGGGGATCAGGTGCATCCATTTGTCCAGACTTTATTTCCCGGAGAATGCCCATTTTATCAAGACGACAACGCTCCTATCCACAGAGCTAAAATTGTGCAAGAATGGTTTGCAGAGCATGAGGGGGACGTAGGTCATCTTTCTTGGCCCCCTCAGTCACCTGATTTAAATATTATTGAATATTTGTGGGGATTATTTGGAGTCAAAACTCCGTGCTCGATTCCCCCCACCATCTACGATTTCGGCATTAGAGACCGCTCTCCACGAAGAATGGCTTCATATTCCATTAAAAGTTGTTCATGACCTCTATGCGTCCATCCCACGTCGCATACAATCTGTAATTCAGTCAAAGGGGGGTCCAGCTCCCTATTAATAAAGCATTTCTCCTCTTTCATAGGTGTTCGTATTATTTTGTCACCCATGTGTATATATACATATTTATATTAATTGTAAATATTTAATAAAAAGTAGCTAAAATATAAAATTTTCTTTGTTGATCTAAGTAGGAATTGGCTTAAAATTTTTTTTATATTACTTGTTTTATATGTAAGTATTATTTTTAAGTAATTCTAAAAAAATTATTTTCCTAACTTTAATGAGCTGCTAATATTTCTACAATGATCAGACGTGTAATTGACATTGTTATATATTTATACACAAGCTTCACTGAAAATTTCCAAATAATGGATAACATAGATTTTCATAAAAATACTCAACCGATAAATCGTTGCTATAGTGTGGATATAGGAAACATGTAATTTATTTCTAACATGTCACAGAAATAAGAAAGGTTTCCCTATAATGTATCAAAAATATTAAAAGAACTTTCAGAAGTAAAATAAGGTCAATAAAATTTCATTGAAAGAGCGTGAATGATGATTTGGTCAGTGAGTGAATGAGTGAATATTAACGTCGCACTGTTCAGCTACACGAGGGCTTTTTGCGACGGACCTCGTAATTTTGAACCATAGTCAAGTGACGTGGACGACACCTGAGCTGGCACCTCCCCTCTCCTAACTACATGATGATTTGGTGGTATATTGCTATAAAACATTCAGTAATAATTTCATTGATATATTCAAATAATATGAACTTCTGTGCCTTGAATACTAAATATTCTTCGGACAATGATTAATCATACACAAGAAAAAAAAACACAGATATTTTAACAAAATCAATAAAATTTTTAAAAAGTCAGCTTGAAATTTAATTAAAATGATGTATAATAGATATATTCTTCAAAAGTCTGGCATTGGAGAATATATTTTGCTCTTATCTGAAAACCTCTTTATATTACTTACGAAACCAATAATCTCGAAACAAGAAAAATTTTTGAGATCAAAAGTATATATTTATATGCATATATACACAGTGAAATATGTTTAACGCGAAAACCCTTAAGACGAAATATCGGTTAACACGAAATAATGCAATGCTCCCGACAAACTACTTCGTATTTTCCTTCCTTTTTCTCTTAACGCGAAACGAAAATCGCTTTAACACCAAACGATTTCCCTACTGAGAATGAATAATATTCGGAAAACACCAGCCACTCAGAAGGGATTTATGAGGGGTGTGAAATGAAAAAGAGAGGTGGTTTCAGATGTTTCGTAGAAAATAGGCTAACTTGGCTACGAAATGCACTCGGAAGAGCCAGTGACAAGCCAATTTTGTTTATCTGAGCTACTTTCATCCTCCACATCCACAAACACCATGCAAAAACATCTGACCTCACATCAGTTGGCTTTGGAATTTGGTTAGATCGCAGTGTGAATAAAAATCAGTGAGTTTGATTCGCATATTTTTCTTCTTTCTAATTCTTATTTTAAAAGAATTTTTTTACGAGCACAACAACAAAGAACTCGGGGGCAAAGCAAACTGAATGAAGATAGAGTTTTTTAGGACTGATGATCAAAGACAAAAGAATTTGAAAATTTTGTATTAAGTTTCATTAAGGTATCCGACTACGTTCGGAACCATGATTTTGCAAAAGCGTATAAATGGATAATATTTATAATATTTAGCGTCATTTAGATTAGAAAATGTATATAAAATTGTTTAAAGAATAGTATTACAATAAAAAATTATTTAAGTACAATATTTTGACAAAAAATGAACATAGAATGACCCCTTTTCAAAATATTCTCCTTTTGTGAAAAATGCTTCTTTTATAATAATATTTTGCCTGTATGTACTATAATATTTTGCCTCAGACCTCTGTACAGAGGCTCAATTAGAATTTTTGAAATATATAACTTAGAAGTGGGTTTATTCATGTTTTATGACAACAGAGGGGAGAAATCTTAAGAAAAAAATCACCGATAATTATTTCAATGGGTTGTAACTCTGAAAATAAAATGAATTTTTCAAAAATTATAGTTGAGCCTCTGTACAGAGGTCTGAGCTATATACAGGCAAAATATTATTATAATAGAAGCATTTTTCCCGAAAGGAGAACATCTTGAAAAACGGTTATTCTACGTTAATTTTTTGCCGAAATAGTGTATTTAAATAAATTTTTTTTGTCAAAATGTCCTTAAAACAATTTTATACATGAATTCTAATTTAAGTGACACTAAATATCAGGAAAATTATCCATTTATGCGCTTTTTTAAAATCACGGTTCCGAACGTAGTCGGATACCTTAAGTTCTTGTGAATGTTTTTGTTAAATACGTATATTCATATATACATACCTATGTAAATAAAATGTACTCTAATAAGCTTAATTTTGTTGAATATATGGTTTTTTATTGCAATATTCTTTAAAATGAAATTCTTTTCTTTTTTTTTTTTTTTAAACACGAAAAGATATTCTAGTCCCTTCAGTTTCATGTTAACCGATTTTCACTGCATATACAGGGAGAGAGAAAAAGGAAAGACCACCACGTTAAGATCTCTGACTGTTCGGTTGTCACTTAACACATTTAACTTTTTTAGTGTCTGATTTATAGCAAGAATGCAACAGCGCTTTGGTCTAAGGGTTGTTGTTGCAAGAGTGAGAATTTTTTTTATACCCCACTATAAAACAACGTGAGGTCTATTGGCGACGGACCTCGTAATTTTGAACCTTGGTCAAATGACGAGGGCGACACTTGAGCTGGCACCCACTCTCCTAACTGCCACACAACACCAAAGGGACATTGGACTTCTCTACGCAGTGGGTTCTCAGTGGCACAAGAACTCGAACTCGTATCACTCTGGCCACGAATTCGGGACCATAGCCACTAGGCTACCGGGGTTCAATTGCGTGGTTAATCATGATTTTCCTTTTTAAGTTGCCTCTCATTTTGATGATATTAATTTATTTACCAAGATCATGGATTCAGAGCTCTCCCAGGTCAATCTACACATCACATACAAATAGAATAATGTTGACTCACATACGTTATTTTAATTTTCCATTGTAAATGAAATAGTAATACGCTTCCCTTTTAGATAATCAGCTTCTCAGTTTTCAGTACTCTGAAGCTACTATAGTGACTATAAATCCTCCTAACATTAATCCACTCACTGTTATTAGTATCTATATTCCTCCTAGATCTGATAATAGATTATTTACTCTTGATCTTGAAAATCTACTCCAGACTAACAGTAATTGTGTGATCTTTGGCGATTTTAACGCCACACACAATGCATGGAACTGCTCCCACAACTCCACTCGTGGCAATCAACTTAAAGATTTCACTGACATCCTCGACATAGAAATAGCCTTTCCTAATACCCAGACTAGATTCGGGCATAATTCCTCCAACACACTTGATGTTGCCCTAATAAACAACTTCCCTTACCAGTATACAATTATCTCTATTCCTGAACTTTCATCTGATCACAACCCTGTGATTCTTAATTTCTCATTTAATTCAAATATTCATAAAGACAATACTAGAGCAGTTACCACCTGTTGGTCAAATTTTTCTAAATACGTAAATAATAATATTAATATCATGGACTTTTTTAACATTAATAATCCGGAAATTCTAGAAAGTAAAATCAACCTTTTCACCGAAGCTGTCCGCTCCGCCCACGACCACGCCTCTCAGCCAATCACAAACAAGAATCACACATATACTCCGCACCACATCAAAAATCTTATCAGACTCAAAAATAAAGCTAGAAAAACATTCCAAAATACACTAAATCCAGCACACAAAACAGAGTACAACAGATTGAAAAAAAGAGTCAAAAAGGAACTCAAAAAATACTCGGATCAAACATGGAACACTAAATTAGATGCGATGAATGCTCAAGATCACTTTGGCAGTATCAAAATTTTTTCGCAAAAAACGTTCTGACATACCTACTCTAAATAACACGGCTGTTACTGACGAACAAAAAGCAAATTTACTAGCAGAAACCTTTCAAAATAACTTCACAGAAAACACAAGACCTAATAATTTCACCACTAATATTGACACAGTTGTCTCTAACACGCTGGATAATTTCTTCGCTAACCCGCCGCCCACTCCTATCTCTCCCACTGACCTGGAGGAATTTACTAACTATGTCAGTAAACTTAAAAATAATAAATCAAAAGGCTATGACAGGATCTCCAATAAAATGATTAAAAATCTCCCACTCAAAGCTTTCCTTATTCTTACATATCTTATTAACAAAATTCTCAAACTTAGACATTTTCCTAAAAATTGGAAAAATGCCATTATTTTTCCTATTAAAAAACCAGGCAAAAATAATCATAATCCATCTAGCTTTAGACCCATTTGCCTCCTATCCTCGCTCAGTAAAATTACCGAGCATATCATTCTCAACAGAATTAACACTTTCATTTCTGATACTAATTTTATTCCCCAAATCAATATGGTTTTACAAGGCGCCTCTCTCTACACTCAGACTGACTGAAAAATTCTTCTGGATTGAGGGCAGGTCCACTGAGCTGTCTTCCTGGACATCCAGAAGGCATGATCGAGTCTGGATTAGTGGACTAATCTATAAACTTATTATTTATAACTTTCCACCTTCTATCATTCATATGATTAACTCCTACCTCACTAATAGTGAGACATTGCCATCCTGTGATGACCATGTCTTACCGGTTCCGCGTAAGCTAGAGGTGTGGGATTATCAAAATGATGAGACATAATTCTTAATACAACTTTTATTAAGAGTAACTTATAATACTTAAATTCTTTTTTGACAATTTTTAAATTAAAGTGAGAGTCGAGCCCAAAGTAAATCACGTATTTAAGTCAGATCACGCAACTAGATCATCTATCTCAATTATCCTAAATAATCCTGTTTATCTAATTACTTATATCTAATATTACCTTTTCCAGTCTGGTCCCTTGACCTAGAGAATATAATCTATAACTTTATATTTGAAGATTCTTGATCCGCAATGCAGCTAATTCTTGACTGCCTATTCTTGGTCCGCAAGATTTCACACTAAGCTTGGTCACGCTATTGTCAGAATGATTCCACACCTAAATCTCTGAGCCTGCTACGCTATGCTATCTATGCTATTGCTATATCTATGTTTGCCGCGCTATCCTTTTATAGTATATCTCATTTACATATTCGATCCGTTTCTCTTCTTGGTATTGGGTTGGAAAGGTTTTGCCATTAATCGTGGCCGTCAAAGAACATAGGAGTTATGTTAATCAGAAAGACGCGAGAGACGTCACAACCCCTCCAAGAAGAAAAACGTGATTTATTAAGGTTCTCAATGCCCCTTTAAAAAATTACGTGTCCCAAATCTCTATTTCTAAATTTCTTCGCTTTCTGAGTTTTATTTAAATTTTAATCTTAAATCTTCATTTTAACTTTTATAATTTCCAATATCTATCTTGACTTTAATTTTCATTGCAATTTTAATCTTAAATTTTAACTTTTATAATTTCCAAAATTTATCTTGGACTTTTAATTTTCATTACTCATCTTAGAATTTAATATTCAATTTAATTTTAAACTCGTGACAATAAATTTTACTCCAATAACTAGGCCAACATTAATAATTACTGTTTAATTTGTGCCCCTCTCACTTTACAATTCGTTACTTAAAATATTTATACACTTAAAACTACCATTCGGGGTTTGCGCAGACCCAATCTAACACTTCATATGGGCTATTACTTCTGCTCCCTTTCTTAACAGCCTGGAAACACTTTGAAGTTCAAGATTTTCAGGGTCAGTCTCCCTGAAATGAAAACTATTTGAGTATCTATTTCCATAATATTAATAAATTTTACATAAATTATTTATATATCACAATAAATTTTTATCTCCATCCCTACATCTGGTTTCAACAAAAACCCCCCAATGACCCGCGCAGCCTTTTATTTTATTGTTAGTGCCTTGACTACGCCGGTTTCCCCTGAACCAGATGCCTCATAATACGTAACAATACAACAACATATATATATACACATATTATACAATTACAAACATTTTTCAATAAACCATTATAACAAATAACCAAGGAATTTCGCATCTCACGAAGTCTACATCAAAGTAACAAATGTGTGAATAAAAAATGTTTTCTTCAGAAAAAAAATTTTAACAAGTCAAAAGTTCCAAAATTAAATGAACACTCATTGTAGTGTTTGACTTGGCTTATAACTTTTAAGCACCGCCCGAGACTTCCTTCTTTGCAATAATTCTTCCGACCACTTGTTGGAAGATCATAAAAAATGAAACAATACAACCTGATTTTTATATTCGGTCTCCCACGTTCACATTCAACGATGAGGTGTCATCACTTTTCATTCCTTGTTTGTACTGGAATTTCTTGTTGTAAGGCTTGTAATCTCCTTGTCTTCCTTTCCTTGCCTTCCCAATTGTGTTCTTGGCTGGTTGTGGTTCTTCTGTTCTCCGTCGTGGCCTTAGATTATACTTCTTTTCAAATGGAACTTCAGTTGATTCTCTCCTGCTCTTTTTTCTATCTCTGGAAATAGTACTAGATGACATTTGTCTTTTATTATTATTATTATTACTACCCTTTCTTTGCCACTTCCTTTGTGGTCCACTTGTCCCCGATATACCTGATCTTTTATTTCCTTGGTTATATTTAAACCTTTTATTTTTATTTTCATTCCCTACTGAACTAGGTAGTGATCCCGACCAGTTTATTTGTTTTATGGGTCCTCTCTGTATTTTTGTATTGATTTGATTGGTTACCAATCCTTTTGCCTCTAACCTACGTTTCACCGCAGATTTTTCTTTCCATATTGTGACTCATTTAATCCTTGGTGTACTTTTCCGAAGTACTAGTTTCCTGACTTGATCTTATACTATTTGGGATACCTGTTCCTAATTCGACCTCGTCACATTTCCTATGACGATATATTCTTATTTGATCTACGTTAACTGTTAATCTTTTCCCGATTTCCATATTACAATATTGTTAAAGTTCCTAACTTCTAGGACTCTATAAGGTCCCTCAAATTTTTGTTTAAATTTAGCACATACTTTGTTAGCAGCTGAACTTACAGGGTGTGTTTCTAATAAACCAATCATTTACCTTTATTTTTATGTCCTTTCTACGTCTATTATAATATTTTTCCCACCTTTCCTGTTTAATTTTCTTACTTAGTCTAGCTTCTTTAAAGCTTTTCTGTATATCTTGAATTTTAAATTTAGAGCTTTCCGATATCATAACTAGTTTTTGAAATGTGTGTAATCAATTTTCGACCTAAAAATAACTCAGCCGGTGTTTTTCCGTTGTTTCATTCACCGCCGTACGAATAGCGTAAGCAAACTCACGTAAGAATTGATCCCAAGTATCATGTTGATCATTAACGTAATTTGCAATCATTTGCACTATATCTCGATTAACTCTTTCAGTCCGATTTGCTTGTGGTCGATATGCAACAGTCTTCACATGCCTTATGCCTAATCTTTCACTTAAGTGCTCAAAAATCTCGGATATAAATTGGGGACCATTATCACTTATTAATTTTATTGGGCTCCATAACGCGATATAAAGTTATCAAAAAAATATCCGCTATTATACGAGATGAGGCCTTTTAAGAGGTATATTCAGCCCATTTGCTGAAATGATCGGTTATTACTAAAATATAGCGGTTACGTCTTATTCTCGATATAGGATACGGGCCTACTAAATCTAACGTCACTATCTCATTCGGATAATTTGATATAATTGGATTTAACCGACCAGCTGGTAACGCGTTTTTATAGTTATTAACTTGGCACATATGGCATGTAGAGACATATTGATCAATAAATTTTCTCATGTACGGGAAATAACAAACGTCCCGAATTTTATGATACGTTTTAAATCTGCCGACGTGTCCCTTATTGGCTTGTCATGAAATTCTCTCATTATTTCATTCCTTAAAGATTTTGGAATGTATACACGCATTTCACCTAATGACGTTGCGTGTTTCGCATAAAATAACAATCCTTCAATTAAACGGAAATCGTGGGACCAATTCTCACATATCGTTGCATTAACCGAGTTATTTTCCCGGGGTTTTTCTAAATATCTATATATATGACCTAATTCTGGGTCATTTTCTGTTCCTTTTTTAATTTTTCCCGCAAGTAAGTCCAAATCTTTGATTATGGCACAATTAATTTTATCACCAATTATACTATTCCCATGGTTTTTCGGTAAAAGTGTAGTCACCATGTTTAACTTCATTTCTGACCCATTAGCGTGAAATTTCCCTTTATTTACCTTATTATCTTCAACCAGTGTATTTTGAATTTTTAACGTTTTTTGATCAAATCTAATACGATTTTGACGTTTTTATGAAATCGATACCCAGAATACATGGGTATTCTAAATCTTTCAGCACATGAAATGACCAATTTCTTTCGAATTGTCTGATGTGAATTTTAATTCTCAATCCCCTGTTTTGGCATTTCGCACCCTGTGCTGTTATTACCTGGGCTCGCGATTTTTATTTGTTTATAAAAAAAATATTTTCTATAAAACTTTTTTCCGATATAAAAGATTTATCTGCTCCGGTGTCCCATAGCGCTTTAAAAATGTGTTATTTAATAATATATAGGTACGTGTGGAAGTTCTACAGGTGCTATACATATTGAAAAAGTCTAATTGTCTCTCTTGTCGACACCTCTTGAGGTTGATCATTACCTTTACAATATTTAATCGTCCCCTTTGCGTCCTATCGCCTCGATTGAAATTATCACTGAACCCTTATTTCTACGGTCCCTCTATTAAAATTATCATTTCGCTCATTTCGAAATGAGTAACCTCTGTTGCTGAATCTTTGATCATTATTATTAAATCTATTCCTCTCGAACCCTCTATTTTTTTGGGCGGCTATTCTCGTAAAACTCATTTCTGTTATTTGGTCTACTCCTTATTTCCGAATTCCTCCAGTTTCTACCATTAGCTTCAAACTTAGGCATCCTATGCGCATTTTGACCTCGTCTTTCTACATTATGGTTCTGATAACCCCTTTGTAATTTGCAAGAATATCTCTCTTCGAATTTAGCCAGGACTTCTAAAAGTTGTATCGTATTTGTGGATTTCTAACTTCCACGTAGTCCTGTACCTGTGGTTCGAGTCGAACTAAAATATGATCCACTAAGTCTGCTTGGGACATTCCTAATGCTAAACTTCTCTCTATTTTTAATAATCTATATACAAAATCAGTCGCCTCCTGATTTCTTCCCTGTTGTGATGCATAAAACTCCGACTGTAGTTCTTTTTTTTTTGATCGGGGGAAAAAGCCTTCGCTAATTCAGTTTTTGAGCTGCGCAAAATCCGTGGCTGTATTTTGTACCAACAACGAACCAAATATCGAATACCAATCTTGAGCCCTTCCCTGAGATGATTTTTTAAGTAAGCACATGACAGATTACTTGGGATTTCAAGTAACTGTTTTATTATTGTCGATGCACTCAATAAACTCTGAAAAATTCTCCGACCGAAAAGTACATTTCAGGTAGAATTTATTTCCACCTACATTACCTAACCCAGAATTAATACGTTCGGGCCATTGAACCCTTGCCATCCTGTGATGACCATGTCTTACCGGTTCCGCTAAGCTAGAGGTGTGGGATTATCAAAATGATGAGACATAATTCTTAATACAACTTTTTTTTAAAAGTAACTTATAATACTTAAATTCTAATTTTGACAATTATTAATTAAAGTGGGGTCGAGCCCAAAGTAAATCACGTATTTAAGTCAGATCACGCAACTAGATCATCTATCTCAATTATCCTAAATAATCCTGTTTATCCTAATTACTTATATCTAATATTACCTTTTCCAGTCTGGTCCCTTGACCTAGAGAATATAATCTATAACTTTATATTTGAAGATTCTTGATCCGAATGCAGCTAATTCTTGACTGCCTATTCTTGGTCCCAAAATTTCACCAAATAAGCTTGGTCACGCTATTGATCAGAATGATTCCACACTACAATCTCTGAGCCTGCTACGCTATGCTATCTATGCTATTGCTATATCTATGTTTGCGCGCTATCCTTTTATATATATCTCATTTTTCATATTCGATCCGTTTTTCTTCTTGGGATTGGGTTGGAAAGGTTTTGCCATTAATCGTGGCCGTCAAAGAACATAGGAGTTATGTTAATCAGAAAGACGCGAGAGACGTCACATAGATCTTATCAAGTACGCATTAAGGATACTCTATCTAACATTTACAAAGTCAATATTGGAGCTCCCCAGGGTTCTCTCCTTGGACCAATTATCTTCAATATCTACATCAATGACATACCAACTCACCCACACACTAGTCTAAATATTTTCGCAGACGATACTGCCATAGCGGCTACATATAAAAATCATAACAGCATCACAAAGGCACTTAACAATCACTTAACATTGCTCGAATCATACTTTAATAATTGGAAAATTAAACTCAATATTGATAAAACGGTTGCAGTATTATTCACAAGGAAGAGAAAATCTGCAACCCCACCAACACTATATTCCACACCACTACAATGGTCTCAAAACACAATTTACTTAGGCTTGTTACTCGACAATAAACTCACATGGAAACAACACTGCTCACATGCACGAAATAAATTCCGGAACGCATTAAGATTAATATACCCCCTAATTTGCCGGAATTCTAACTTGATAGTAGAAAACAAGGTACTTCTCTACACAGCCGTTTTGCGGCCCATCATGAGTTACGGTTGTCCTGTGTGGGGATATGCTGCAAATAATAATATTAAAATGCTTGAAATATCGCAAAATAAAACTATTCGCATGATTGTTCGTGCGAATATGTATATGAGAAACTCTGATATCTATAAAGCACTTTAACTCCCAACCTTTAAAAATTTTATTAAGAAAATAGCTACCAAATTTTTTGATTCTCTTCCACTCACTAATAATTATCAAATCCTCAATTTAGAAAACTATACTCCTCATGACAATACTGAGACCAAGGAGAATTCTTCTTGACTCTTATAACCCACCTTAACATTAAATTCTTTCATTTGCCTTTTGGCAAATGAACTGCTAAATTTCATTTATTTAACTTAATTATTTAGTTTGTATATAGCTCCCACACAGGCAACTTCCCCATGCTGTATTCCTCTCATAAACTTCAGGGCAGCCAATCCAATGCCAATTCACTCACCCCTCTTAGCCAATCAAAAGCCAGGCTCTGAGCCACTCAAGGATGAACTTTTTCCACTTCTCACCACCATTCTGCTCACAACTCCAGGCACCAGTTAACCACGCCTTCTTTCCTCGCTCTTTCAACCATTCACATTGTTCCCTCTCAGCAAGGACGCTACTACCACAGGCACCAATAATATGCTATGATATGGGATAAGGGCTCGCTCTGCGAGTCATACGCCCAGTGACAACAGCGACCGAAGTTAAATTTTCAATTCTTGTATGCGAAGTAGAATCTGCCTCTTTCCAGATTTTTGTGCATACGCAAATTCGGTGTGATAACTAGTTTTTATATATAATCCTTGTATTCTTTCTAAGAGATCATATTTTTTTTAAATTAATGAAAACAGTTGCCAGATAAAATTTGCCTTCAGTTTTTAATATTTATTCAATCATAAAACTATATTCATTTAATTTCTAAAAGAGAGGACATACTTAGGTTGACTTTTTAAAGTGAAATTGTTTTTATTTATATCAAATAAAATTTACAAGAAACAAATGAATTTATTTCTATTTTTTCAAAGATAGGAGCTAAGGTTATCCTAATCTTTTCACAAGAGTATTGAAATATATCTGAAAATATTTCATGTGTATTCCACAAGCTTTGAATTTCGAATGTCATGTTTCGAAATTTTTCAAAGGTTTCAAGGAAAATTTATTTATTTTTCATTTCTTTACTACAAATTACAATTTTTTTAAAATGTACAATTTGTCAATTTTAATAATAACATTTAAA
Source organism: Trichonephila inaurata madagascariensis (assembly GCA_019973955.1). Lineage (NCBI taxonomy): Eukaryota > Metazoa > Arthropoda > Arachnida > Araneae > Nephilidae > Trichonephila > Trichonephila inaurata. The sequence goes on along the minus strand of BMAV01023301.1, from coordinate 126,742 downwards.
AAAGATTTTAAAGATAAATATCTATATTTTGAAGAAAATATTTTTAAAAAGGAAAGTGAAAACTCTGATATATTTCGTAAAAATATAATTAGGGAAAAACCTGCAATAAATGCTCGAGATTCTGGAAGAAATACTCAAAATCAACAATGTGCATTCGAAATTGAGGCGCATAGAAGTGAATTTTACTCAGGATCATGTATAAAATTTGGTAATTCATTCTTTTGAGGTTCAAATGCTTGACTTGCAGTTCGTAATAGTATTTTTCTCCTTTCATACATTCCTAACACAGTTTTCAAACTCTAAGATGACCTTTGATAAAAGGGATTAGATAAAGTTTGACCTCTATGTATCTAGATGGCTTGGAACTCGGCCAAATAATCGTTAAAGATATTTATACTACAAAACAAATTATAGAAAAAAAAATGTCAGGATGTGTTAGAAAGATATTTGACAACAGTCAGAATGCAATTTTTTTTGTCTCACAAATATTTAGTGAAGTGCAAATTTTCAATTAAATACGAATTCTTAGAACTATCAGCATTTCATATCAAAGTGAAGTAATATTTCATCATTACGCTTTGCCACACAATATCCAAGTTCACATTGTCAATATCATATTTTGCTGGTTGCGGTTGGCAACAATGTCATTAAGTTTGTTTGAGTATAATGCCATGGCGCTTGTTGATTGAATTTTGTTTCCGATTTTTGAATGCTGTTAAACTGTCGATTGGTATATCATGCCTGAAAACTCATATGGACACAAATGTCTTTATATTGTTACGTAAACGCAAAAGGTGACATGGACGGGATCACAGGAACGAGCAGTAGTGTCGACTCCCCTGATCCAGATCATGTCTTAACATACACTGTGCTCAAAGAATCAACTGCTTGTACAGAAGAAAATGCTTCAACGGGCATGGAAACAAGGTAAGGATTTTTTTTCCTTGTATTCTTTCCTCTTTTACATAATTTACATTTCATTCTGTTAAAACAATTATGTTCATGTCTTATTTTTTTTTAAAAGAATAAAACACATGTATGATATTGCATGTCATTCTGATTTGACGTTTGATTAATTCTTAAATGGATTTATTGTAGCATTTTGTTAGGGATGAATTTTCGATTTGCTTGAAGATCTCAGTTCTCAAATATCTTAATTTGATGATCTTGGGTTTCCAAGCCCAACAATTGCTTACAAAATTTAATGATGAAGGGATTCAAATAACTGATTCATCAGACAGTGGGTTTTCGCTTAATATATAGAGTTTGGTATAAAAAAGAAATTTAATGACAAACTGCCATATTATTGTGTGGAAAAATATTCGTATGGTATGTTTTAAAATTAAACACTACACTTTTTAAAGTATTCTAGTATTTTTATACCCTTTTACAGAATTCTTTGCTTCCCATTTCCCCAAATGTAATGTAGTTCAGTTTTTAAAAATTATAATTTGATCTTGCATTTGAAAATATCTTCTGTCAGTTGTATTCAATTTCGGTGTTACATTTATGAATTTAAGGGAAAAAACCTTTTGTGTTTATCTGAAGGTAAGTTTTGCAGATCAGGATGTCTGTCTGTCTTTGGATCTGTAGATAGTCTCTGTGTGCTTTTTGTGTTTATTTTTGTTCTAACTACTTATGGAATGATTTAAATAAATATGATATTTTATGACAAAAATTAAAGCACTGTAAGTGTGGAATTCAGATTTCTTTTTGAATAAACTTAGTATTCCTGATTTCATTTACTTTTGAATAAAACTGTTTGTCTTGCCAAGAAATAAAAGTTGATAAACCCAACAAAATTGTGGAAATTCATGAATAATTTACTTGCAGAAAGTAAAATAATATGGGATGTGCTTATCCTCTACAATAGATTTTAATTTGTTGTGTTTTGAAACTAATGAATGGTTTCTTGTTGCTGTTTTTGATTTTTATATCAAAAGTGTAATGGCATCAATGGAAGAAAATGTTCTGGATGGAACCAATATATTATATTTTTGAACTGTTTGAGCACATATAGATCTTTGAAATTGCAAGCTGCTGGGTATGAGCATTCTATTTCATTGTACATTAGGAGTTTTATCCAATTTGTTGAGTGCTTATTCAATTATACAAATTTGTGTAATGTGTCAAAGAGAAACTGGTCTCCAACATTTAGACAATACCATTTTTGTTTTCATGCTATTGTTCATTCTTGAATTCTTTTTTTTAGTACAATGATTATTAACAACTTTACAACTTTTGCATGCTTTAAGTAGTCATTTAAATTGCTAGTAAATTAAACTTGTTTTTGTTAAAAATTATTTTTATTTTATGCTTCTAAATTTTTTGTAGGAATTGTAGTGTCTGACTACTGTGTGACAGTAGATTCTTTAAGAGTTGGCAATGTGCCCCCCCCCCTGCGAGGGAGGGGTTACTGTGTTTTAGGGGAGAAAAGTTTTTTTTACCCTCGAGCAAGGCGGTCAGGGAAAGAGAATCCCATGTTTTTTGGAAGCGCTGGAGTGTTTTTGGGGTGAAGGAGATTGAATTCCTTCAATGAGAGATCAACGCACAGCGTGTGATCTGGTGTAATAAGAAGAAATAGTTTCTTGGGAGTGTTTTAACATGGAGGACTGTGTTTTTTGATTGTAGTGATAGTCAATATAATTGTGTTTGAATTGATTATATGGAGAAGGGTAGAAAGTAATTGAGAAGATATGACAGGAGTATTTCAAATGAAACCATAGAAATCAGATAAACAAGAGGATAAAAATTGACAAACTTAAAAAAAAAGCATGGGTTAAAAAGATTTATTTATGTGTTAAAGGTGCAAGAAAAAGTTAAATTAAAGTGCAGGGCATTTATGTATTAGCATCGACACAGCAAAATTTGTGCTATAATATAAAATAAAAAAAAAAGCTTCTTGCATGTTTTATTTGAAACAAACCAATAAGTCACATTTTAGTAGAAAATGGCATAATTCACATGGAGTAAATTTGGCTGTGGTGATGCTAATGTGTAAGTACCAAATGCACCATACAAAATGAGTGTGGTACTGCTACATTATCCTTATCCCATTATTTATTGTTGAATTCTTGATTAACATGTTAAAGTATTGATTTTCTGATTGCATGTTGTTCCTTGTGCTTTATAAGTAATATTTCCTGTTTATTGTTTTTATCTTTTAAGTGTTAATTTTGAGTTCAGTTGAAATTAATTTTCTCGAATTTGATTTTTATGCAATTTTAATTGGACATTCTACAGCTTTATTTCATTTTTTGAAAGAAGTATTTCATTTCTAAAACAACATGTTTCCTGTTCTTCCCTGTAAATTCTCAGAAGTAAATTTAGCAGTAATGTGCTGTAAATCAAAAACAAACTAAAAATCCTAAAATAACTTAATTTTTTTTAGTAACATTACATAAACATTATTTAATAATGCCACAGTTATTTTGCTTTATTAATTCTGATAAAATTTGTATAGAAACCTATTTTTATACAAAGTAAAATAAATATTATAAATGTGAAGTGCATAGAATTATATATATATTAACTAAAAATGATAGTTTTATTTTTAATTAATAAAGTTTAATGAAATAATTGATTTTTTACTGATTGACAGATTAATGCATTATAGATTTAAAGTTATGCTTTTATCTCAAATTTGTGAACTTTGAATACATGTTAAAAGTATGTTTTTTAAAATCTTTTGTGAAAATTAAGAGACATCTAATGTGTTAATATTGAGATCTTTAGACCTCTATTCCCATACTATATTAGAATTAAATTTTTTTTTGTTGAACTGGGTCTAATAAGATGTTATGGAAGGATGGGCTCTGCTGTGTAAGAAGGGTTTTCAAGAATATATTTATGTGTGCGGGTTCTGTGTTTCAATGCCATTTTTTTCTTTGCATATTTTGCAATTTTAAGGCACAATCCCTCTTATTTATAACAAAAATCAAAAACGGAATTTATTAATGTGAAAATTTTGCTTTACTTTTTCATTAATATTTTGTCCCAGTTTATTCTTTAATTTTCAATGAAGTCAATTTCTTGTGTTAAATATCATTTTATGGCAAACACAAAATATTATGTACTCTTTTAAAATATATTTTACTTGTAAATAAATTTGTGAAAACTTGTTAAACGTAGATATTTTTACATTTCAAACAAAAATAAAAATTTCTTTTGGATTTTTTTTTAAATTTAAAATAATGCCAATTAAATGTAAAGGTTTTTAATAATACACCATGATCGTGAAAAAAAAAAATGTTAGTTAAATGATAAATAATTCCGAGTATTTAAAATTTTTTAGCCCTGAATTTTTCTATGTTTCGTCATGGTGTGACAAATTGGATCGCAATCGAAACAGCATTGAAGAAAACGGCCTCCAACGTCCTCCCACTAATAATATTCCTGTGCAGAGCTCATCAGATAAAGATGGGAACGAAAGGTGCGTAATGTAGTCCCTAATTTAAAATTGCATTGAAGTCATATTCATAAAGTTAATTTCTGAAAGTTACTCAAAGTAATTATAAAATCTTTTTCTCATGATTCTGATAATTAATTTTCATTAGTATATTTATCCACAAATATAGTATTTCTGTTATACAGAATTAAAACCACCTTGTTTATAATTGTAGAATATTTTAGTGTAGCTGTTATTTAAAATTAGTTCCAACAAATACCACCGATTTAATAAAAATTTGTTACATGTATACATGTTGTTACTAATGCCACTTGATCAGCAGAATGAGGTCCGCTAAATTCATCTTGTTAAGGGGCTAGATTTTTTATGGCTGTCATTAAGCGTAGCTTTGAGCACCATGCAAGTGACAGTACAATTTGGCTCAGTTCCACCCTAATTGAGAGGGAGAATACTTTAGTGGGGGGTGGTCTCAGGGGGCTTCCCACCTCTCTTCCTCTTATAAGAGATTGTATGAGTGATTAAACAGTTGTTTCCAGCAATGAAGATTAATATGAGCTATTAAAAAGAGGTATTAAAAATTTTATATTTTGTCCAATATTTTTTATTCTTCTCTTAAAATTAGTTGCAAATATTTATCTAAACTTACTTGATGTATATCAGTACATTAAAAAAGAAAATGTTTACTATTTTAGTTATTTACTTAGTTTTTTTAAAAAGAAAATAACTTTAATTACAGAATTTAGTAAAATAGATAATAGTATTTAAAAAAAAACAATAGTAAGAACAATTAAAGTACTGTATAAGATAATCATGTTTTTACACTAGATTTTAGGAAAGTAAAAGTAAAATTTTTATGTTAGCTTATTAGATTAAAAGCCAAAATTAAATACGTTTATTTGATTTCCTTATTTTAGTGACATGAGTAAAAGATATGCAGATTCCCTTTTCAAATTTTGATTCAGTTACCTTTTATGTTTATTGTGAGAAAAACATCTTTGTGTAATGTGCACATACATATGTTTACTAAGAATCGGAAACACATAAAAATGTCTTTTGTAGGCAACAATTTTGAATTACTTTTTTGAGTGAATGCAAAAACGACTGTAAAGGGCAATTTGTATTTTGCGAGTGGAACTATTTTAAAATGGCATATAATTTATGTTCCACAGAATTATTCATTTTGTGTATTGATTTCATAATTTTTGAGGTTTTAGTTTTCTTGTGTTATGCTGAAAATGTAAAATGTCTGTATACATTATATATTATTCAGTGTCTATATTATATGCCATGTGTGGGCATTTGTTTCAGCTCGAGGGCCACATTGTGGAAGTGGAGAATACCAAAGGGCTGCACTTTTTTAAAATGATTGCATTCATTAGAGTTAACTGCACTTAAGAGGAAAGGTATAAATTGTGAATCAATAAATATCAATTAAATAAAATAGTGTCAGTTTCATTCAATTTATTTATTGTGCTAATTTCATGTAATCTAGCTGTAAACACATTTAATTTTAGAATCAGTTTAATTAAGAAAATGTTCTCTATCACTTTTTTGTCTGTATTGGCAGACCACAAAAAAAAACTCTTTGTGGGATGCACGTGGCATGCGAGCTGCTATTTGCTCATCCCTATTATGTGTAATTCATCATTTTTTATCTTTAAAGCAAATTTCTCAAACCTGCTATTCAAAGAAAGTAAAAAAATATATTTTTCATTTATTAATATTGTGTTGAATGCATATGTTGTCATAATTTAAAATTCTGCTTATTTTTATAGCATGGATATTTCACTTGAAGACAAAGATCAAAAGCGCAAAAGTTCGAGAGAGAAAAGGCCTCTAACCAAAAAAACCTGGCGAGGTCGTCTATTACCAACAGATGAAAAACCTTGGAGGAAGCAAAAGTTCATTGACAAGTGGACAGATGATGAAAAATTCAAAGGATGGTTAGCACGCCATCCTGAAGATCCAACATTAGCTCGTTGTGTGTCTTGCAATCAAGAATTAGTTGCAGGAAAAAGTGAACTTATTAAGCACTCACAGACTAGAAAACATATAAAATCATTGCAGAATTTTGACTCTTCTACTGTTGAAGTTGACAATAGTCCATCAAAATCCAATCAACCTATGCTTGTGTGGGTGCTAAATGATCAAGAGTGTCAACAGACTACTACGACAGAAGTAAAGGTGAAAGAAAAAATAAAATTGCTTCTGCAGAAAATAGAGTCAATATATCTTGTTTTGAATTTGCATTTTTTTAAAAAAAAAATGAGTTTTGTGTTTCAGATAAATCCAATTTATTGATAGTTTATGGTCAAATTCATTTATAAAGGATTATTTATTAAAATATATCGATTAACATTTTGTAAAGCCTGTGGCATTTTAGAGTAAAATACTTTAGTTTATATATGAAACATTACAAATGTATTTTATTTTCCTGCTGATGATTTGTTCATTTTTGTGTAGAATATTTATTTTATTTGTTAATTGCTATGTGTTATATCTTTTTGAAAATTCTAATTTAAATGAATCTTTTGCTTGGATATTGCTAAAAGAAATTTTATATAATATTGGTGAGGAAATTTTTATTGTGAAATGTTAGACTTTTATGCACTCACTAGCAAAATTTTTAATGTTACTTTAGTAATATCTTAGACCTTACAACTCATTATTTTTCTTCTGTGTTGGACATTATCATTTCAACATGATTTCAGGTATGATGTTAAAATAATATTTATTGATATCGACTGATGCAAAAGTTAAATTTATTTTCAAAATATTTCAAAGGACTTTCTCTTTGAACTAATCTTACAAAGGGAGAACACACGACATAGGAAATTCATTTTGGAGCAAGACTTTGTGTATTAATAGCACTCCTTTAGGGTGTTCAAGAGCCAAATTGAGACAGACAATTTGTAGAAAATAACCTTCAAAATCTCATACTGAGTTTATATATAAGTAAATTTAATAAGCTCTTGGGGTACAGTGGCTTAAGTGGTAATTTATCTATGTACTGTGCAGTAACTTAGGGTTCAAGTCGGATGATTGGTCAGCTTTTTTTTTCTATTCATTTAATAATATTTTTTCATTGTTAATTATTTTGTACTAATAATTATATAAAATATTACTTAATATTTGATTAGTCTTTTTTTAAAAAATAAATTTATTTAATTGTGAATTAATTGAATTGAAAAACAAACAAACCCACCTGATTGATTGCGCTACTCGAACCCTAAGCAACCATGTGGTACACAGGTACATTACTGTCTAAGCAAATGCACTGCTAGAATTTTATTAAACTTACTTATATGTAAGCTGAATTGGCTGTCCATTCAGCACTATTACATTCAGGGTTGAACACCCTAAAAGAATACTACTAATACACAGAGTCTCATCCCCAAATGAATTTCTCATGTCATGCCCTCCCTTTTTCAGATATGTTCAAATAAAAACATTATGAAGATCTTTTTATTCTAACTTGATTTTCATTGCTATTTTTAAAAAATTATAATTTGTTATATAAATTTTTATGTTGTGCATTTTCAAGATATCAAAAATATACTAATTAAAACATATAAATACATGAATATTATTATATGTTCAATTATATGTGTTGTAATATTGGTTTATAATAGCTCAAATATATTTGAAAAGAATTTTAATCGATAAGGTAGCATAATGAGAAAAAAAGATTTTTTCAAGTTCGGGACAGTTAAATATCAACAGAGAGTTAAATAAGAAATCTTTAAATTAAAAATCTGTCTATAATTGGCCAATTGTAGACTGATTAATTATATACATTATTTAATTTATAGTTTAGTTTAAATTAAATACAACTTCAATCAAATACAGTTATCTTTAAGGTTTTATTGATGTGATTATATGAAAACACACATATAACATAATCATTTAACCTTTTTAAAATATAATGAAATATTTGCTTTTTATTCTTTATAACTGTGAAATGTTCCAGTATTTTGAGGAAGGCAATTTTAAAAATATGATCTTAAAAGATTAATCTTTCGATCCTTTGATATTTTAGTCTTGAGTAAATATCACACCCAGTATTTATTTGACCAAAATTTTTGTACTAAAGTGATAGATTGTAATAAGTAATTTAGAACTTCTATTATAATGATGTGCTAAAATAGTTAATCTAATTTTTGAGTTTTCTTTTCTCTTTTTGTTGATGTTTTCAAATAAGTATATTCATTTTAATTTAATACAAAAGAAAAAACATCAGGTATTTTATAATTTATCTTTTAATAAATTGTTAAGGGAATTTCAAATATTGTCATGGAAATTTTGACTTTAAGGTAAGAAAGAAAAACATTGCGAATTTCAATGACAGTTTTTTTAAAAATAAAATGTAGTTATTTCTGAAATGTCATAAAAAATATGTACATGTTCATCTTTAATTAAAAAATATGTACATGTTTATCTTTAATTAAAAAATAATTGTTATAATTTGTGTTTAAGGTAATAATAAATTGGTTTTAATTATTGAAGTTTTAATTACATTAGAACCTTTGTAAATTGACCATCTATGTGGGACTAGAATAAATTAATGAACATATAGAAATAAGTTTTATCTTTGTTTTTGCATCTTATGGTGTAAAATACTGTGAAGTCATGTACAATATTATCTGAAACTTATATATTTTTTGTTTTGTAACTTATCGTTCTTTTTTCCCCTTTATAATCTATCCCCTATTTCCCCTTTATTATATCTATCTGTCTTTCTATATATGTACGCCTTTATTCTAAAAAATAATTATTGTAAAAAAGTCAATTTTCCAGTAGGGTAACTTGTAACTGGACATTTTTCTTAAACTAAGTAACTTTTAACTAGAGTGTTGGGTACATATGTTAATTCAATTTTAATTTTTAACATCAATTAGGATAGTTTAAATTATTTGATCTTCATTAGTTTAAAATAAACAATTTTTTCAGCTATTGTCGAACATGCCTACTATTCTAATAATTCCTTAAATTTGAAGAAATGTTCACGATGTTGTCAACTGGGTTGTTAGATCTTGTGTTGCAATGACAAAGCATGGAAATTTTTTTTTAATCTGTAAAATAAAATGCTAATGTGTAAAGTTTAGATCTACACTTCAGTACAGGAATGCTGATCAAGCTACGAAGGCTTGTTATTATTAGTATATATCATTGTCCTAGTAAACATATATAACTTAGGAGATAATCATTATAGAGTGATCAGTGCACAATGAGGTACAATTTGGAAATATGAAAATAAGGAACAACTTACAGAGTTGAGCAATTTCAAAATTTTTACTATAATTTAATACTGTATCACTTAAGGTTAAAATACATGTTAAATCATTTACTTATATTAAATTTCATGTAAACTTAGGTATAATTAATATTAGACATTTGGTTCTTTTTATTTGATTAGTATATTTGGTAACATATTTTGTCTAAATTCAAAATTTTTGTGTTAATATTAGTCTGTTTTTATTTTTTTTTTTAAAAAAAAACAGCATTATATTAGAGAATTTATATAAATTCTATGTTAATGATTTTTCTACATCTACTATAAGAAGCAACATATCTATAAATTAAATTAAATTTCTAAGATTTGTTTTTGTAAATCTTTTGATGGTTATTATTATTATTTTTTTATGATATTTAGTTTTAATATATATATTTTTGTTTCAGTATTTATCTGGCTTTGGAAGTGATTTGACATCTGAAGATCCCAGGTGTGCAAATTCACTACCTTGGGGCCAAGTGAGTATTTTATCTTAAACTTCTTTCAAATTATTGATTCAATAAGAATGTTTATGAACAAAGATAACTATTCCATTCTTGTGAAGAATTTGACTTTTAATTCAAAATTAATGTTTTTCTTTAAAATATTGTGATATCTGATAAATTAATTTGAAAAATGGTTATTAGAATGTTAAAACTATGCATACCTAAAAAATGTTGTTTAAGTGAAATCCTTTTTCTTTTGTTTATTAAAATACAAAAACAAAATGGATCTAGTGCAGGGATGGGCAACTTTTCTGTCTTGAAAGCGGAGAATACTGGAGAGCTGCACCTTTTTAAAAATGATTGCATCACAGAAAAAGCATAAATTGTACCATAAAAAAAATCAATAAATATAATAGAATAAATAGTGACAGTTTTATTCAATTTACTTATTGTGTTAATTTTACACTGTTTATAGCTGCAAGTAAATTTAATTATAGATTCAGTTTAATGAGACAAATGTACCTTATTACACTTTTCTACATTTTTTTAATGAAATCAGGAGTGAGATTGCTTGTTGAAATTCCCAACACTGCCTTCTAGTTAATGTCATACAACTTGCATCTATATTTAATCTTATTGATCTCTATGCAAGAAAAACTTTGCTTAAAAATACATGTTGGCTGAAATTTATAGAAGATCTGTCTATTTGGTTTTCTGACTGTCTTGGCGGGCTACAAAAAAAAACTCTTTGCTGGCTGCTTGGTTGCCCACCCCTGGTCTAGGGCGTGCATGTTTTTTTAAAATGCAGTTATTTTTCACTTTTGATAGAATAATCCTCAAGTATGTCCCTATGGCTTATATGCAGAACAGTTATCGGGGACAGCATTTACAGCACCTAGAGAATATAACAGAAGAACGTAAGCAAATATTTTTTTAATTAAATTATTAAAAATGATTAATAATATTGATAGTTAAATGATTTTGTAAAAAAATATATATATTTTCTTTTGTCTCCTATACCAATAGCTTATAATGTTATAATAGTGAATTTTAAAAAAAACAAAAACCTGTGTACCAAATGATTAAAAATTACATTTTTGTTCCTTTTAAATGAAACAATGTATTTAGTTTTATGTTATTTTTTATAGCTGGTTTTATAGAATAAGGCCTTCTGTTGTGCATTTGCCTTTTGAACGCATAAATAATGGAGATCTGACTCATAATTGGAATGAAAATGAACCTAATCCTAATCAAGTATAGTGTTTATTAAATTTGAGTGAAATAATAATTTGTATTCTTCCAAAGTTCTGTGGAATTTTATCTTTTTTTTTTTTACTCTAGATGCGGTGGATGCCTTTTGACATTCCAGAGAGGGAATTAGAACAAGTTGATTTTGTTGAGGTAAATATTTTTAGTATTTGTCAGTATTAAGTTCCTCTCATTTGTTTTCTTTTTTATGTTTGTTTCTTTTTTCCCATTAAGTTAAAGTATTAGTTCACTATTCTACTTATGTTTTACTTTAATCTATTTAATGAAAAATATTTTATATGAATTAGAAGTAAATATATCTGTGTGAATTTTAGGTATCAGTATAAGTTTTTTTACTGAAGATGAATCAATTTATTGGTTCTTAGGGTATAAAAACGATATGTGGAGCAGGGGACCCCAAAATTAGGCATGGAGTTGCAATACATGTATATTTATGTAATGTATCCATGGAAGATAAGTGAGTAAAGCAGAAAGATGTATTATTTTTTTTTAATTTCTTGCAAAACATGCTTCATTTTAACTCCTTTTAATCTAAAAAAAGCATATTTCTAAAATATTCTGCATGTTTTATTTATATTCATTTCGATTCTATTTCTATAACTTATTTTATTTCTTTTCATCTCCCTATGATATATGTTTTGTTTTACGTTGTTCTGTCTTTCAGTTTCATTTTAATGTTCATTTTTGTTGGTATTATTATAAAATGGATTTTAAAGTTGTATATGAAAAAAAATTGAAGTTACTATGTAAAAGTTAGTTTTTCATTATAATTTCTTTTTACTTTTTAGGTGTTTTTATAATGCAGATGGAGATTTCTTAATAGGTAATATATTGTAAATTCTTTGCACTTTTCCTTGCATACTTTAAAAAAACAAACATATAATTAAAAGATTTAATATTACAATTAAAATCATGTATTTATATTATAATTCATTAAAAACTTTAATAAATAATTTATATTTAAGCATTTTAATTTAAAGTTTTATGAAAATTAAAGGGCAGTTTTAGTTTCTTTTAACATAATTTTTTCTGAATTACTGTTTAAGTGTTGTTAATGAGTTTTGTTCTATGAATAAAAATTAATATATGTATAACGAATTTCGACTAATTAGATTTTTTTAAGAAATCGATCACATAAAGTTGATATATGCTCTAATTATATCATTGTTTCCATAATATTAATATTTTATAAATATTTATTCTAGAAATAAATTTTATCTTGTCTAATTCTCTAAAATTTATTACCATCACGTCTACTTTTCAAACGTCTAAATCAAATATTGTCTAATTTTTCAAATTTTTTGTTTAAAAAGAACTATTAAATTCTTCAAAATGTCTAAGTTATTGGATCTTTATTGAATTATTTGTGTTAAAATTAGTGTTTTTTATGTATTTAAAAATTTTAAATGCTTATAATTGCTAAAAATATCAGGTTTTAAATTTGTGTTAATTGGGTTTATCAAAATTTTGATATTTTTTGTGATTGTAATTTTGCGGATAAATTTTTTGAAGAGCATTTTAAAATGCACATATTTTTATACAGTAATTTTTATTTACTTTTTTCCTTGTACAAAATCTTGCCTTTAATTAGTTTGTTAATATTCAAATATTCATAATATTTGATTTTAACTATAAAGTCCATTGCTAATTTAAGTTTAATTACTCATTAGTTCTTTTGTGAAATACAATGGTATCATACAGGATTCAGTTATTTTCCTGTGTTATGACTCAATAGATATTTCTTAAGGCTATCATTCAATTTAATGCATAAGCAAAATAATATTTCATTAAATATTTAATTTTCTTATCTAGTGCCTCAACAAGGAAGACTTACTGTAACAACAGAGTTTGGTAGAATGTATGTTGAACCTAATGAAATTTGTGTTATGCAGGTAAATTGCTAAATATTCTCTGTTTTGACTTTCAATTTTTTTTTTTTTTTTAGTTTTTTAATTACGAAGATGAATGTTACTGCCATCTAAAAAAGAAGAAAACATGGATATTAATATTAGAAGTGATTTATAAGGGTTGTTTAATGGCAAAGTAACAGTTAATGTGAATGGAAGATAGACTTTTTCTACCTTGAGATATGATTATCTTTGAAATCTCATTAGGTTTTGAGAAACTATGATGCTGTTACAAAATGTCATCTGAGATTTATTTCAGCTAGTAGTTCTTTTGTTAAGCTAAGGATAGGAATAGTACTGTAAACCAAAGATTATAGTACTTGGTTCCTTTTGAATCTCTTTTCACATAGCTTTAGTTTCTAAAAGAATTAATTGTACTTTTTGATTAAGTTTGTGTCCACCTTGGACTTATTAAGTATTACATTAAGAAATTAATAATATAGTGTATAAATATAGAATATCTCCATTATTCTGATTTGCTTATAATTGCCATATTTGTAAAGTATGTTATTAAATTTTTTTAAAATTGTAAATGAATCCAATGTAACCCCCTTTCCTTCTGCATACACATATTGGACTTTTACCAATTTAACATTCTGTGTTGATTTATTATTAAGGGAGTCAGCTGCAGAAATTTATATTTCATTTTTTTTTTGTATTATTTATTCTAAGTTAATTATTTTTATTGTTTTTAAAAGTTTAATTCTTGGAATAGTAGCTGCATATGAGATATATATATATATATATATGTGTGTGTGTGTTTTCCCTATTATGTCGAAAATTTCTGCTGTACAGGGAAGGTTGGATCCATAAAGCATTGCTAACCCTAATTCGCTGGCCTAATTCAGTGACAGCTTTAGAAATCATAATAGGTCTCCAGTTTAGTCCAAAGACTTTTTTATATCTATTTTTGTTGTGTCTGGTGAATTCAAATTTCTTCCTTCTTTAGCACTGTAGGTTCTAGTACTTCTTCACTTTTATTTTATTTTACTATATATATATATATAATTGTAAAAGAGTAATTGATGTTTTCTATAATCTGGGATAACCTAATCCCAATGATTGAGAGAATTTTAAAGATTAATCAAATAGTTATAAAATTTTTCTTGCATCATTTTCAACATACTTTGTATTGCATGAAATTGGGATGTTCTATCAGGTATTTTTCTGTTATAACAAAATTGAAAACAAAATATATTAGAGATGTTATTTAAATACATTTGAAAATTTAGTAAGGGAGGAAATGTGAACAAATGTGATTCATTTAAATATTGATTAAATAAATATTGGTTTTATTTTATATATGTATAAGAAAGTGCTTGAGTAAATTTATTAATGTGTATAAATAATATGCACATTTTATTTTAACACTCATAAAACACCAATTTTAGATTTTTATCTCATGAATAGCTTAATACATGTAATATTTGAGGTTATCGGGTTTTGTTAAATGTTAGGTACCGAAAAAAGTGTTTATTTTACAATTATTTGTTAAGGGGTGTGGTTTTAAACTGAACTATAGAAATAAATGCTTTTATAACTCAGTTTTCTGATTTGTAGGGAGAAAAATCGGGATAATGTATGAATGTTTTGTTGAATGATATTGATCCTTGATCTAATAAAAAGTTGTAAAATGCATTAGAGATTTGAGTTCCTAAATTTATGGTTATATCTTTTGCTGAGTTAGATTGTTAAAATTTATTATCATTTTTTTTTTATCAGTGTCACTAATTATGTGTATAAGTATTGAAGGTGCTGTTTTTTCATTTGTCACATAATTATTGGACAGGATTTAAGTATGAATAATACTTATATTTTCTCTGTGAGACATAACATACTTTATTGAACCTATAAATGTGATACAGCTGATAAGTCAAACAATAGTATTACATCTGAATATTCATACGCATAATTATAATGATACTGATAAAAAAATTATATCAGTAATAATATTGGTATTTTTTGATAATCTAAATTCTAATTTGACTATAAATTTAGGAATACAAACCTTCAATGAATTTTAAACTTTTTATGTGATCTAAAGACACATGTTTCAGGCAGGGCCGCCCCCCTCTCTCATTTACAAATTAAAAGGTTTTATCTTTTTTCTAAAAATTGACTTATAAAAGTATTATGTATGCATATAATTATTATTAATGTAGATATTTTTTTTAATTTTTTCAGCTTGGTATGAAGTTCAATGTTGGTGTAGAAGGACCAAGTCGAGGTTATATTCTTGAAGTGTTTGATGCACATTTTAATTTGCCTTATTTAGGTCCTATTGGTAAGAAAATTTAAAGTTAATTTTTATAAAAATTGATTGCATATTCAAAATAAGGGAAGCATTTTTTAATCATCTTTGTAGTTTCTGTAAGCTGTTTTTATTTATATTATAAGTATCAGCAATATATAAGGATTATGTGATATTTAACATTGGTTGCAATAACTGAAATTTTCAATGTTTATTTATTTAAATATTTATTGTTATAAATATTACAATGTTTATTTATTAAAATGGAAAAAAAAATATTTTGTGGATGATTGGATTGTTTTTCGCATGTCTTGTTAAAGCAACAAAAATATGAAAGCAATGGTATTTTGAAGCTATAGAGTTAAAAGGAATTATCTGATATCTCTCCTCAACAATTATAGATATTTTAAAATTCTCATGGCAAGTTTATTTCAAAGAATTAAAATTTTTTAAACTTATTAAGATATTGCTTCATGATTGCCTTGTAATGTACAAAAAAATTATTTATGTATTTTTTAGTTTTGAATAAGAGGCAAAGTTATTGCCATGAAAATAAATATGTATTACTCTTTAAAGTATAAAATGCTGGAAAAACAAAATGCATTTTTATGTTTCATTGTAATATTAAGGCTGTCTTTTACCAATGTCATAATGTGGCATTGGCACCTGTGCTTATAGTTTTGAACCTCTCGTATGTTTTTACAATCAAGTTAAGAGTTCAAGTCAATGCCATTATAGAACTATTGTATAGGGGACTAGTGCTTGCTAATTCTGTCAAATCTCAAAATTCTTTTTGAATGGATATTTAGATAATAGGGTGTAAGTTGTTGGCTTTGTCATTTGACTGTGGTTCAGAATTAGAGTTCCATTGTCATCAGTCCTCATGTTGTTCTAAGTGCAACCTTAATACATAATCAACCTAATGCCATTATGCAAGACAAGGAAATCATTATCAGGTAGAAAATAATGTCCCAATATCACATTTGTCTGTACTACGGCCTCAACATTTTAAGATATTTTCACTTTAGTGGGTATATATTAATGTGAATTTAACATTGTACAATAGTAAACAAAGTATTGAACTTATTTTGTGTGGAAAAATGAAGTCAGAATGTAATATTAATCTTGGGAGTATTTTTCAATTAGAAAAAATTGTGTCAAATTTATATATCCCATTCTTTAATGTTAAGAGAAGCATTTAATTCATAGTTTTATTGAACTTTCTCATTTTTAGAACCAAACTCTTAATAAAATTGTTCGTACTTTAAATTTACATAATATTTTTATGTTGTTTTTATTATTGCATTACATCTTCCTTCTGTAATTAACATTATTTTTTTTGTTTCAATGAAAAGGTTTTGACTGTCAATTCATTATTAGATACAACTTAATTTATCGAAGGAAGTATAGGAAAAAGGAGTTTTTTCGAGGTTTGGTCATAAAAAAATAATTTAAACATTAACTTATTTACTATAAATTGACAGAAGTATGTAAAGCAAGAGGTTAAAAGGCTTCTAAAAATTAAAGCGGGGTATTTGAAAATATAACAATGTTTTTTGTTTTTTTTAATTCTTTAAAAAAAGCATTTTAAACATAAATGAATAAAATTTATAAAAAGCAAGTAGACCATGAACTATTTTCAAAATAGATAAATAGAAGAGTATACAAATTACTTAAGGATTTTTAATGTTTGTTACTTGTCAGAATTATTTTCTTTTCTTTTTACTGGTAGATTGATATTTTGATCATTTAAGCAAATGGATTATGTTTTACTTTTTTCCAAACCTCATTGTCAATTCAGTCTTGAAGGAAAGTTATGAAGGAAATTCTAAAATAAAGTTTTTGGAAAAAAAGCATAGAAATGAAAATATAGGAATGTTGGTTGTCATTTAAAACTATGCTGTGCAGTTGAATTTAATAATCTTTTACATTATCATCCAAATGTAAATTTTCTTTTACAGCTAGGTACGTAATTTTCTTTAATTATATGTTTCATTAATTATTATATCTATTTCTCTTACTTTTAGGTGCTAACGGTTTAGCCAACCCTAGAGATTTCTTAACTCCTGTGGCTTTATACGAAGATCGAGAAGTTGAAACTTACACAATAGTTAAGAAATTTCAAGGAAAGCTATTTGCAGCTCATCAGGTATGTTTAACAATTAAATAAATCCAATTATACTTGCAAGATCGTGTAAGATATGAACTTGGCTTTAATAATATTGTTTTTATTTATAAAATTTAATTTGAAATTGGAATAGGTATTCTAATGCATGTCTTTTCTCTTCTGAAATAAATTTTTCCTGTAATCAAAGGATTTAACTTTGCAAGATACTATTCATAAAAGGAGGAAAAAAATATGTGTAAAACGCAAAGGAACATTGGTTTTCTATCGTAAAAAGAATTAATCGTGGTTATGTATGTATTTACATTGATTCATCCTAACTTCCTCTTGTATACAAAATCGGAGTTACTGGATATTTATGTAGCAATTTTACTTTTAACAGATTGATGAACAAAAATATACTCTATAAATATGTTGTTGCAGGTAATTCATTTAGTTAATTAGTCGATTAGTTAGTTAGTCAATTAGTTATATTATAATATTGAAATGAATATTATTCAGAGCTCCTTGTAATTCATTTATTTAGTTTGAAGGAAAATTAGCACAAATCATGTTTGCACCTTCCTTGTAAAATTGTGTGCTATTTTTTACTGTTACTGTAGTTAATGTAACAATAAATTAAAATATGTTGATTATGATAAACTTATACATTCATAATATATTCATACAGTATAACGTTAAAAACTAAGATGCAATTTTATATTAGCTTTTTGATTCTCATGCACAGCTCAATTTTTCTTTTTAGGGACATTCTCCATTTGATGTTGTTGCATGGCATGGAAACTATGTTCCATATAAATATAATTTATCAAATTTCATGGCCATTAATACAGTTTCTTTTGATCACCCAGTAAGTTGTGGTTTTTTTTTCTCTTTTTATTATACTTTTCCTCTTTCATACCATTTAATATTAATTTGCTTCTTATTTGGATTGGCAAAATAGTATTTGCATATTTGTAATGTAAGTAAATAGATTTTTGACTCATACATTACTATAAATCTAGACTAAAAAAGATATTGTTCTATTTTCTACAGTGCATTAAAAATTCAAGATATTAGGTAGAAATCTCTGCACATTTAAGTAATTGTCAAATTCTTACTAGTTGAACCATTTGGAAGAGTATTCTCGAAATTAAATGTTTTGAATTTTATTAAAATATGTTAAAAATCCAGATGAATATGTGTATTTGAATTTAAACCTTTTGAGATTATGTATTTATTTTTGAACCATATATTTTTCCAGCTGTCAAATCTCAATAAATTAGGGTGTAAAGTCATTCTTTGTAAGGGAAGGGTTTTTTTTGTAATTTTTTGAAGATTAATTTGTTATCAGTCACACTATCAAATACCTATTAATTAATCTAAAAATTAATAGTTGTTTTATTTTAAAATTGTGTATTACATTTTTATTACACTCTTAAGTTTCTATGTGATTATCACATTTTTTTTCTAATATGCATTATATATAATTTCAAAAGCTTTTGTAATTCTAATGATTTTCCTATTCCATTGAAGCTTTTGTTTTGTAGAATTGCTATGGACATTTAGGAGTATAAATTTTCTCTAAAATTTTAGCCACTTTTACCTTAGTTGAACTTATATGATGAACTACTAATATAGCATGAATTTTCTATATTGGCATATACATATAACCATTTCTAAAAATTATGTGTGGTACTCTAACAATTAGTGCCAACGGTTGTTAATTTTGATAGAACATTATAATATCTAAGAGTTTTATCAAAATGAAAATGTGTCTATTCAGTACCATTTTTTTACCCTTGAAGACAAAATAATTTGAATAATTCTACAACTTCCATGATTAACCATTGTGTATGTTGAAGTTTGAATGAAATGTTTTTGGTCTATGATATTATTTCTTACTAATAAGTTTCTCGTATTTTCAATTTAAAAAAAAATGAAACCTTTTTTTTTTATTATTTGTTTTAATGAATTTGTAATTAATATTTTAAATTTCTTGAATGAAAGTTGTTGTATTTGGTCACATATACACCTGGCACAATAAAAAAAAGTATGAATTGGAAATGTACTAAATTTTTGATCATTCATTTTATCAGTGAAAAATTGACTTGACCAAATGTTTCAGTTGATTATAAAATTTAAGGTAATTATATTACTTAATTATAAACTTGTATGTTATTTAAGAAATCTAATGATTTAAAAAAATTATAAATATTTAACGATTTTTTTTCTTCACAAATGTAAATTTATTTTATTTCATTACTAAATCATCATGCTATTTCAGGACCCATCCATTTTCACAGTGCTTACTTGTCCATCTACACGTCCTGGAATCGCTATTGCAGATTTTGTAATATTTCCTCCTCGATGGGGTGTTGCAGAAGGGACATTTAGGCCGCCTTATTTTCATAGTGAGTACTTCTCTAAACAATTGTGAACATGAATTTTCTTGCCTTTATTTTGCAAGAATATTAATTGTTTTCTCTAATGTTCATACTATTTGAATTTTTTAAGTAATATTTTATTCTTTTATTTAATAGGAAATTGTATGAGTGAGTTTATGGGGCTCATTTTTGGAACTTATGAAGCAAAGGTAAATAAAAAGTATTTTATGAAATAATTGCATATTTTCTAGAAAATGTGCAAAATAAATTAGAATTAAGTCCAATCTAACATTAAAATAAGAAGACAGATTCTGAAAATTGCAAAAAGTGTATACTGATGATTACAAATGAATATTACTCTATACTTATGTTAAGTATATTTAGATTTTAGTAAATATAGTTAGGAGTTATAATTTGTGTAATGATTTATTTATGCAATGAACACATAATGTTCTCAACTAAAATACATATAAAAGTGCTTTGTATCCTTTAAATATATAATTTTTATGTTTATTTTTGCATGTTATATTATTTTAGCTAGCAGGATTTATTACTAGTACATTCTTTTCTTAATGCAACACTCATATTTAGAAAAATAATGATTTGGAGTTTTTATAGTGCAAAAATTAATTGGGAAAAAAGAAGTATAACTTTTTTTAAGACTTGTTCAAATAGACATTTTTTTGTAATAATTTTTTTTTAATAAAAAAAATTAACTTTTTATTTTTATTCCGTGTGTAATGTTTTGTTGTTCATATTGTTCAAAAAGTAGTTATTACCATTTTTTAAACATGTATATTCTAGTAAAAGATGTGGATATCAATCCTTGTCGATGACTTTTTTAATTGAAATAAAAAGATATCTTGATTCACCAGATAAAACATATTTTTACAAATAAATAAAATAACAAAGTATATATTTGTATTCTTTATTATTAATTTTAATTTAGCTAATTGCAAATGATTATATAAATGTAAAAAATGTATTGTAATTTTTATCCATTCTCATTAGTAGAATAATATTTATTGATATATACATCTATTTTCCTTTTCACTTGATAAAAAAATGTAGGTATTATTTTGCAAACAGTTATTAAAATTATTAATTTAACTTTATTTAATAGCAGTTTAATAGTTTTTTTTATATTAGCTGTCGAATGAATTCACTATATTAAGCTGATGACATAAATATTTTTAAAATAATTCCAAAAATGCTCAAAAATTAATAAAATTGAAAAATTTCAAAATTTGCTACCGAATTTTTTATCTACTTTATTATTTTTTAATGTTTTTAGTGAATTAGATTCAATTATATTTTAGGAAATCTTGTACTTTATAACTTATATAGCTGATATTTGAATTTTTTTCCTTTTCCTTTCCCATCTAGGAAACAGGATTTCTTCCTGGTGGAGCCACTTTGCATAACATCATGACTGCACATGGTCCTGATGCAGATTGTTTCGCAAAGGCTTCAACAGTGAAGCTTGGTCCTGAGAAAGTTGCTGAAAATACTATGGTGATTAAAATTTTATTATCTTTATTATTTAAAAGTAAACTTGATTAATTTAATTTATGAGTGTTAAGTGTCCAACAGTTATGCATTTAAAGAGAAGACATTATGTTGGATACAATGTATATAGATTTAGTCTAGTTTATAATTTGAAACTTGATATAAAACTTAACAGAACAAAGTTCTTTAATTTTATCTATTGATCATATCTCATATAAAAATCAGACATTTTTTTTATTTTGAAGTGAAATTTATATAGCACTATAATAAAAGTATTATTGAATAACAGACATAATTTTCATG
This sequence comes from Trichonephila inaurata madagascariensis, assembly GCA_019973955.1. NCBI lineage: Eukaryota > Metazoa > Arthropoda > Arachnida > Araneae > Nephilidae > Trichonephila > Trichonephila inaurata. The sequence goes on along the minus strand of BMAV01023301.1, from coordinate 104,886 downwards.
GTGGTGTAAGAAAAATTTTAACAATTAGTGAAACAGTTTGAATTTTTTTCAGCATTTACCAAATTTTATCTTAAGATTAAACTCACTGAGCCAACACTATTTGAAAAGTAAAATATTTTATTGGTTGATTTGTTATCACTTGGCAGTAATTTTTATTGATATATAAATGTAATTGTTAAAATAGTACTTGATTTTGCTTACGCTATCCATTTGTGCATAATCAGCAGGGTTTTTATAATTATAGTAGCTTTATGTTCATATTAAGAATTATCTTTCATTTCAAGTCTTGTAACAGATAAAGCTTTTGAATAATTAATCTGATTTTTGTAAGCAAAATTTGTGTACCTTTTATGAGGCTATATTAATATACTGACTGGAATATCTGTAGACTTGCAAAAATTTGCTTGTGTAAAAATTTCAAATTAACTTTTCTTTTATACTCAAAATTTGACAACACTGTGTTTATGATTGTGTTAAAACTGTTATTTTTTATTTTTATTTCAGGCTATAATGTTTGAGACATCCCTCAGCCTTAGTGTTACTAATTGGGGTGAAAGACGCTGCCAGAAATTAGATCCTAACTATTACAAGTGTTGGCAGTCTTTAAAGAAAAATTTTGATCCCAATTGGAAGTCAAATATGTAAGCTCTTAAGGTTGTATCTTGCATGATTTGGTATTCCTTTTTAAAATTATAATCAATGAATACATTTTTATAGATATATTTTTATCTGTAAAATCTGTATAAATTATATAAAATTTTTTTTTTCACTAATTGAAGGGTTAAATATGGGATAACTATGAGAGAAAATTTATAAGTAATACAATCAATATTATTCAAATAAATACCAATTTGAGAATAATTATTACATGAACACTCATGTTATTGTAATTAAATAATAAACATTATACATGGGTAGTCATATTTTTTTTTAAACTTTTGTGAAAATCATTGCATTGAAGATCTTTCTTTTGTAACACAATAGTGTTGTTATTGCTGATGCCACCTGTCTGAAGGTGTCATATCGAGGCCCAGGACATTCATTGCAGCAAAGGGCTAGATGTCGTTAGCCATAGCTTTGAATACCATACAGGTGACTGTACGATTTGGCTTGGGTCCACCCCTATTTTGAGGGAGAACACCCTGGGTGTGGTCAGGGGCCTCGCTCCTCTCTTCCCCTTCCACCAACCTCACAAGAGAAATTAAAGCTCGATGGCTGTTTAGGGTACCCCCCATGCCGCGAAGGCACTATACATTTACAAACATCCAGTGCCTTCTGAATTTGAACCCAGGCACAGTAGTTAGTGTCATTAACCACTATACTAGATGGGCATCAACACAATGGCTAATGTAACAAATGATTTAAATGTAAGCTTGCATATTGAATGAGTAAAAATAATAATGGAAGTCCAGTGGCTGAGTGGTTAGTGAATCGCGCTTCCACACCACAGGTCCAAGGTTCAAACCCCGAGCTGGGCAAAGTTGACTCAGCCTTTCATCCCTTCAGTGGGTCAATAAATTGAATACCAAGCTTGCTTGGGAACTTAACACTGGGAATTTTATGTCAAACTGACCACCTGACTGGAACATCTGCTAATGCGCACCACTGAGTTAAGTTAAAAATAATAAGATTATTTTTACTTGTTCAATTACTCATTATTTTTTTTGAAAAAAAACCATACTTTTTTTAAAATTGTAAAATTAGTTTCCAGTTTTGAAAAATTTAAGGATGTCTTTTTTTTTTTAAATTTATACTTTGCTAAGTCTTATAGAATGTAAAACTTCAAATCTTACAATTGTGTGTAATTTTTCTTAGCATGTCTTTTATGAAACATTCTAATTGTTTCCTAATTGTTAAGTTTTTTATGCTGTTAAAAATGTATCTTGCAAAGTTGAAATTGAATATGTGGTAAAATATCGATACAATATATTTAATCCTTATTTTTCATAGGAGAAATGTGATTACTTTTAATTATTTTAAGACAGGTAACAGAAAGTAATTTTATGAACTAATAACAGTAGCTGATAATTTGTGTGGAAGTCTTATTAAAATCATTTTATATTTTTGTTACAAAGATTTCACATGAATATTTATTTTCAATATTAGGGTTGTAGTCATAAATTAATTGATGAATAAGAATAGAAAAAACATTTATATTGAAATACTATTAAAGTGATTGTATTATTTTATATCATTTTTTTTAAATACTGAACACTATTAAGAACTTATTGTGCTTAATAAATATTTTGCTTTTCATTTCTTAGTTCTGACATAGTGTGATAAACTACTTTGAAGGCATCTATGCAATAACAGCAAGAGATCAAAGGACTAAAATCTATATGAGCTGTTTTTTATCTTACTTGGAGATCCAAGAAAAGTTTTATCATTACTTGTTATGCTTTTTGTTATAACAGATTTGTACAAATAAAATAATGTATTTTGATATATATTATCAGTGGTGTTGACTTGACTTAGCCATAAATGAATTATTTATTTATAAAAAATGTAATTTTTTATTTAAGGCTATTGTATTTTTGTATTAAAATCAATGGAATTGTGAATAAATTCTAAATTTATTGAAACAATTCAACAGAACAGTTTCCATCTCAAAAATAAGAATTTATCATCAGAATTGTAAAAGTGCTATCTGATATATCTAATAATCTTACACAAAAATAATTATTAAATCATATTTTAAACAATTAAAGGGGCCTCTAGGTTTAAACAAATTTTAAGTATATTGAGTATTACTTGGTTTGCTAACTTTCAAAATCTCTAGTAACCTTCTTCATCCTCAGCACATTGAATTCTTTCATAGGCAAACAACACATGTTCTTTTCAAAAGAAATTTAATGGGTCTACATATTATTAAATATAATATAACAAATGATTTGTGGGGAGGGTGTTAGTTTTATTGCTGTTGACAATTTGTCTCTTCCAATATTATGTTCTATTCTCCACCATTGCTGAAAATTCAACTTCATAAAGATGTAAAAGGGAGTAATATCTTCAAAGTTTCAGTAGAAAGAAATATAAAATTTCGGACAGCTAAGCAGAATTATGTCAATTTATTATTCAACAGGAATCACATTCATGCAAATGCTTTTCTTTTTGCTGTAATATGGCTTAATATTTTTATCAAGTCCATGTTACATTTTGCAAATTGTGAAAACATGTATATCGCTAAATCTTATTGCTATCCTAAATATGAGTTCATTATTTACTAATGTCATTATGAATCTACACAAGCACTAAACTAGCTACTGAAATTATAAACTAGCAATGGATCATGTAATTAACTTCCACAGCAACTTGAGCCTTGATAAATTTATTCGTGGTTTAATAAATACTGCTCTAGCGCTACATTTTGAACCATGGCGAAGTCATGAGGATGACACCTGTGAACTGTACAGTACTTCTATTCTACAATTTAATTCATACATCAGTAGTTGTAAAGCTTGAGAGACCTTAATCAATGGATTACAGCTTCATTTCTAGTCGGAAATTTGTTTTTATCTATTGAAATCCTGAGTCAATATCATTTAGTCATTAGGATCAAAAGTGTCTCTGTGATTTTTTTTTTTCAATATTAGTAATTTAAACTGCATGCAATGAACATTTTGATTTAATTGTTAGTATGGAAGAATTTAATTTCAACAAAATGAACTTTCATTAGCAAATTGTAAAGATAAATAATTTCTAGGGACATGTATCTTTTGATAAAATTATTTTAATAAAACAACAGTACAGAACAATAATAAAATGAAAATTATTCACACTTGAAACTTGTCAGGATTCCATTTTTTTCTGAATCAGAGCAATTAGTCTCTTACAGTAAAATTCTTTATAACTAGGTGGCAATTTTGATAGTGAAGCCATAGCTTTGTCTAATGAAGCAAATGCTTGCTGTGCTGGTAATAAATCTTTATTTCCATAAGGATCTTTTTTGTCATAAAATATCGGATCTAATTCTTTCCAAAACACATTTACTGCTATTCCAAAGTCCAAATATTTCATGTTGTGAAACCAAAATGCTATAATAAAAAGGAAAAACATGAAATATTTTTAGTAATGAGGGGAAAAAATGTGTAAACGTTCAAATATAGACAAATTTAGTTTAAGGTATGTTCATATTCAAATGACTATGTTTCTACTAATCTGAAAGCATTTTATTCAGAAGATATTTTTTGAATTCAAGGTATTATATTACGTGGAATTTTGAATGATTTTTATACTTGTATAAAAACTTAGAAGAATGAAAGCTGTAGCAAGTGTAATTTGAATACTGATTCCGTATTTTTACAAGTCAAGATTTTTTAAAAACTATCACTAAAAGTTCAAATTTGAAGATACAGCTGTAACTTATAACATAAGAAACGATTTAATTTGATATTTTATTCATGTTGCAAAAGCAAATTGATGGTTATTGGGACAGACCTTATAATTTTGGACCACAATGTCACCTCACTCTACAAATTTTCACACCAATGAGAGGACTTTGAACCAGGCAGCAGATTTAATGTGCATCAGCCGCTCTGCATGGCTGGTTTTTGGTGACCATGACCATTGGGTTACTGCAGCCATAACGAACAGAAACGAGGGACCTTATTAAAGTAGGCTTAATGATATGATTATTTAACTAGTTATACAATAATACATTACAAATAACTTTGCGGTGTTTATTTATAAAATTAGAACATAAAATATACCCTTTCAGAATATGTACGGTTCTTTTAAAGTTATATATATCAGCAGTTATATATACCTGTATGCATATCAGGCCACATTAGAATTTCAAGCATTAACAAAACTGTTCTTATTGCATATATACAACATGGTTGGAAGAAAACATGATTACATTTGTTGGCAATTTGGGGATATAGGACCTGAAATAAGTGCATACAGCTCCTACTTCCAGTAGCTAAAACAGCTTTAACCTGGTCAGTGATTGAGTCAAACTGGGCTTGGATGACAGATATGCACGACATCCCATTTCGCTTCAAGTCTATGCCACATACTGGGTGGGGAGCAATGACAATCCATGACCAGGTGTTTTTAATGGGGAAGAGATCTGGAAAATGTGCTGGTGCAACAGTCAAACACCCTCTGTGTTAAAGCATGACAGGCAACAAGCGGTCTCGCATTATCTTGTTCAAAGGTATGGACTTCAGATCTGAGAAATGAACTGCTGGCTGTTCAAATTACCTACATACATTAAATTACGAACTTACTGCTACAGAATTTTGAAATTTGCATTGGTAGCAGTTTTTCCTTTTTCAGAGGAGACCTAACATAATTTTTTCACAAGCAACCAACATTCAAATGAGAAACCTGCTGTATAATTTTCTTTTTCATGTAGGATTTGAGATGTCATTCGACTGCATTTAAAAGTTAATAGTTTGTGTATCTCAGCATCTTCTTTTCAAGGGGATTTTATGGTTTTATCATATCTCCTTCATGGTCTTGGTGTAGCAATTTTAATGGTTAGCATTGAAAAACAAAATTAAAAATTTCCAAAGTGACTGACTTAAAAGGGGCACGCTTACAAGAAGTTGTCTCTTTAAATATGAAAGCTTTTTATTTTTGGTTCCGACATTTGAATGAAATGTACAAACATTAAGGGTATTTTAAGGTGTGTTAAAATATTATAACTAGCTGCATAGGCCGCCGTTGCAAGGGCTTTTTCGAGTGTGTAGCCTTTTTCATCTTTTACCTCCAGGAAAATTTCTCCTCCCACATCAGAGGAGTTTCTTTCTACTCCATTCTGTTTTTAGATCAAAAGAAAAATTGCAGGAACTTTCCTGTAAAGTGGATACATAATTTGTGGTTGTAAGAAGTTTAAAAAAAATTTTCAGGGCTTAATTTTTAAGTTACAGCTTTAAATTTTACACATCAATACAAAACAATGATAATTTTCAAAAAAAAAAAAAAAAAAGTAAAGAAAAATTGCATAAAGAATAAAAAAAAAAGAATAAGATGTAAAACACACATACACAAAAACTAAAGCTGAATTTTTAAGTAAATTTTTCAATCTTCGGTCAAAACACATATAATGAAATTTGGCAAAAAGGAAAAAAAAGTCATGCAATTACTTTAAAAAATTGCAGAATGATTAAATCTTTTAATCAAATTTCGAAAAATCCTTATAAAAAGGGGAAGGGGAGTTCGATTTTTTAAAATAATTATCGGGTCTGAGAGCAAGCATGCACTTTATGAGGATACAAGCTTGATGAAAATGACATACTGAGCGATTGGAACGCTATGTTTGTTAAAATTTAATGACTTATTTTAAAAAAGTGCAAAATATCGTTGTTTTGAAAAAAAAATCTGTCCGATTCCAGAGTTATTTTTCAATTCCTATATGATTAGTTCACTCTCTCCCCCTATATATATCGTTCAAATTTTCAATCCTTAATAAAATACTTCCTTTTAATCCATTCAAGTTCAAATAAATTTTTTTATCTTGTGTAGTGGAAAACTGCAATTACTCTGGTATTAAGATTTAAACCTATAAATGTTATACATTTTTAGAATCAGCATTAAATCTACTTTTTTTAAGCTGAAAATTGATTTTTGTAGGTTTAGAATGTCTCAGTTTCCTTAAATGCACCAAGATTTCAAGAACATTAAAAACATAAAACAACATATATTGATAGTGACACTACCTTATCAAAAGAGTAAAAAAAAAAAAACTTACCAGGAATATATAAAATATCTCCGGGTAATAAGCAACATTCATACCAGGTGACATTTTTAAAATTTGGAAATTTATTGAAATCAGGATTTTCAATATCCAACACTTCTGATTTATCTCCTATTAATAATAAACAGTTTTATTAAAATTTTGTGACAGTTGATACTTATTTTAAATTCATTATAAGTCTAATCAGTTACATAAAAAGTTATACAGATCCAAATAACTTCATATGTATTTGGTATAAATCATATGTACTTTTCACATCACATATTCAAATAAAATGTATTTGTTATGCAAAGCTCAGACACCATACATTTTTTTCCTGAAAAAAATGTAGAAACCATAAAAATGGTTTTACAGGTGGAGAAAATCTTTAAAAAAATTATAAGTAGGGATTTGATAAAACTAAATGCTCAGAGACAAATCTGGAAGAGTCTAGATCAGGTGTAGGTAAATAGCAGAGTGCAAGGAGTTTTTTTTTGGCAGCCTGCTTAGAAGGTCAGAAAGCCTAAGGTAAGCTTTGTATCACAATTTCTTTACGGTGCATAACCAAAAATTCATCCTGTATATATATTTCACTATTAGGAAACAGAATTCATTTATTTATTTATTAGGAAAACTAAGTACCTCAAAGTGTTTCAGCTAAGTTTAGTGATGATCGTACAGTTTGGAAGATGAATGATGAATTCACAAAATGATTTTAAGGAAATTGAGTCAAATTCAATTTTCTCTTTTATTCCACGACATCTGATATTGATACAGCACCTGAGGTGTTGCAGTTGGAACTTAATGACTTGAAGTCAGAATGGTATGACATAAATGACTGTACAAATCTTTGTCTGGGGAAAAATTCCCATGTATGAATAAATTTTCTTGGAAACTATTTTTTATACTTGGATTGGACAGATATTTGTGAACAAAGGTTTTTTTGCATGAAAATAAACAAGAATAAATGTGGATGCAAGTTGGGTGACATAAACCAATAGGCTGTGATGAGAATTTCAAACAAGCAATCTTACACCTGATTTTAAAAAAATTGTAGGAAAGTGTGACATGGTAAATCATTTGTCTCATTAACCCTCTCATTGCGCATCCCGTGATTTCTACGGACAAAGTACACATAGCAGATGTAGCACTACACAGTGAGAGGGTTAAGCTGATTCTAAAATTAATCGTGCTTACAGGTATAGATATGAAATAAGTATATTTCATAAATTGAATAAAACTTCCACTATTTTATTTAATATATATTTACTGATTTTTATAGTACAATTTATACCTTTTCTGAGATGCAAAGTTATCTAATGAATAATAAAAGGTACAGCCCTCTGAAATCCTCAACTCTCACAATGAGGCTTTCAAACCAAAACAATTGCCTATACCAGGGGTGGCAAACCTTTATGGATCAACGTGCCATTTTTTCCAAAGAAGTGTTTAGTGAGATATAGATGCGTCACCAAATAATTTTGATTTGTGATAATTGGGAAAATAGTAAAACTAAATACTAAGAGCACAAAACTCTTTATTTACTACGAAAAAATACCTTTTGCACTGTATGGTTGTAAATGTTTTAGTTAGATGTGTAATTCAAATTAAAGTAACATAAATGTAAGTTCCGTTGTTGCAGATTGTGTGTGTGGATGACAAATAACTTATATTAGGATTGTAAGATATTACTTTTAGTAGAATGCATGCTCAGTAGGAGTCATCTGCCAATCGGTTTTTAAGCAATTAATTATTTTTACTGTGGTTTACTTTTTTGACAAGAGGATGTGCGATTTGTTTCAAAATGCTGTTTTACAGATGATGTTCTGCATACCACTACTCCATAACATAAGACACACACCGTTTTGTCGCCTTTACTAATAATGCCTCATTTCTGGATTCACCAAAAATGAAATTCTCTAATATACTTATTATCTTGCCCTTTTTATTTATTGATTTTGCTGAACTATCCATTTTAACTATCATTTAAAATCATAAATATAATACAAATAAACTTAAAAACACAGTTGTGTCAAGGAAATCAACTATGCTATGCGTAGACAAATTTTGCAATTGTAGTCCACGACGTAATTAAGGCAAGGAAATAAACGATTGTGCTCCTGGCCGCCCTATGACCGATCACTCGCATTTGTTTGTAATACTTCATAGTGAGCTTTGTTATTTTGAAATAAAATGCAAACCATTTTTATCGCTGGCATGCCCAAAATATTGTTTCGCGTGCCATGAATGGCACATGTGCCAATGGCTCGCCATCCCTGGCCTATACCTTGTCTAGGATGATTGTAAGATGAGATATTAGAAATTCCAAGAATTGCTTTCAAGCCGGTAGAAAACAACATAAGAAAGCAACAATGAGGTTTTAGTGGGACAGCAGCTGTTAATTTCATTTGCCTTTATAATATTGTGACTCCAGATTTATACTGCCTTGTTCTATATTCATGGGAACTTTGAATTTGTACAATTGTCGATTTAATACACATGCCTCGTTTCCTTTTAAAAGTAAATCTGGAGTATCAACTGGACAATTCTGTGGTAAAACTTCGATTTAATCCAAAAGAATCTGCCTGTTGTAACATTTTCACTGCCTTCAGATTTATAAAGTGCACAGATAAAATTACTTCTTTTATATTAACAAATACTCTCCTAATATATTCCAGAATTCTTTCTTGGCATTACAGAAATTATTAATAGCCAATCACCTTCTGAAAAACTATTTTATCAGAGTTGATACTGACAACCAAAAGCCATAAACACAAACATCTGCACTGCCCATAGAAGCTGAATCTTGAATCGAATTCCACAGCAATTAAAAAAATGCCTCCAAAAGAGGGTGAACTTTTGAGGAGACTTGATTGATCCATCTGTGAGAGAAGCTGTATGCTTGCAGCCTCCTCTTTACCAAATTTCCGAAGATCTTAGTAATTTTTAAAAAACTTTTATATACATGTAAATATTGTAACAGCTGTAGATATAAAATAAATAACATAATTTAATTCTCTTTCGTCTCACACTACTCAGCATTTTTCTCAATACATCATACTATTAATTTCTTCCCCCTAATGGTCAACTAAGCCTTTGCAGATACAGCAAGTCCCCAAATGTGAGAGCTATTTCATGGTGGCACCATCTAGTGGTGATCTTTGCTACTAAATTTGGGTGTTTGAATTAATTACACTATTGACTGAGTGGATCTCTTTTCTACACTCAAAACCCATCAATAATACCATATTTAAAAAAAGATTGCTACTAACCATTCAAATATAAATTTAGAGCATCAGTAGGAGGGAACAGGACTGCCTTCTTTCTGCCTTTTACTTGAATTAATGCATTATCCATTACCTGTAATTAAACCTAAATCATTAACTATTGTTTCAAATCTAGAAGATAAATCCTCATAAAGAAAATAGAAAATATACTAAACAATATGGTATTATTGTTTTAACATTTGGGTCTGAATATATTTATGGTATAGAATACATAAATTATATTTTGCTTTAATAATTTAAAATTATTAGTCTGAAAATAATTTTACTTGTTGGTTAATTTATTAAATTTTAAGCAATTTGAGCTATACTTTTGAATTTTCTCTGATTTATATATCTAGAAACCCAAGCAAAAAGGATAAAAATTGAAATGAATGCTGTAAAACGATATTAAAATAAATGATTATTATACCCACAAGAATTAAATCTTTTTTTTAACTATACATAAAAATCAAATCATAGAAATAAAAGAATTCTATAACACAAAAAATGTGATAATATGAAAATCAAATCATACAAGAATTTTACAGCATTAAGTATATTTAGTATGAACAGAATATGTATATTGTAATGGATATTTATGAATAATTATTTGTATTCAATAAAAAAAAATGTAATGACATAACAAAATAATTGTAGTATAAATTGAAAAGACTTCAGTTAAATGAAAAAAAAAAATACTAAACACAAAAACAAAGTAAGATGATACTAAAGTTCTGACAGGAAAAATGCTAATGCTACAAATAAATACATTTTAAAAATTTTATTTTGATATTAATTACCATTAAAAATTTTTTTTAGTATTTTGAGAGAAGCCAGCTTATTAACAAATTATAAAAATTACATTCCTGTTAATGAAAGTATTAAGATTTTAATAATAATAAATGAAAAGTAATGTAATAAGGTAAAGTTTAAGAAATTAGAGGCTACATTAGCAAAAATATACTTTGTATATATTAGAAATTATTATTATATATATTATGAGAAAGCAAAAATATCAAAATAAATTATAAATTTTACATCATAATGCGTCCAAATCGAAACACCCTTAGATGCAATGCGAAAAATACTGGAGAATACATCTTGTTTGGGAACAAAATTTGGAAATAAAATGTCATTCGCTACAGCTGGGAATTGTTGTCGAATGTCTGCAACATCCTTTCTAGCATCTTTACCAACAGAACGTAAATAATAGCATTCAGTCTAAAAATGAAGAAAAATTTTGTTTAATAACAATGCATAGAAATCATAGAAAATTTCATGCATTTCATTTCTACAAATAATAATTAAATAAAATGGTTTATGTAAATTTTCATAGTATGTAAATGGTAAAAAATGGAATGTAAACTTAGGTTGGATTTTTTTTTTACCCTTTCCTTTCGGTAATTTTAAATTCAACAAGCTTTTAGACATATCACAAATTTATATCATTCATAAGAAATATTGGTTGTGAGTATATTTGCTTCACTTATATAAATCCACATGATGATTGAATTTTGTAAAAGAAATAGATTATACGAAAAATGGGAGGGGAAAATTTACTTACTGGAGATATGAAATAATTTTCTTCCTCGTGTTTAGATTCAGAGGCTCGTCGAAGCAATTTTTCAAATAATAAAGTTCTAAAATTTAACAATTTAAAATCATATAAGCAACTTGATAACAAAATAAGCATACTTCAAAATAATAACAATATGTATAAATCACAAAAATGCAAAATACTTCAGAGAAAATGAATAGTAAAATTCATTACAACAATGATTTATTTATTTAGAACTATAAAATGTATTTCATTTTATTATTTGACATAAACATAAATCACAATGATAAAAAATTCTAGATTTTATAAAAAGTTAAATTAATTTTTATTTAAATATTATAATTATAACTGTTTTCTTAAAAAATATTAATTATTTTAAGATGAACAAAAAGTTAACTGTATATAAAATTATTAAGTTAAGACATTATATTTAAGATAAGCACGTAAGTCATTTTTTTGTGAGGGCTGTGAATTTTTTTGAAACAAAACTCAATTACAATAAAACATTTCACAGTAACTGAAAAATCTGCATAAAAGAACAATTACAAATGCTGAATTATTCTGTTTATTTAAAAATATTAATAATACCTTTTAACATTATAGAAAATAATATTAAACAAAGATTAAATACAAAAGATTAAAAGTTTACATATAAGAGAAATATATAAACTTTAAAAGTAAAAAAATGCTGCTAAAATGAAAATATTTTTGCATAAAAAGCATTTAAGCATTTAATTCAAAGATATTTTATGTAAAATATTAGAAAGCTATTATAGATCGCATTTTAAATTGCTCACACAAAATGCATTAAAATATATTTGCAACTTATGTTAAAAAAATATAATACAAACATACTTATACAAGAAATTCTTCTTTAAGAAATCTAATTGTTGAAATTCTGATACATGAATCTTAACTTCTTCATTACCTAAGACTTCACTTAGATAATCAGGAGTCCATTTTTCTGTGCAAGAACCAATATTTGCTCCTCTTAAAATGAAAGGAAGCCTCTAGAAAATAAAAAAGCAATTTACTTAAGAAATAATGAATATTAGTTTCCAAAAAATAACAATTATTTGTTTCTAAAAATTTCTCACATACTACAACATAAAAAAAGAAACATTTACAAACAGGATTTTAGACAAAAACACTTTAAAGTAACAAACTAACCAATATAACAGAATATTTCTTTATTTTATACAGAATTTGGTAGTCTTATGATAGTGCCTCCTAGTGTTTGGTTAGTGAGAGAGGTAGAAGTTGATTGATTGCTTATTAATGTCATACCTTGAAGCTACACAAGTGCTTTTAACAGGTGCGTAGCTACCGCTATATCAGTCATATTAGTGATACATGGCCCCCAAGATGTGTGAAAAAAAAAATTGTAAAATGTTAAGAGGCACAAAGAGTCCACAAGGAATTTTGATACAGGGCACACTCAGGACTAGCTAGGCCAGTGGTTGTTAATGAGGGTTTTCAAACCTTTGAGCTGCATTTATGTAATAAGACATGAGCTAGCACCCTTTGATCCCAGCTTTCACACCAATATAAGGACTTTGTGACTCGGTAGATTAAATGTGCATCAGCCCTTCTACATGGTAGACCCTTAATGGCTTCCAGAGCCTACCCAACAAATCAACAGAGACAATGCTGACCATAACTTCAAGCACATGATCACTCAACTATTGCAGTCTGTTGAGGGTGAAGTTATTATTTTATTACAAATTTGCACACTGAATAACAAATAATGTAGTATGTTAAATAAACCCACATTAAAAAGCTATCACATTATGTGACATGAAAATTAAAAGAGAACGGTGAAAGTTTGAATTGCTTAACAATGGTACAAAATCATAAAAACCATATCAATAGCATACAGTGTAGCTCTATACAATTTTAAGTACCTTCTTAGCCAATTTAAAGTAATTCATGCAACAATATATTTTTAAAAACAATTAAATAGCAAGAAAAATAATATATTTATTTATTTTTATACACATCACTCAAGTACGAAAATCTAGGAATCCTGCTTAATTTAAGTCATTAAGAATTCAGTCACATCGAATAATCAAATTTTTAAATTCAATATTATTAAAGTATACTTTTTTCAAATTTTAAGTTTAGAAATTGTTTCTTCAGTTGTCCATTCAATATATTTCAAAGAAAGTTTTTTTTTATTTAACCTAAAAATGTGTAAAATTGTATTTATGTTTTTTTAAAAAAAAACTGAATTACATCATTAATACGAAAACCTCACTTGAATTTTTCTATATCTTAAAACAATAACTAAAAATTTTAGATATGAATTAATTTAAATTTCATACATTTTAATCCAAAATAAAGGAAATATATATTAGTTTCTAACGCATTCGACGTCCTCCTAATATGTACATATCCTTAAGACACATTAGTCATTACCAAATTCATTCCATTCTGAAAAATACATCATAGTCAACTAAAATAGAGAATCATAAAAAAATATACTCACTTTTCCTATGAAACCATCAACTTCTTCCGGATTAATAACGATACAGATTTGTTTCTTAGATATATCTGCCATTGAAGAAAAATTTGGGAACAGTTTATATTTTTTTAAATTTGATCAAACATTGATTAGTAAGAATAACATCTCAGGGTGTTTACATCACAATAACAAAACCATGTGAAACCCCGAACTTCATGACGTTTGTTTAGATGCCATCCTTCAAATTAAAAATTACTTCAGAATTTATAACTACCAGGTAAGGTACATACACCATAAGGTAATCCAGAATTAAATTAAAAATTATAAATATTGAATTTAGAAATTATTTTATTTGTTCAGTAGAGAGATTTTACAAGAAGATTTTTTTTTGCTACTAATAAGAAGAAAGAACGAATTTGCTAGCGGCACTCTTCCCGTGTTTGGTGTAATTTTGATGTTTGGGCGAACAAACTACTGTTATCGCTCCTACTCAGCGAAATTTAACAACTATTTGGCAGAAATATTTGTATGGTACTTATATAAAATTAGTTTCGACAATTGTACTTTAGAACATTGATTTATAATTTTGAATCTCAATCGAGTGGCAAGGTCTGTATCTCAGCCCTGGTACTCCTTCCCATGCCCACATAATTCTCTTAAGACATAGTAGACTTCGGATGGATCGGAAAATTAACCAAATTTAAGACTGCTGAGAAAAAAGATAGGACCATTTACACTTCCCTGAAAACTATAAAAGCGGCATCTTTAAGCCGCATTCACACCAAGGCAGCCAGCGTCGAGCGTCTAGCCAATTAGAGATTACATCTCGGGCGAGATGAAGTCTCTGAGAGAGAGATTGGCTAGATGCTCAACGCTCGACGCTGACTGCCTTGGTGTGAATGTGGCTTTACAGTTACGAGGTTTATGTTGCCTAATGGAGCAAGGTATGATAAGATGGGGAAGTCTTTCATTAGAACATATTTCTGGTTACTTCGCATGAAATGAACGCAAATGAACTTTGGGAGTGAATATTGTGCGGTGTTCATTCTTCCTTTACTATGAGTGAGTATTTAATAACGTCACATATAGAACAACACGAGGGCTATTGGCAACGGACTTCGTAACTTTGAGCTTCAGTCAAGTGACGAGGATGACACCAGGCCTGACATTAACCTCTCATTACTGCCATTTCATACCAACTGGAGACATTGAACCTTGACAGATTTTACGTGCCTCGGACCACTCGGCACGGCGATTCTTCAAGTGTACGGGCACTCGAATTCGTGCCACTCCGTCAATGAGTACGTGACCATAACCACGGCTAACCAAGTTTCATAAATATAATTAATTATTCTATTTATGGAGCTCGGAAACAACCATTGATAATCAAATAAACAAAATGAAAGTTTCTGTGCAATAAGCCTGTTGGGGAATTGATGAATTCCCCAATAGCTTTAGAAATGAAGCACAGAAAATGGATGAATTCATTTCAGTATATATATATGTAGGATATTCCATTTGTAAGAAGTTAGATCATATCACATTTACCGAGGTCGGCAATTCTAATCAAAACAGTATTCCACATCAACGCCATCTAGCGTCCTTTTTAAAAACGCCGACATGAACCTTTTTCACCAGAGGCCCACTAACATTCGTTGAGAGAAGTCGTGTTTCGCGCGTCAGCGCATTTTCGTCCGCGCCAGGCGGTAAATCTTAATAGTACCATAACGAGTTCTATCATTCGTCCGCGCTGGCGGTAAGTCTTATTAGCACCATAATGAATTCCATTTAATCTCAATTGCCTCCCTTAAAGTAATGTGATCTAACTTCCCTATTCTTCCGAAATATGCTTATCTAACTTTCCTATTCTTTTGAAATATTCCCCATGTAAATACTCCCCTATAATTCTTAATAAATTGTTTAGTTTTCAACTAGTTTCTTTCTTGAACTATGTTGTCTACTTTATTTCAAAATTAACTAACACACCCTAAAAACCCCTAGACACCACGCCATAAAAACCCCGCCATCTGAAGAATCCAATCTTTTTGGAAGATTTCGGTTGGATTCCCACAGAAGTAATTGGGGGATCGCTCCGGGATTGATTTAAAATCTTCTTTTCCTAACCTTCTTCTTTTTTGAAAAAAAAAAATTTGGCTTAACGCTCAAATTGGGGACGCTGACTGAAATGTAAACAAACGGTTTGCCTCTCATAACCATAACATACTAACATTATAGCAACAGTGTTCCTTTTTGAAGTTACTTCGTCGTACAAGCGCTTTGATGAAATCTCAGTGAGTCCATTTCAAGCTTCATCTGCAGCATCCAAGAAAACTACGTTTTCAACAAATGTATCAGGTACTGTTTTTTATTATGTTCTTCATTAAAAGAAAGGAAATCTCTAAAAGAAGAATTTCAGAGCCATCGTCATGCTGTTAATAACAAAATTGTGTTTGAATTTTTAAAGTATATAATTCATATGTTTAAAGCATAATGTTTATCTTTAAAATACTATTTTTCTATTTGTGCATATTTAATCGCCCGTATTAAATTCCTTGCAAGTATATCTTTTAAAATATTAAGGAAATCGATGAATATTCAAGTTATTTTAACTTTTTGCAATTCATTTAAAAACGAATTGATTTATTGTATTTGATATGTTGTACAATATGCAAAACTAAAAGGATTTCCGTTTTGTTGCGTCACTGACCTTGACGGGTGCCTCTAAGCATTAGGAATTCATAAATCCATCATTCTCAGGATAAATATTTCGCAATTTTCGATTACTGATCTCTTTTTACATTTTTTCCCCCGCAGCTGTTGTGTAATAAATTAATTATTTCCTGTATTTTGAGAAGAAATTACACTGAATTATTTTTGCTTTTCATTTAAACATCGTTCATTTTTATAATTTATTGATGAAACATCCTAGATGATCCGATTTTAATGGTGTACTTTATCATTCAATATATGAATATTTTGAGTTCATTTTTGACAGAATTATTATGCTTTCTATTGAAACGTGTGCTTATTATTAGAATTTGATGATGAGATAGATCCTGAATGATTTTATTTTATTGGTGTAATAAAAAATATATATATGAGCTTTTTCCTTAAGTGACTAACTTCTAATTGTTTCGTTTCGAATGATTAAATTCTTTTTCATTTTGTAATAAATTTAATCTCAGTTTTTTTAAAAAAAAAAAAACACAAGATTTACTTTAATTTATTTTTACTGTCAAATTCTTTTATTATAACAAAATTAACTGATATATTAAATGTTTTTATAGAAGTTTTTTTTTGGTTGAAATTAATAATTGAAGTATTTCAATTTAAGTATTACACGTTTTAGCTCGCACTGTTGTTTTTAAACATTATTGGTCTAAAATATTTTTAAGCGTAAAAGTTTTGAGTATTTCATTGCATATTTTTTTAATGTATTTTGGTGCACATTACAATTTTATCTTAAGAATTTTGTTAATTGAAAGCGAGATTTGCTATACTATAGTAATACCATTGTTATTGTTGGAACGCGTGACAGTTTAGTTAATTCTTTTAGTTACTAAATAAAATTAAATTTAAATTTTAAAATGGCCTATCTCGGCAAAGGTCGACGTGAAGATTTATTCGTCTTAGCCACAGAACTAAATTTAAAATTCGATAAATCTATGACCATCGCTACTCTCAAATACCTAATTACTAGTAGTGAAGAATATGACGAAGATCTAACCAAAAACCTACACACAACGATAGTAGAGGATCGTAAGGCCAAGGAAGAAAAATTACGCATAGAAGAACGAGAAGAAAGAATACACATCGAAAAATTGAAGTTTGATGAACAAAAACGTAAAGACGAATTTGAATTGGAAAAGTTGAGGATCCAAGCGCAATTTAAATTAGGTGCTGATACATCCGAAGGCAGTAATACTAAATTTCACCTCAAAGAAGTGTCAAAATTTATACATCGTTTCGATTTGAAAGAAGACATCAGTCTTTATCTTAAATTATTCGAACGTCAAGCGCAGATACTGGATATAAATCAAGAATTTTGGGTTTCTCATCTGTTAGGCTTATTACCGGCTGAAATATCTCACATCATAGCGAGAGAACCTGATGACAAAGCTCACTCTTACGAACATGTTAAAGACTTACTACTGAAACGTTTTAAGCTAACTCCAGAAAAATTTCGACAGCTATTTGTTTCTCATCAAAAGGCTCCTGAAAGAACATGGATTGATTTCTACCATGAATTAAATACTTACTTCAACGGTTGGATAGACGGTTTAAAGATAGATACTTTCGAAAAATTATCTGATCTAATCATAACGGATCAACTTAAACGGAAAACACCTTTCGAATTTAAAGAATATTACTTAGATGAATGGCCAAATATGAACTCTCCTGTTCAATTAGCAGAAAAACTCGAAGAATTCGAAGACGTTAAAAAGACACTGAAGCAAAAGGGCAATCCATTTGCGAAGAAACAAGAATTCAAACCCATTGAAAAAACTCGTAGATATGAAGCACCGAGAAAATTCGAATTTCACCTGTCAGGCTTTCGTCCTCAGTGGTGTATGGGTGCACCAAATGTGATGAGACATTTTAATAAAATCAAGCACTTTACGATAACCGACTACGTTCGGAACCGTGATTTTGAAAAAGCGTGTAAATGGATAATATTTATGATATTTAGTGTCACTTAGATTAGAAAATGCATATACAATTGTTTTTAGAATAGAGTATTACAATAAAAATTATTTAAGTACAAAATTTTGACAAAAAATGAACATTGAATGACCAATTTTCAAAATATTCTCCTTTTGTGAAAAATGCTTCTATTATAATAATATTTTGCCTGTATATAGCTCAGGCATATATACAGAGGCTCAATTAAAATTTTTGAAATATATAACTTAGAAGTGGGTTTATCCATGTTTTACGACAACAGAGGGGAGACATTTTAAGAAAAAAACGCCAATAATTATTTCAATGGATTGTAACTCCGAAAATAATATGAATTTTTCAAAATTCTTAGATGAGCCTCTGTACAGAGATATGAACTATATACAGGCAAAATATTATTATAATAGAAGCATTTTTCACAAAAGGAGAACGTTATGAAAAAAGGTTATTCTAAGTTAATTTTTTGCCGAAATATTGTATTTAAATATTTTTTTCGTCAAAATGTCCTTAAAACAATTTTATACATGTATTCTAATCTAAGTGACACTAAATATCATGAAAATTATCCATTTATGCTCCTTTTTATAAAATCACGGTTCCAAACGTAGAAAGATACCTTAAGTGAAGAGAGCCGTCTCATCTTACTATCTTAAATATTTATAAGAATTGATCTTGAACTTAGCTTTGATAATTAAATCCGCCGCTATAATAATCCTCCTCTGTTGGAACGTTGTTTTTTTTTTCACGAAATACAGTATAGCTTCAATTATGCTATCACTAACACTTTAGTTCCAGCTTCAGCATGTCAACATTTGCAAACCTTTGTGCTGCTTACTTCACTTTACTTTAAATAGCAACTCTCGTTAACATAAATCACGGTTTCCTCCACAGAAAGCGATTTTTATAATCACACAATAGAAGAATTTTTTACAACAACAAAATAACTGTAAAATTGAAATAATTGTAGACTTTTGTACAAATTCCGCAGCTATCTAGTACAATTTTTTTTTATGTATCCTTGAAATGATTATGATCCGAAACCAGGAACGTTGCAAAGCATAGACCAACTGGGTCTAGAATCTTGTGAGGCAGGGGTAATCTTGTTCTGGACACGACCTTAATAAGATCATGAATCAAATAATTTTTATCGCCAAATGTTATTTCTGGATAAATTATCTGAAAAAACTGGAAATTTCTAACTATTCAACTCGCAACAGTGACAAAATGCATTGTTACATCATGTCCATATCTAAGCCTAAGCTTAACCACCATACCTATCAATACTCATTTAGTCGAAAAGTGGCTGTTGGTCGAGTTAGTTTGTGCCTAGGTTTGTGAAACTGTGAGTCATGCTCATTTATCTTTTACGGGATACCGTCTGTACGAATATTGACAACGTATGTTATGTACTGTCAACTTAAACGGTGGTGGAGCTGTCTTCCTTAAGAAGACTTAAGACGTCACTGCCCATAACGATTGGAAGGTTAGTCTCATGTCTACCATATCGTCAGCCTAATTATCAGAATACGTAACTCCACAAAGGAAACTAATTTGATTTACGAGTGCTACGCGCTAAGCGTTGTTTGACCCGATTCCTTAATCGTACCAAACGATACAAATGACGATACACATGACCACACGATACGATAACCATATTGTAATGTTATCGCCCTTGGCGAAACTAAACAATAGCTTGGAGCGTAGCAGTCCGATATCAAATTTGGACCTTAGATGGAGTTACGCAGTCTGATAATTAGGTCGACGACATGTAATCCTTTGTTGAGGAGAAAAATTGTTAATGGAAGTGGAAAAAGACCTCCCCCCTCCCATGCTTCATGCTATGGGATGCTTACATTTGTATTATATATTAAACTATAACTAGCGAGCCGTATTACATGATTCACATAATTTATTTTTCTACGTACTACCTCCTCTAGTTTTATTACAAGAGTTAGAAAACATCCTGTAATTCTGTTTAAGGGCTCATTCAAGATTCCTCATTTTAATACAATTAAAAATAGAACATAAAAGTAAACTGTTATTCATAGAGTGCTGGACATTAAAATTGCAACACAATGAAGGAAAGCAAATACAAAAAAGATATTTAGTTTACGTAAACAGTATGGCATGGAGATAAAATGATTAAATTTGAAAGGAGTTTGGGGGCTTACAGCGATGGGAAATTAGTAGTAAACAGCTGCTACTCCTGCAAGCTAAAACGGCCCTTATCCGGTTAGGCTAGGTGTCAGATTGGGCTTGGATGACAGAAACGGGCATCTCATTCCATACTGCTTCAAGTCTATGCCACACTACATCAACCGTATTATCTAGAGAGGGGATAGATATATTACAGTATAACGTCATTTATCCGAATCAATTGGGAGCGGACACCGTTCGGATACGCGATTGTTCGGATAACCGAGCACCGAATGCGATCCATTCACTATATGAAGCCGGACACTATGCGAATATTAAAAATCATCACATGTGGGAAACGTACTTGAAGAAAAAGCAAAATAGGTTGTGACATCTCACGCGTTCTTCCTCTAACATAACCTCTGGGTTCTTTGACGGCTAAGATTAATGGCAAATCTTTTCCAACCCAAATCCAAGAAGTGAAACGAAGCATAGATGCAAATAAGATAACCTTTAAAAGGATAGAAGTCTTAGTGAGCGCGATGGCAATTTAGAGAAAGTTCAGTTCAGAGAAGATAGAAGTGTTGATAGACAGCTTACCTAGAATAAAGACACCACCTCGCTATTTAACCAAGGTACATACCATTGTACGACCATTTGGAGAAATAATTGAAGTAGATTGGACGTTGAGTATTCAACCAAGGTAGGAAGATTATATTCTGAACGCGAATATATTATTGAGATTGAGATTAGGCAAATATAATATAATTATATTGATAAGTGATCTAATTGCGCGATCTGTGTTTATTAAGACTACGTATTTTGGTTTATTCTCACTTAATATAAGTTTGTTCGATATCTAAGTAATCTAAGTTAAATTCTTAATAAAAGTTATATTAAGAATTCTAAAATGTCTTATCATTTCGAGAATCCCACACCTCTAACTTACGTTGAAACCCCACGATATGGTCATCGAAGGACGGCCATGTCGCAAGGTGCAAAATGTCGCAGTTTTACCTTTATTGTGGAAAATAATCACTTATTTTTCGCTGTACCATTGTGTACCTTCGGTTTTTCGCTGCAAGGTCTCTGATTCTCTTGAGCAGCAGTAGTTGAGTGGGACAGCACTCTCATTGTTGTTCGTACTGTTCCATAGCTGTCTCTAACGCAGAAAACGCGTCAGCATTTGATGGACCCATACTACTTTCGTTGTTGTTGTCCTCGTCTTCATCCGCTTCATCGTCGACAGGGTCGGATTCTGCTTGCACGGAAGTCACAATCTCGTCATCATTTAGCATTTGAATTCCACTGAGTCTTCTGCATCGATTGCTATCCAGGTTTCTATATCTTCATCGCATTCTTGAAATCCTGGCATCGATTGAACGAAGTCGGTAATCTCATCTCTGTGGTCGTCATTGTAGTCTTTTTCGCCTTCTAAATTGACAAAAGTTGACAAAAAGAACTGGTTCGGATATTTGACGCTCCGTATAATTGACGTTCGGATAAACGACGTTCTATTGTATATCTAATATTCAATGAGTTTACACTGATTCCACTTCATGTAATTAATAAAGGTAATACGTTTAGTACAGAAGCTGATTATAAAACATGGCTCGTTTGAACAACAACATTGTAAATATTGCACTGTAAAATGTACTGTCATGAAAATCTTTGCTGCCCTGAGACTGTTCTGAAGCAATTAATCTCTGATTTGAATTTATAAAACATAAGTGTATGAAACTTCTTTTGCAGTATATGATCAAAATGAGTAATGTTCATTCTAGGTCTTCCGTGGAGGGATGGGGAAATAAAATAACGAAGCTTACAGCTATTCACTGCTTTCAATGGCTGAAAGATCAAAGAAAAAGCTTCTGTAATGTTTTCCAGCTATTAAAATCTGGCGGGGAAGCGGCCTTTTGCTTTGTGCTACAATCTTCATTTTACGCTGCGATACTAGAGATAAAGAAGAATCCTAAATGGAGTAGCCTCTTTGAAGTAAGTTTGTCCTCTAAGCCTTAGTAATTTAATGTACAAATTTTTGAAGGGTATCACAAAACATTAGTAATTTTCTTATCATTCCTAATTTATTTTTTAAGTGCCTTTCGACTTTTCCTATGCAACAATATATTTACAGCAGGAAGTAAATTAGATTTCTTATGAAACTTTGGTGCACACAAGCTGCAATAAGTATTGAAAAGGGACTGAAGTAAGTTTAAAATTCCATCAACGCAATGTGTTTTTTCAAAATATATAGGACACGGAAAACAGAACCATTTATAGTAGCTCAGAAGCTCAATGAAATCACCGTTCTTATCAATTTCTTCTTTCAATTTTTGCACTAAATTAACGCTATTTCACTCTGGTGAATAAGTTGGACAGCTATGAACTCTGCATGTTCTATTCTTTCTTTTAAATATGTAAAACATTTCATAAAAGTTAATTTATACATCTTCCATAAAACTTCTTCCGTGTAATGGTTATTATTTGAATTTCTACTAAAATAAGGATAAATGTTACCAACGTTTTGATGCAACAACCATATTTTTAGATAATTATTTATCGATTGTTGTACACAAGCATTTAAAAAGAATTGGAAAAAACATGATGTAAAATGTCTGTGAGACACTCGTTAAAATTTAATGGAATCTCATTTATTAAGCATTCATATATAAATGAGGTTTTTTTTAAAAAAAATTTTGTAACTTTTAAATTTTGGCTTTATTTTTGAAGAAAAATCAACTACGTGCAAAAATGACTCTCGTAATTAGAAAGTTCTTTTTAAAAATTATCTGAGCTTATATGAATTAATCTCACCCTATTATTATTTAACTTCTTTTGATCTTTTAACAATGTGTTAATTTTGTCTTATCTTTCTCGAAATACCGATCCTACCTTTCCTTGAAAATATTATTTCTATATTACATAAAAAGTTTCTTTGAATACTCTATGTTTAGCATGTATTTAACCCTCCACTACGCACGCTTTAATAAGCTCTATCCATATTTGAGTGGCCTCTATCAGATGTATCACCTCATATTTATGTTTGAAGATGATTTAATCATTTTATTGTTGAGATTTGATATTATAGCGTAATGTTACATCTAAAATAACACATTGCTCACAAAGTCCCGGGTCTAACTCATAAAATAACAACTTTTAGGCAAAATTGAACTTTACTTATCAAGATGCTTCCCTTCAACAGGGATACATTCAGCCCAGCGCTTTTCTAATTTTTTAATACCTTTTTCGTAGAAAGATTTGACTTTGCTCTCAAAATAGGCTTCAACTTCGACAATCCCTTCTTCATTTTAGCCAAACGTTTTTCCCTATAGTCTTCTCTTAAGGTTTGTAAACAGCCAGTTGTCACTGGGGGTTAGATATGGACTGTACGATGGGTGGGAAAATAATTCGAAGCGCAATTCGTTCAAATTGACCACTGTTTTCCTGGACTTGTGGCAGGGAGTATTTTCTTGGGGAAATATTACTTTTTTCTTTTGCATTTGAGGACGTGTTTTCTTTATTTTTTCTTTTAGTTGATCCAATAATGCCATGTAATGTTCTCTATTAATTGTTTTACCTCTCTCAAGGTAAGCAATAAAAAAATTCCATGTGCATCCCAAAATACGGACGCCATAACCTTGACGTTTGAGTTTTTGGTCACTTCGGATGACTTTTACCGGCTGATGTCCACTCATCTCGTAATCTTTTTGATTCAAACGTGTAGTAATGGATCCATGTTTCATCCATTGTCACATAACTTCGTAAAAGATCTTTTTATTTAGCTTAAACAGCCTCAAACAATGCTCTTAATCGTTGATGCATTGTTGTTTTTGATCGACAGTCAGCAAACACGGCACGCACTTTGAACACAGCCTTCTCATTGACAAATGATTATGTAAAATAGTGAATACACTGTCTTCTGGTACCTTTAAATCCTTTGCTGTCTCACGCAACTTCTGCTTACGTTCGGTTAAAACGATTTCTTATGTTTTTCGGAACAACTGCAGAATTTGGGTGCCCTTGAACGTTCAGAGTCGTTTGTATCCGTGCGACTACGTTTTAAGTCTGCATACCACTTCTTAACCGTTGTTTGCGACGGAGCAGAGTCCGGATAACACTTATCAAGCCATTGTTTTCTTGAAAAGTTTTTTCCTTCAAAAAGCAATGTTTAATTAACGCATGGAATTCTTTTTCATCCATGGTTTCGAAGCAAACAAAAAAGCTGCTTCACTAAAACCACTGTAACTTTTCAACTAAACGAGATAATATCATGAAAGCTTGACACGTGCCGTTTGAAAGTTAGAACTAATAGGTTAGGCTTAGGAAAGTTAGACGGTAAAGGTATTTATATGTTAGGCCCAGGACTTATTCAGTGACGTGTTATTGATATAAGATGCAGCGTTTGTTACTGAAAGTTTTTGCATTATTTATTGAACTACCTACCTATCGAAATAACAGATTGTTACTGAAGTAAAAGATAATAGATAGAATTACTTATCTACCTGTAGTACCCAAAGATTTAATGGCCCTTAAGGTATTCGACTACGTTAGGAACCATGATTTTGAAAAGCTTATAAATGGATAATATTTATGATATTTAGTGTCACTTAGATTAGAAAACGCATATAAAATTGATTTAAGAATATTATTACAATAAAAAATTATTTTAGTACCAAATTTTGCCAAAAATTGAACATAGAATGACCCATTTTCGAAATATTCTCCTTTTATGAAAAATGATTCTATTATAATAATATTTTGCCTGTATGTACCTCAGACCTCTGTACAGAGACTGAACTAGAATTTTGGAAATATATAACTTAAAAGTGGATTTATCCATATTTTACTACAAAGTGGGGAGAAATACTAAGAAAAAACGCCGATTTCAGTTGGTGGTAACTCTGAAAATAATATGAATTTTTCAAAAATCCTAATTCAGACTCTCTGGAGAAGTCTTTACTTTATATATGTGAAATATTATTATTATAGAAGCATTTTGTATAAAAGGAGAACATTTTGAAAAAAGGTAAATTCTAAGTTAATTTTTTGCCAAAATATTGTATTTAAAGATTTGTTTTTCATCATAATGTCCTTAAAACTATTGTATACATGTATTCTAATCTAAGTGACACGAAATATCATGAAAATTATCCATTTATGTACTTTTTTAAAATCACGGTTCTGAACGCGTAGTCGGATACCTTAAGAATAAAATAATTAATGTGCTAAAGAGAAGGGAGAGAAAAACAGGAATATGGACCAGAAAAGCAGGTTCACGTATGAATTCGTATATTGAAAAATGAAAAAGGGGGAAAAAATGAAATTTTTTAAAAACCATCTCAATGGATAAAAATTATAACGTCTGTAAAAAATAATAAAAAAACATGCTTAATGTTGAGAGCATTTTTTAATAAATTGTTTTGGCACAAACTTGATCCGTTAGGTACATACGAATGGTACACACGTCGTAATATAATAGTTAAGATTATAATCAGAAATTTCAATTTTCTCGGTGTTGTTTCTCTTGGTTCTTCATCTTTAACACAAGGCGTTGTACATCAGATATTTCTTCAATCCTGAGTCGCAATGAAAGAGGCACGTGAATGTTACTCTCAGGTAGTTTCGCACATGACGTCTTCACGTGGCATCTCAATTCCCAGCAGAAAAACCATCTTAAAAAGGTTTCTAAACACCGGACGGGCAAAAAGTTCGTACAAACTTTAAAAATTTATAAAACCTGTAAAATTAAACAAAATAAAAAACTGTTTGCAGGCTTAACATCGGTAAGTCACGGGATTTTTTTAAGACAATAAATAAATAAATAAATAATTCAAAAAACAGTCGATAGGTGGCGTTTCGTACATAAGTGATAGAAAAGACACGTAAATAACAAAAACAATGTTACCAAATCATTTATGCTTGGAATATATGTTCTACATATCCACCACCACACAAGATAACACATGCAGGAGCGTCACAAATTCAGCAAAGGCAGAGTGTAGAATGTCCGGCTGTATACATGACAACTCTCCGCGGATCGCATCTTTGAATTCCGATAGATTAGATGGACGGGATCGGTACACCTGGAATTTTAAATATCTCCCCAGCCAAAAGTCTTCTGGTGTCAGATCTGGAGACCGAGGAGGCCATGGAAACTTGCAATGTTTACTAATGTCTATTTCTTCTCCTTTCGTCAGTATCAAGAACTCCTTGACTTTGATTAGCAGTGTAACTTGTTGATCCATCTTGCATAAATGTTACAGTAGAAAGCACATCTTTTCATGCAAACATGGAACAACCTTTTCACGCAAAAGCGTCAAATAACGTTGGGCATTTACTGTTCCCGTTTTCCACCCATTTATTAGACACATGTGTTTCAAAAAAGAGGAGTCCTATGATGAAGGAACCTTTGAACCCACACCACACTCTAGGAGTATGCAGTGGTTTCTCTGTGTGCACTCGTGGATTTGACGTCGCCCAGATACGACAATTATGGGTATTAACGTCGCCATGGAGGGAAAAATGAGCTTCATCTGTCTACAAGATGTGAAAAACCTAAGAGGAATCTTGTTCAATTTTGGAGAGAGTCCATCTCGCAAATTTTTTCTCTTTACGGTATCCTACGGTAAAAGATGATAGCAAGACTAATTTGTATGGATACTGATTCAAAACTCCACGAAGAATGCTGCGTATCGATAATGGTGGTAAGAACAAGCGTCTGCCGGCTTCCCGAGCAGTGCTGGTCCCTGTAGCGGATTCGGACGCTAATGTTTCCATTTCAGCTGCAACACTTCCCGAACGTTACTGTCTTAGACTTGGTCGTCCGGATCTTACCCGATCCTCGAGCGATCCTGTTTCCTCAAATCGCTGAACATCCTTTATGATACCAGAGACTGTTAAAGGTCTATTTCCAGTCTTCACATTTTTCTGAAGTCGGAATTTACGCAGTGCAATAGTCGCTGATTCCTCGTTCGTGTAAAACAGCTTCACCAACAAAGCTTTGCTTTTCCCACTTTTCCTCTTTTTCCACTTAATTGACATAAAACAGAGAATTGGATCTGGATCACGAGCATCAGTATTAATAATCGCCTGTCTCATTTGCATATTTCCAACTAAGTTGTTTGTGCCAGTGGCACCTATCAGCTGTCTTTGAATTTTTTTTTTTTTCTTATCTTAAAAAAAAATCCCGTGACATATCGATGCTACACGTGCAAAACCATTTTTTTTTATTTTGTTTAATTTTCCGGGTTTCATAAATTTTTAAAGTTTTTACAGACTTTTTGCCCACCCGGTACTTGTTTCGAGTTTCTTTAAGAATAAAACTTAAAATCCCAGATGTTATGTTACAGAAAAACATGAAAATGAACGAAAAATTGGAAAGACATTATCAAAACCTGCACCAAAATTATTTTTACTACGCATCTCACAAATCCATGCGCCTAATGGAGAGTTAAAACCATTAATTTATCATTGATTGTAACTGTATGCACGCCACAAATGAAAAGGATTTAAACCATTTGTACTTCGTCAGTTATTGGAAAACGTAGTAATAAAACAGGGTATTCATGTGCTTAATCTAAAATTATAGGAAACGAAATAAAAGGCTTCATTTATATTTCCAGACAGTCGATGATTATGTTGCAGATTCACATCATAATCATTACCACGATGCTTATTATGGGGAAATGCTGAAGCAGATTGGATTCGACATCATTTACTGCAAAGAAGAAGTGGAAATAGACATATTCACATCGGATGAAGAATACAGAGGTAAATTTTCTTTCTCAGCAAATTTTATAATAAACCATAAATTGCGTTGCAGTGAAAGTGGGCTCCACATTATTTATTTATTTATTTATTTTGGTGTTTAGTTAAATAATTTTCATGGCCTTAAAAATCAGCTATGTTGTCTGTTTATCAAACTTTTTGATAAATATGTAACGCATGGCTGTCATTGTAAGAACAACTCTTAATAGAACATGCCACTTTGATGAACAATGGAATGGGGAAATTGGTGAAGGATTAGTCCAAAAGATATTATATCATCTGTACGTATTATAAAAACCTGAATCCCCAAATGGACTCATTTAGTTCCATTTCAATTCAACAAAGCAGTCTCTGACTGGAGAAGACGATCAACCATAGTTCAATGACTGATGTTTACTGGTTATTATTCCTCCTGTGATCATCATACTTATTAACCAAGGAGCGGGCGCGTGGAACACAGTCACCTCAGGCTCACGAAACCGTTAATTTTGGGAAAACTGTTTATTTGTTGTCAATGACCTTTACAATATCCTCCTATATGACAGTCTGCATGGGAATTAAAATGCATTTGTCTCATAGCCTCCTCTTTTTTGGGAGTGGTAAACATTTTTTCTTTGAATCTTTAGGTAGTTGTTTTGACTGAGTTACTCGAGCGACTATACTTTTGTTCCAAAATATTTTCTATATGAACATTGTATATTTTCCCCATTGAAGAACTTGCAGGTTTTGATTGCTGTGTTATACAACATATTATGGTTTATAAAGGTAAATGAGCAGGATATAAAAGTAGAAATGGGCATATGTGCTTTCTATTGAAGGAAGTTGAACTGATTAAGCAAGAGAATAATCTGCTGAAGTAATGCATATTAATAGAGATAGGAAAGTAAATTTGAAAGCGATGAACATGAAACGTTTGAGTTGAAAAGAAAATTTTCAAATGCTACCTAAAGAACTCCACCGAGAAAAATTTGAAGCCATAAGTGTAGCACAAGATACACTTCGTCCTGTCAAAAAGACGCAAAGAAGAAAAAGTTCAACATGCTATTTGTCGATCATCAAAGGACAATAAAACTACAATAACTTAAACAAAATATGACAGTTTTGCCTGCAAATAATATTCCTGTAATGTTAGCAAAAATTGTCAGTGTGTGTGAGAGAGAGAGATTTGTGTCCTTTATTATAGTCACGCAAATTTGAAATTTCTTGGTTCAGTTTGATTGATATTTTTTCTCAAATTATCAAAGAAAAATTGAAAAGCCCTTAAAAGTATATAAGTATACTATTTTGTTAATTAAACTATTTACTGGGATAATGATTTTTGTCATGTACAATAAAAAAAATTAAATAAAATAAGGATTGGGGTGACTAAGTCACCCAGAGCGACCATTAACTTTAGAATAGAGCACTCGCCCCTGCTCCCGGGTTAAAGAAGAATTCTGTTTTTGAGTATATCTATGGCAGTTTTTTCACATTCTATTTTTAAATATATTCATCAGACTATAACTACAGTTTTCTCGATTGATGAATTGTTTGACGTTGCACTTCGAAGCAATTCAACGACTAATGTCGATGGAATGAATTCTGAATAACTGTCTTGGATGATCTTGAGCTGGCACTCCACTCTCTGAGCCTCCACACTACCCCAAACCCTCTCTAGCCAAGTCTTTGAATCTTTAAGGACTTAAGGTATCCGACTACGTTCGGAACCATGATTTTAAATAAGCGCATAAATGTATAATTTTCATGATATTTAGTGTCACAGATTAGAGTACATGTATAAGATTGTTTTAAAGACAATATGACAAAAAAAATTATTTAAATACAATATTTTGGCAAAAAATTAACTTCGAATAACCTTTTTTCCAAATGTTCTCCTTTTGTAAAAAATGCTTCTGTTGTATTAATATTTTTCCTGTATATAGCTCAGACCTCTGTACAGAGGCTAAACTATGAATCTTGAAAAATTCACATTATTTTCAGAGTTACAACCATTTGAAATAATTATCGGCGTATTTTCTTAAAATTTCTCCCTTTTGTTTTCGTAAAACATGGATAAACCGACTTCCGAGTTTATGCATTTCAAAAATTCTAGTTGAGCCTCTGTACAGAGGTCTGAACTATATACAGGCAAAATATTAATACAATAGAAGCATTTTTTACAAAAGGAGAACATTTGGAAAAAAGGTTATTCTAAGTTAATTTTTTGCCAAAATATTGTATTTAAATAATTTTTTTTGTCATAATGTCCTTAAAAAATTTTATACATGTATTTTAATCTAAGTGACACTAAATATCATGAAAATTATCTATTTATGAGCTTTTTAGAAACACGGTTCCGAACGTAGTCGGATACCTTAAGGTGACTTCACAGAAAACATTTGAAGCATTGGAAACAAATTTCGTTTCTTTAATGTTCGGAGAATTTTCTATTATAGAAGATGCCTTCAGCGCCTTTATTTTCTCAGTCTGTAGTTAATTGCATAAAGTTCATTACAGATGATACATAATGGAATCATTCATCACTGCTATTATCTGAGTCATATCTAATAGGCTTAGGTCTAGAGCAGTGCTCCGCAATCCCCGGCCCGCGGACCGGTACCGGGCCATCCGTTTCATTCCAACTGAATTTAAATTCCTAGTTCTATACACCAAATTAAAAATATGTGTTCCATTAAACTTTTTTTTAAAAAAGGGGCCCCCGAAGGTAGTGACATAAATCTTTTAATGTTTTAAAAAGCAAAAAAAAAAAAAAGAAAGAAAGAAAGAAAAGAAAAACACAGCAACTATTTTCTCTTTCAGTTAGCAGAGCATCTCTACTTTCTCTCGCTGGCTGCCCCTAGGTCAAAGCATTCCCTTATCTCCCCCCCCATTCGAGGGGGAGGGGCAGCAACCGCCTTTCTCGGGGATCCGGCCCTCTTGGAGCTCTCTTGTTTCATCCTCCGGTCGGTGGAATCAGATTCCTCGGGAGTCAAAAAGGGGTTGCGGGGGTGGCCACGCCTTAACCCTCAAATACACAGCTGCCGAATGTACGTGTGAATGTCGTTTCCACAAAAAAGACCTATCTGTGTGAAGCGGGGTTTTCTGCAGTAACAGCAACCAAAACAAAGCAACGGAATAAACTGGACATGAGCAACACACTACGGGTGTCATTGTCTCCGATTACCCCCAGATGGAACCGTCTCATTGCAAAGAAACAAGCTCAGGGTTATCATTGATTTAACGTTCTAGTAAGTTAAAATGTTAAATCACTTTATTTTTTGGTGTAACTGTTTTATTTTGAAGGCATAATTAAATAAAATAAAATTCTTTATTAAATTATTTATATTTTTTATGTATTAAATAAAATTAAATACATTTTGCTATAAATCAAAATAATCTAAAATATAAACAATCAAACGTTGACCGGTCCGCAGCGATAAAAAGGTTGCGGAGCACTGGTCTAGAGCATCGGTCTGAATTAAATTTCCGGTGGCTCCCGATAAATTCAAAGGATTGTGGTCCGGGAAGCGTTGAGGCCAAGTAACAAGTCCGTCACATCTAATTAACCTTCCAGGATATTTAGTATGGAGGTGGCAACACATTGCAATCGAAAAATATGTTGGTGCACCATCGTATATGAGTTACATGTTCTGGTGCGCAGTGGCAAGTATTGTGTGTAGCAATTCCGAAAGAAGTGGAAAATGTACATACGTACAGGTTTCTTAAACCCTGCTACGGCTCTCCAAATCCCGTTTTCTATTGACCACTCCCCTTTTCTGTCTCATAGGCCTTTTAGACCAGGGGTACTTAACCTTTTTTCTGCTGGGCCGCATACATATGTCATTTTTTTTCCCCGTGGGCCACATCATGAGGATAAAGAGAGGGGAGGGGAGTTTAAATTTGGAAAATTGATCAAAATATTTTAAATCCTCTCTTTTGCTTTTTTTAATCAATATTTATATATTTTTTTTTATTTTTGTCACTAACACTGAATTAGAAGCATTTAAGTAATACTCCTTTATAATTTCTGTGTCACACACAGTAAACGGTTTCATATGATTACTAATAATATAACAAACTTCCTAAGATATCTTTGTTACCGCTGTGACAATACCACTGACAAAATACTTTGTTGCTGTTGCAAAGATTATTCAAGAAATCCTATTTTTTACCTCTAAAAAGGGATCTTCGAGGAAAAGTATCATTGAATGAGCTTCCTGTTTATTGGTATTTTTTAGATACAGCATTTTCGTGACAAACCAAACAATTACTGATCCATGTTTGTTTTTTAGCACAAAATAGTCAACCTCCCAATCGTCTTGAAATGATATATTTTCTTCGAATATTTTTTTCGCTTGTAAAATAAGAAAGATAGTTAAAAATTAGTTCCACCCATAAAACAGTCGCAACTCCACTGTTGTCTGTTATCATCAGCAGTAACCATTACACATATAAAAAAGAATATCAATTCGCCTTCGTACGACATCGAAAGCAAAAAGTAAATTTGGTTATTTGATTTCTTGACACCAAATTTTTAATATATTTTTCTTAAATAAGTGAATTTTTCAGAGCAATGGGCACTGACTGGGCCACTTAAAAAGGCTCGGTGGGCCGCATGCAGTCCACGGGCCACTGGTTGAGTATCGCTGCTCTAGACGGATACTAATTTTGCGATTTTCACCAATTAAACATGGTTTGCAACCCATACTGCCTACTATCACCCTTCTAAATTTGTCTGTCGAATTCAGCAACACCCTGTATGTAACGCATAACAAATGTTTCAATAGAAATGAATAACCACGTTTTGATCAGACTTGCCTTAATATTTCATAGTTGTTCAACAATTTGTGGTTATAATGTATCTCTGTCAGCTTGTGTGCTACCAGTTGTTCGAGTTATTAAACTTATTCTTATCTTATGTTTTTTAATTTATTTACACCTTCACGACAATAACAGCAATCTTAATTTTCCTTTGAAAAAAAAAGGCTTAAGAATCAAATGCTAAAATAGTAAAGGCAGACATGAAGTACCATACTTTGCTAATCAAATCTGTAGGTAAAACTCTTATGTCCTTATTTCTAATTGGGAAATTTCTTTTAAAAAACAACAAAGCTTATGCTATAAAAATTTCAAATTGAATTACTAACATCGAACTATTTTACTAACGTTGTACCAAAAGAAGTTTTGCTTCCAGGTCAATTTTTTTTCCAGTAAGAACAGCTGTTGTTTGTACAGTTGCAGAAAAAAATTAATATTTCAAACGTTTCTATTTTTAAATACATATGTCACACGTCAGTAGGGTTCGAGTGAAGGAGATAACGTGTATGTTTTGTGATTTATATATCTTTCATTAAATATTCTATACTTACATTAAGACGTATTTCAAATGTTTCTAACAGTAACGAATTTTTAGTCAGTATTTTTAAAAAGCAAACTATATAAATTACACATTCAAGAAACCAGTTGAGTTAATAGTTAAAGTATCTTACAAGTTGTGGCTGCCTATTTGTAGCGAAATCATTAATTGTGTAAGTCTTTTGTATATATATCCTTTATGTAAGTTATTATTATATTTATTTCATGCTAAATATAAGATTTAATTTAATTTTATGCAAAAAAAATATTTTAAAACTATTAAACGCTTCTTATACATCTATTTATTAACCCTTCAACAAGGAGTGGTTTGTTTTTTTCAATTCTTACTATTATATATAGTTCACTCTCTCTCTCTCTCTCTCTCTCTCTCTATATATATATATATATCTTGTTCAAATTTTTATTATTAATAAAATATTTTTTTATTAAACTATTCAAGTTCAAATACATTTTTTTGAACTTGTAGTAGATGGCAGCTGATGTTATTACAGTTTTTTCAAATATTAATTCATTAATTAAATTTTATTTTTTAATTTTAAATTTATTCTGCGTTATTTCTGATGAAGTTAGATTTATCGGCAACAGATGGCAGCAGTAATTTTCTTTTAAAGAAGTAGGAATTAAAATTTTTTTTTACATATTACTTGTTTGTGCTTAAAATCGTGCGAGAATAATGGATATCGCGTGAAATTATGTAGTAAAAGTGAAAAACGATATCTATTTTATTACCTTTGGATTATTAATAATATATATCAGGAAATGCTCTGACGCATCACAAAGTTCTGTTTTCCTAATTTATTACTAATTTCTATATTGTATGCACAATATGAAAGTTTTATTTTAATTTTATTGGAGAATAAAAATATACAAAAATGCTTTGGAAGTAGTGTAGAATAATTTTTTACTGTTGACTAGTACCTTTGAAATAGTTAAGAAAATTATTATATTTGTAAAATATTTACTTTAATTGTTTTAAGCAAAATAGATTTATTAGACGTATAATCAATATTTATAAGTTTTATACAAATGATAAGTGTAGGGATATAAATAATGCCAAAATTACACTTATATTTAAAATTTATTTTTAATTTACGTAAGATCTGTAACCAATTTTGTTTCCATTTTTTACTCCCTATTGCAAAGCCAAAAAGAGTAATTATAAATTACATGGTAAGGAACGTCAACTTTTTAAAATTACAATTTAATATTATGGCAAACTTCATAAAGATGTTTTTCCAACGATTTGTGCATTATTTTAAAATTAACTCCCAAAATCCACAGAAAGCAAAGTCTAACTAAATAGGCAATATAAAACCCCGTGAAAATCAAAGATAATACACTTTTTCAATTCCTTCTATTAGTTCACACTCTCCCTATATACATATTTACAGTAAAATCCTGCGTATTACGCGCACCCATAGTTTCAAGCTGCATTGTTTAATTTTAAGGTATATTCGCCGTATAACGCGCACCCCCTTTTTTGCGAAGAAACCTGAAATGTATGTGTGCAATGCTCTATTATTTTTTGAAGTCATTTATTCGAGGTATTATTCATAAAATAGTATACTTCTAGAATAACACCCCTTCAAGTTCATAAGAAATATCTCATTTCTTTCAAATGAACAACATTTCGACACATACAGAAGTCTAATTTTTTTTTATGCTCATCTCTTTTTTTATTTTTAAAGCTATCATTTTTATACCCGGCGTATAACGCGTTCCCCTAAATTTCGATCTTATTTTTTGTGTTAAAAGTGCGCGTTATACGCCAGATTTTACGGTATATATATCTTGTTCAAATTTTTAATGGTTAATAAAATACTTTTTATTCATCCACTCAAGTTCAGATACATTTTTTTAAAACTTTTTGTGGATGGCACTTGATGTTAATACAGTTGTTTCAAATATTAATTCATTATTTGAATTTAATTAATTAATTATAGTTTAAGACATATATTTCAGTCGTTATTATTTCTCTAGATGGCGGCACCATTGAATTAACAGCTTTTGTTAAATTTGTGTTGAAGACTTAACCAACATAAGCTAGTTAGAGACGTCAGCATTACATTAATACTGGTTTTAAGATAAATTCTTACCTATTATATTCAACTTTCATTAAAAAATGTAATTACAAATTTAATGTGGTTAAAAAGTTTTTAATGTTAATTTAAAAGGTGTTTTGCTACTTGATATTATGATTCTGTCATATGTATATACATATTTATATTAATTGTAATTGTTTAATAAAAAAGTACCTTAATGTTCGAATTAAATGGGACAAATGGGAAAAAAGTGACTTTTTCTAAAACCTCAACTTTTTATCATTACATGCCTTAAATTGAATGAAATACCTTTAGCAGAAATGACCTTTTCAACACATCTTGGCATTGATTCCACTAGAGTAGCACATATGTTCTGGATTTCATCATCTTGGAAACACACTAGTATAGCTCTTTTTATCATTTGCTCTGTTATCGTGCGATTCATCTTAGCGAAACGATTTTTTTAATATGCCATCAGTTTCGAATAGGATTTAATTGTGGGGAATTTTCAAACACACACACAATCAAACACTTTTGTTTTATTTTCTGCATAAAACTATGGACCAATTTCAAATTGTGATAAGGGGTCCAAGTCATGTTGAAATGTTCCATCAAATGTTTCCATGAATGCAACAATCCTACTACATAATATTTCTATATATTTTACAGAATTCATTATGTATTTAAGTGAAACTAAGCTTTCAGGGCCATTTATTGTGAAAAACCCTCAAACATTTGTTAGAAGGGTGTTTTACAATCTGTTGGATATGATCTGGTAACGAAGTTTTAACTTCCCTTTGTCTAACTACACTTGATTTGTATCCCTTAACAAATAAATGTTTCATCACTCAAAATCACCTTCTTCTAGTCGTAAACAGTTCATGATCGGTATTTTTTAGCTTATGCTAAACGTTTTTTTCATCATTTTCTGAGTTAAAAATAGTTTTTTACCTCAGTCTTGTTGCCTTAAGGCCACCTTTTAGAAGCCTTTTCCGCGCAGTTGAGGTACTCACTTCAACTCCATTATCCAATAAATTCCCTTCAAAGGTCTATGTTTGTGTTTCTTGGATTTATTTTCCTACTTCTTATTAGAATTTTATGAACTTTTGGACTATTCCACTTGCACCCACATTTTTCTTTTCTTTTTGGAGACGATGATCCATACACTTAATTCGATCACACTAACTACCATAGTTATATCTCTCACAGTCATAGAAGTGTGTTCATTGAGAGCGATTTATTTTATAATGGTTTCTCGGAGTAATATCCATCTTTGAACAAGTAAAAGTAACACGTCTTATACAGAACGTAAAATTGAAATTACCAGCGGCCCCACTGAAAGGCTCACAACTGAATCCCTGATACATTAAAATGAATAAATTATAGTGAAAGTCGATCTATCACACTACCTAAACACAGATATAATGGGTTTGAGGTGGTTCAGGACATTATTAATAATCACACACCAACTCAAACAAGAAAAGCATGCTTGACCCAAATAATTCGAACAGTATAGTAACTAAAATAAAATCTTTCTTGTTGTTAATGTCACCTGTCTGACATATCAGATCGAGGCTCACGAAATTCATCGTGGCAATTGGCTAGAGGTACGCCTGTCGTTGCCTTTGTCTTGAGCACCATACAGGTAACCATACGATTTAGCTCGGAGAAATTCCCTCCTGTGAAACAGATTGGAATTTTTTACGATAGATGGCGACACCAACGATCTCCACCTCCACAATTTAGGCATGGAACTGCAAGGGAGGGAAATATTCTCCAGCCCCCTTCACTCGTGGGTTCAGCTGTGACCACCCACAAGACTTTCGGACCCACTGATTTAACGAGCACGTACTCCGTGATTAATCGGAGGGTATTTGGTGGCATCGAGCATCGAACCCAGACCTTCCGGTCTGGAGTCCGATGCTCTAACCACTAGGCTACCCACGACCTCCTTAAAATCTTTCTTTGTTGACCTAAGTATGTAGACTTTAATTTTTTTTTATATTACTTGTTTCTTATTAATGTTATTATCTTACTTAGAAATTAACTGTTCGCGTATATTTATATTCCTTGATTTGATTTTAATTCATGTCGTGCTCTGAAACAACACGAGAGCTAATGCCAACGGACCTCGTAATTCTGAACGATGGTCAAGTGGCGACCACGACACCTGAGCTGGCACCACCCTCACTGAGCTACCGCACCCAACCAATAGTTTCATGTTCCATTTATCGCAATTTTTTTGTTGTTTCGTAAGGCTTCTTTTGATTTTAAAGAATCAAAAAATAATAAATTTTATGCCCGTTAAATCAACTAAAAGGAACCTTAATGTTAACATCATATGAATTTCTCGGAGAAAAGTATAATGTAACACTCTGTTCATTTGTATTGTAACAGGTCTATTCACATACCTCTTACAAATCTTCTTGAGAGGTAAAACTGTTTACTTAAATAATATTCTATTGAAAACTTTCTCCCGAAGAAGACGTGACTTAATGCAAATCAAGGCTTATATAAAAGCATTAACTGTGTTAGGTTCGAAGTAGAGAGATGGCCGCGGTAGCCGAGTGGTATAGATATCGGAGCGTGGCTTGCCTTGTCACGAGTTCGAGCCCCGTACCACTAAAGACCCGCCGTGTAGGGCAGCGATGCACGTTAAATCTGTCGAGAGCTGA
>BMAV01023301.1:0-12969 GCA_019973955.1 Trichonephila inaurata madagascariensis | reverse complement strand
CCAGAAGTTGTCGCGATAAAATCTTTTGTTTAAAAATCTTTCGACTTCTTAATCAGAAGATTGCACATTTTTATCATTGCTAGAATAAGGTAGGGCAAAACACAAATAAATTTCACTAATTCTTATTAATAGATTGTCATAATATTTAAAGATAGCGCCACAGATATAACCCTCGAATATGGCGTACCTTTTACAATATGATGCACTTGGCTTCATAACAACCAATTACCGGAAAAAGAGTTAATTGTAAAAGTTATTAGAATTCAAAAGTTATGTCATCCAGGAAGAAAGTCAAGATCTAGAGTCGACTAAATACTACGTCTGTGAAATTAAGATACAATTGATGTACGTTAGACACATTAATAGAATAAGATTAATGATGGAGATTGATCATTTTCAAACCCATTCTTTGCTTTCTTGTTGGAACTTCAAGAAAACGGCATCTACGTTTCGCACCCGTTATAGTTTTAGAAATTATGCGGTGGCCACCATCATTTAGCAATTTAAGGGTTTCTTTACCGATTCTTACACTCCTCTTTTTTGACGTGCAGTTAGATTATGGGAAACTACTTTTTTCATATGTATTCATGAATAATTTTGTACTAGATGCGGATCCAATGTTAAGAGAGTTTTGTTCTGTATCATTTGGTAGGTATAACGATCATCATCATTAAAATTCGTATGGTCGATATTATCTGGGATTACTGCCGACCGTGGTTTTCCCGCGTGTTCATCCTGAAGAGAGCTGCGAAGTCTGCTAAATTATTTTTAACACTTTATCTATTGACGTTACTTATAAGTACCCCTCCCTTTAAAATTACATAGAATGACCACTTTTTTTACGAATATTCCTACGATACTTAGCAGGAATATTCTTTTAAATCTACTCTTTAAAGATATGACAGCACAGGTTCTATGATGAGTATTTTAGTGGGGAAGGCGAATAGTTTTATAGCAGAAATTGCCTTTCAGCGGATTGCGAAGATCATATTTGTCCATAAAAATTGCTAATGACAAAATTTAAGTGTCTTTTTTCTTTTGTAATGTACTGAAGACCTAGGAAAACGATACTGTTTTAAGTGAACAGTGTATATAAATAATTTTACAGTTGAATCTCTAATTAGCTCTGGCGGAATAAACTTACCAAAGTTTAGTATATCATTTATTTATATCCTTTAATTTTTAATGTAGCGATCGAAAAAAAAAATTATTGCATGAAAAATCTGCAGTAAATCATAATGCGGTAGATAAGTGTTTAAACCAGCTGAATACAGTAGCAGAACATGGATATTCATCCCCAAATCTAAATGCAGCCATTGAAAGCACGAGTCTTAATTTAATACCGCTTTAAAAAAATCAAATTACGATAATATCCTCGCGTCCACTTGGTTTTCTGATACTTATTCTACGCTAAGCAACGTGTAGCAAGTCAATAAAAATAATCATCCGTGTTAAAATACTTTTTATTTTCAAATTAAACCTTTTTAAACTTCTCACTGGCGCGTATATCAAAAATTTCAGAGTTACCCTCGTATACAAACCAGCCAATCTACTATTCGTCACCGGCAAGAAATCAATTAGAACAAGTAAAATAAAATCAAACCTTTCGAGTATGTTGCCGACGCATGAATTAATTCTTCTATCCGTGAAGTGTGCTTGTTCGAACACTGTGCTTTCTTTGTTCACTGCAATTAAAGTTCTCACATCTGGAAACTGCGTCAGTATAGCTTTACAACAATTCATTTCAACACCGCAACCAATGTCCATGATGACATCTTCGGATAAATCTTTCCACTGAAATTCCTCTGCGCACCACTTTACAAATTGAGTACTGCAATTGGGTAGCACCTATTGGAACATATAAAGTCATTGTCTAAATATGGCTTAAGAACCAGTTATTACATTTGTAGACGCATAGTGCTTTTCAAGGCTTAAATATAGTTAATGAAAAATTAATCCTAAGATAATTCCAAAACATAAAAGGCTGGCGTAAGCATACGTATAAAACAGAGTAGTAATACAAAAATAAAATTTATGAAATAAAGATCTCAGTGTAAAATATATATTGTTAAGGCTGTGTTCGGCTAATATTAAAGAATAGAAGCCAAATTCAGAATATTTTTTCCCCACATAAAAAAAAGTATTCAAACATTAATACTAAATTCCGTCTTCACTATCCCGTAGAGAATCACTTATTTTATCATACTACTCATTTTTACCCTACTCATTCATTACTACTCCTTTTATAAAATACGTTTCGCATGTTTTCTCCTATATCGTAATGCTAAATGAGCCATCTCTACATGTAATAAAGAAAAAACTAATTTACGAAATATTTTGAAATATTAAAAACACTATATTAATAAACAAATGCACGAGTTACAATGTCACAAGTTTTTATAATTGAAGCGTTTTTTCTGTCCGAAAATGTGCTCCGCCTTAAATTCACACTGTCTTGCATATGGCGAAAACAGACTTAAAAAAAATTTGGAGGATATATCTCGTCGCGTTAATTATGGACAATTGGATATCAAATTCACATTTGGAAGCTACATGAGGGCTATTTGTAATTGACCACACAATTGTCGAGGACGTCACTTGAGTGAATATTAATGTCGCACTGTTCAGCTACACGAGG
Organism: Trichonephila inaurata madagascariensis; assembly: GCA_019973955.1. Taxonomy (NCBI): domain Eukaryota; kingdom Metazoa; phylum Arthropoda; class Arachnida; order Araneae; family Nephilidae; genus Trichonephila; species Trichonephila inaurata. The sequence continues at coordinate 10,331 of BMAV01023301.1, read as the reverse complement.
ACTTTTGGCGGCGGACCACGTAATTTTGAACCATGGTCAAGTGACGTAGATGACACCTGAGCTGGCACCCCTCTCTCCTAATTACCATACCAACCGGGGGACATTTCAGCTCTCGATAGGTCTAACATGCATCGCTGCCCTACACGGCGAGTCTTTAGTGGTACTGGGCTGGAACTCATGACATGATCCGATATCTTGACCACCGCAGTCCTGATGTTACTCGAGATACAACCCCACTACTCCAAGTCCCCCCCCCACGTCAACGAGAGAATTTGGGGCCCCGATAGATCAAACGTCATCAACCCTTTTACGTGACGAGTCTTCAGTAGCTCCAGGATTGAACCTACGACTTAATATTCCAGTCACGAGTTTGTGATCATAATCACTTGGCTACCAAACTTTCTGGGGAATCCCGAAACTTCCAGCAGTCTTGGAACTGTTGTCCGCGGAACGCTCTAATCGCTTATATTATTAATGGATTTGAGCCGTTTATGTCTTATTCAAGAACATGTTCTCCAAAGAATGAAGACATTTACACTAACCCTGATTTGGGGCATTTCCTTCTCTGGATTTCCAAATTCGTCAACAATTCGTGCCGTCATCAATTGCATACTCCTCAAAACCTGTACTTGGTGTGTTGCATCACCTTCATCAGGCTCTTTTAGTAGACAAGATCATTTACGCTTTAGCACCTATTCTGACATGTAGTGTCCGATGTTTTCACCAAATGCTATACTATCGGGTAAAGCAAGTATTTACATGCTGGATATCTACATGGCTTATAAGAAAATAACTGTCGTCACAACCTCAGTTTAACTGATAGTTTCTTCTAAATCATTGGCGCATACATACTCGATAGTTTGTGTTTAAGTTTTTTTTCTTACTACACATTTTAAGTTTAATGTCTTGATATCAATTTAAAGATTAATATTTTTTTTAGACATCCATAGAGTAAGAATTTTCTGAACGTTTTGTTGCGTACGCCGATCAATAGTTGACAGCCAGTACTTATTATGGTAGTATTTTATTATTTCTTTATGAATAATAGCTTTAGATTTTCTCGCGACATACATTCACATTAAAAATTTAATTTTAAAATAATTCTGTACATAAAGTTTTTGAATGGCAGTTGCACAATAATTGAATGATTAGACTTATCACAATGTCTATTAGATTCAAACATTTGCCTCTATATACGTTTGCGAATATTTATCAATGTATATATGAACAATTTTTAAATATGGGGGTTTTGCACACGTCTTAAAAATTAGCTTAAATTTCATTCTATTACTAACATATTTCTTTTCTAAAAATCATTTTTTCTACATAAATGTATTCTACAAATCATTTTATCATTACTGTATTGTTCTATTTATAAGTTTTGTTAGACTAAAAAAAAAAAAGAATAAACTGGTTTAAAAATATCGAGAAAAAAGAAATTAGACAACTATTAATTCTTCAGATTCTGCGATGAATTTAATTTTCTGAACTGATTTGGGAAAAGAAATCGAGCATCAATCGGAAGTTTAAATTGGGCCGACATTTAAAACAATTAACTGTATAATATAATTTCCCCAACTTCCCCAACAATTTTGTGTTACCATTTATTTATAAATAAGAAATTCTTATTAAAAAAATCACAATGCATCCAAAAGGTAATCTTAAATTTCAAGATAAGAATTTCATAAGCGCTATAATTAAGTACTTTGATTTTGTTAAGTAAAAATAGTTTAACCCTCTAAGCTGTCTGCACTTAAGTCTTGCCATTCTGGAAATGCATCGCACATATTTTTTTTGCTTTCAGGTGGGGTTCTCAAAAGCGGTCGAGCCGTAATTTTAAGAATGCGGCTCAGCCGCTTTTGGGAATCCTGCTTGAAGGCAGAAAAAGTATCTCTGGAATGGCGGAATTTTACGTGCAGACCGTTTGGAGGGTTAAAATGAATGCGTTATAGTTGTATCATGCAAAGAATAATAAAATCACATTTTTTGTTTTTACAATAAGATCTATGACATCTATAAATTGTATTTGAAATCATATGAAAATACCAACTAAATTTTTTAAAAAATGTTAATACTTACGGAAGTTCGTAAAGAAAGAGATGATTGCGTCATATTCTCAGAAGAAGTAACTATACAATCTTTCTGAATGCTTAAAATTAGTACTATGGCTGTTCGCTGTTTACCACTTTATTGAGACATCCATCAGTGGAATTTATACGCATGACTAAGCATTACGTTTTATTTTCTAATAATCTGATTAGCCTCTAGATTCGATTATAGGCGTTGCTAAAATTGCATTAGAGAAATACAACTGGCAGATATCTGTTACTTGAATTTACTCCGATGGGGAGGGCGAAATTTGAACAAGCATCCAAAGTGAATTCTATATCACACTACCTAACACTAAATAAATGTAGTACCAGCGGTCTTTATTGGGTTCGAATTCCAATGCCACTGAAGACTCACTGAATAGAAGAACGAGCTGGTGCATTTTAAATCTTTCGAATCACAAAATTTTTACCCTTGCATGATGTAGAATTAGGAAGGGAGAGGGTGCCAGAACAGGTGTCGCCCTTGTCAGAATTACAGGATCCGTCGTCAATATCCGAAGTGTACATTCGAAAGACTATGCTAATAAATATTCAATCAGCAACTTCCAATGAAGTTTGAAAATTGAAAATCCTATTTTTCATTGGCATCTGAGTGAATGAATGTTTACATACGTTGAAGCAATGCGAGGGTTATTGGTGACAGACCTCGTAAATCAGAAATTCGGTCATGTCATGAGAACGACACCAGAACTAACACCCCACTGTTCAAATTTCTCCACCATGCTTGAGAACTTTGAGCCACAGCATACTTAACTTACATTATGCCTTCTATATGGCTGGTATTCAGAATCTCTTAAGGAGAAAATACGAATAATTAACAATTTATAGGAGCTTTAAATATTATGCCAATGGTCCTGTATTAGCCAGTTTTAAATTTTAAAAGCAAATTAACAGGTGACCCAAAACTTCGTTAACAGTTGAAAGTTCAATAATACACGGTTGATTGATTGAATATTAACGTCGCACTGTTCAGCTATACGAGGACTTTTGGCGACGGACCACTTAATTTTGAACCATGGTCAAATGACGTGGACGACACCTCAGCTGGAAACCCCCTCTCCTAACTACCGCACCACATTAACGGGGACGTTTCAGCTCTCGACAGATTTAACGTGCATCGCTGCCCTGCACGGCGGTTATTAGTGTTACTGGGCTCGAACTCGTGACATGGCAAACCACGATCCGATGCCTATACCACTCGGCTGCCGCGTCCACATTCAGTACCAGAACTCGAACTTATGACTCAGCGGTTCCAGATTCAGGAACACGACCCAGTGCCAATTTAAGCTCATTTCGCGTCCTGGGAGAAGAAGATCTACAATTGTCTTTGGCACTGGAAGTTCGAAATGTAGAACCATAAAATCTAGTTAAGTAATGCTTATCCGGGCCCTTCAGAGCCCCTGAGATCCAACCCAAGTGCCCGATGGATAAACCGGCAGTGCCACGACCACTCGGCAACCACGACTATCCTACTTTTCTGCAGATTGAGATTCAATATCGAATGAGTGTTTATTGGCGTCGCACTATAAAGCGACACGACGGATATTGGTGGCGGACCTCGTAATTTTGGACCATGATCAAGACAACATCTGAGCCTCTCAAATTTCCTCATCAAGCCAAGGAAGATCTTTGTGAGTCTGGACAGATTTCAATTGCATCGGCTTCTCTACACAGAGGGATTTCTGATGCACTAGATTTTGAGCCCGTTGCTCAACAAAATTTACCAATATTCACGACCATTTAAAGACACACAATTCAAAGATTTTTTATCTGGTTATTAAAATTTTGCTAACTTTAAAAGGGCCTTTTGAAAAAATGCTGTTTTTATTCTCATAGGTACCCCCTCTTTTATTACTTTAAATTACCTTAAATACCAGCAATGAAGAATTCGAAGTGCAGATTTTGTTTCTACATCTTTCTTTTTTCACTTGACCGATATATGTTTACTTCCTTTTTACTCTGCTCCGCCTCAGATCTATCAATATCACACATTTCCTTTATAGAGCTCAATTGGAAATTCATACCAATGGTCCGAGTGTCAATGATGGTGTGTGATTCTCGGTATGTATCTTCCACAGAGGACTCACAAATCCTAAATTTTCCAACATGTCTCTTAAAGAAGTTACTTCCAAGTCTATTTTGAGGGCTGCGGTAGTCCAGTGGTAGGGTATCAGATCATGGCAGGCATGTCATGAGTACGAGCCCACTACCACTTAAGACCCGCCATGTAGCGCAGCGATGCACGTTAAATTTGTAGAGAGCTGAAACGTCCTCCCGTTGGTGTGGTGTGGTAGTTAAGAGAGGTGGTGCAAGCTCAGGTGTCGTCCTCGTCATTTGATCATGATTCAAAATACGTGATCGTCGCCAAAAAACCCTCGTGTGACGTTAATATTCCCTCAACTCGTTCCAAGCCTATATCGAACTATCGGTGTCTCAGTTTGGATCGGTTTCTCTTACAACACTTTCATTAATATTTATACTGTATCGCTTCTACCCTTTTTCTCGAAAATTGCAATAAGTTAAATAATACCGCAAACTTTGTCTCACTACAGTTCCTTTTGAAACTTCCAGACTTAAAACCTACAGAAAATTGCATGATCACCCTACTTTTGTTACCCTCCCCAGGTAGTATTTATTTAAACTGATGAGAGAGAGAGAGAGCAGTATCACCTGTGTGGGTGACTGTCCTATTGGAGTGACTTACTGATAGAATCTCGGACTAAATATTGTTCTTTTTTAGCCTAATCTATGTCTTTCTCTACTTCCTAATGCTTCTACTAACCATGGGACTTTTCTTAGATTTAACTTTTGCTTATCACACATTGCTCTGTTGTGGACAACAAACCCTTTATGTGTCTCATTACCCTTTAACTGCAATTTTCAATCTGTTTTACCTTATTCCAGTAAGAACAGCTCTGTGAGCACTCTAGGAATGTTTTTTCTCCACAAAATAAAACTAAAAAAATTTATAATGCTGCCTTACGTTTAGCCCTAGGTCTCCCAAGAAACACCTTGTTAGATTTATTAAGAGCAGAATCTATGAGTGGAAGTATTGTTAATCGTCATAATTTCCTTTGCCAAAAATTTATAACTAAACAAATAGCATTAAAGGACTGGTCCCCGAACGCAAAGTTATTTTGGGATATAAATAATATTTTTTATAAATATAGGGAAAAAGATCAGTATTTTTCAAAAGACAATCAACCTGCTCCAAGAACTTTGTATATCTAAAATGGATATTCTTCAGTGGATCCCTCCTCTTCCAATCTATGAAAATCACAAAATAAAAATCTATACTCATGAACTACCATTTCAAAACAAGGACTTTTCAGATGTCATAATACAAAATATGTGTTTAATGATTACATTCAATCAAACTTTAGTAACAATATCATAATAGCAACAGATGGTTTAAAAAATTCTAATCAAGCGTCAATAGGAATTTTAATTCCCAAGAAAAAAGTTCGACAAAATTTTATACTGAAAGAAATAATTTCAATATTCACAGCTGAAGCTATAGCCATATGGACTGCGTTAAAAAATTGGGTTACTGAAACAGAAAACTATGTTATCCTAACGGACAGCTTATCAGTTCTAAAAAGTATCCAAAATATTAATAGAAAATCCAATACGATAATATTAAATTTAAATTCAACTCTACATGAGTGCCTCCAAATAGCTCAATCAATAACATTCATTTGGGTACCAGCTCACAAAGGAATAAAAATTAATGAAGAAGTTGATAAATTAGCTAAAGCCGCTCCAGAACCGTGGAATATTATTCATTGGATTACTTGGGAAGACCTACATACATATTTCAAAAAACAACACAAAAGTAAAAACGAAGAAATATGGAAAAAAAGCAAAAAAACATAAAAATTATATTTATATTTCTCATCTTAAAAAGTGGAATAGACAGGCAGCAAAAAATAGAAATACAGAAGTTTTTATATAATCAATAAGTTGCGAGCTAAGAAAATACCATTAAATGATATTTATTTCCTTTTTAAACTAACAGATTTTCCTTTGTGTGCAGATTGTCAAGTACGAGAAACTAGTGAACATTTTACATTAAACTGTATCAAATACAAATCGCAGTGTGAAATTTTAAAATATTTTTTTATCTCCAACCACGAAGAATGGTCATATTCCTCAATATAGCAAAATGTAAAACAATAGAGCAAGTTCAAAAAGTTGAAGAATTCTTAACATCACACAACCAAAAGATTCTAAAATTCTAATTAATAGATTTTCAATATTCCACTTTCTTCAATTTGAGTTAAAACACACAGGGCGAAAGTTAAAACTACTGATAAGACGGTGCAATCACTGGCCGTGCATTGCAAACTTGGGCTCTCTCTGGGGTCTAATTCATAATACATCGGAGCCTAAGGCTTTAGCCAAGTCTCCATTTTTACAGTGTTCATCACTGTACTGAACTGAACTGAACTGAACAGCTCTGTGTGCTCTAGGAACGTTTTTTCTCCACAAAATAAAACTAAAAAGTGTTTCATCATCTCCCAAGCTAATTGTAAATCTCCAAATAATCTTTCTTCTTAAGAACACACGGGATCAAGCATAATTTTTCCAGGAATAATATTTGTATTAGATTCCTCCTTTTCTCTTCTGTCATTACCCATAAAACGTCTTACTTGTATAATATACTAGCTATTACTCAACCATTTCACTGGGTATTTCGTATAATGTATATATATATACCATATACCATATATATATATATATATATATATATATGGTGTATTGTAGTAGCGTTGGCCGGTGTATGTGGTTGTGTGTTATTTGATTTACTAACGACGTCTTCAGAATGGAGTTTTATCTTTTATTTTGAAGCACACATAGTGTAATTCACGTAGCAACTGGTCTCTCACTCACTTTCTATTTTACATCTCTTTGGTAAAAACACATGAGCAGACACATATAACGGAAGCGACATCTTGAAGGACGCAACACAAGACAAAGAGCAGCAGTTATTCACATTCTTACATAATGACGGCAAGCAGACACAGAGAGAGCGATTATTTTTTTTTTCTTCACGTCACAGGGATATGTGGATCTGCAATAGATCCTCCATCCCCTATCTGATAAGTATTTTGGCGCTGACAAGTGGAAAACCTGAGTGGAAAAAATAAAGTTCACTGAATTTGGTAGGGTAATGCAGGTGAATGGCGTCACAGTCTGGGGGTAGTAGTCTTCTGATTTAGGTGGGAAAAAGTCCTGAAAATTTTGACAGTCAACTGGGAGCTGTAGAGTAAACACTGTTATTTGTTGATAGCAATAAGTGAGAAAGCTCTCTAATGGCTGCCCTGAAGTTGGGGAAATTGAAATAAGAGATTGCTTGCCTGGTGGGTGCAGCGATGAGAAAAAATTTTAAAAGTCAAGAATTACAAAAATTAAAGATAAAAATATGGAGTAAAAAATTTAGAATGAATAGTTTGCATTTTCAATTGCGGTGATTGCGAAGCAATATACTATCAAGGGAGATTATAAGAATCCAGGAGTATTCTCCTGGGTCTCTTAGTTTTGTCATTTAAGTGGTAATTTTGAATGTCTATTAAATTTAGATTATTGGTATTGGGGAGATTATTAAAAAATTTAATTGCAAGAGTTTGAATAAAGTTTTTAAAAGGTTTAATATCAAGGGATTTATAGATGTAGGAGTTTCTGGTGTATCTACCAGCTCTAGTTATATTTCTAAAAAATGAATTTTGCGAGACTTCAAGAATTTTAATATTAGTATTTGCTACGTAACCCCACACAGGGCAAGCATAACTTAAAATGGGACGCTAAACAGCAGTGTAGAGAAGTACCTTGTTGTTGAGAGTCTCATATCAGAATTCCGGTTAATTCGTGGGTAAATTAATCTAAGCGCTATCCGGAATTTATTTCTTGCATGTAGAATGTGTGTTTCCAAGTGAGTGCTTTATCTAAAACGATACCCAAGTATTTTGTACTCTGAGACCAGTGTAGAGTGGTGTGGAGTATAGCTTGGGAGGTGTGCAAGGCTTTCTTCTCCTGGTAAAAAGCACAGCACAACCGTTTTTTCGACATTGATTTTTATCTTCTCTATGTATTAAAGAAATTCTCCAGGAGAGAAAGGTGTTTATTTAGAGCGAGTGTGATTGTGTTGTGATTTTTGTAACAGACCGTTATACATGTGTCGTCAGCATAGAGGTTTATTATTGTGGAGGTGTGGGCATGTCGTTTATGTATAGATTAAATAAAATTGGGCCAAGGAGGGACCCCTGTGGGCAGCCAATATTTATGTTGTGAGTGTCAGAGTGTGTTGTTGACTCTGACCTGATAATACCTGTTTACAAGGTAAGAATTTATTATATGAATTAATGAAGGAGGAAAGTTATAATTAAGTAATTTATAAATGAGACCACACACACACCTACCCAGACCCGGTCAAAAGTCTTCTGGATATCAAGAAAGACAGTTCCGGTGGATCTGCCTCTCTGAAATCCAGCGGTAATTTTTTCCGTGAGTCTGAGGAGGAGATGACAAGTAGAGAGATGTTTAGTGAAGCCATATTGGTTTGGGTTAATTATGTTAGTATCATAAATATACGAATTGATTCTATTGTGTGTGTGTGTGAGAATGATATGCTCTGTAATTTTACCTAGGGTTGGGAGTAAAGAAATTGGCCTATAACCTTGAGGGTGATGAATGTTTTTACCGGGCTTTTTAATGGGGAAAATAATGGCAGTTTTCCAGTTGTTAGGAAAGTGCCTATGGAACAGAATTTTGGTGATAAGATAGGTAAGAACAATCATTGTTTTAGTGGTGAAATTTTTGATCATTTTATTTGTGATATTGTCTATTCCTGGGGACTTGTTGATTTTTAGCTTACTTATGTAATTAGAAATTTCATCTGGATTAATAGGGGCGATAGGAGTGGAGGGGGGAAGGGAGAAAAAGTTTTCCAGGGCATTAGTGACGTCAGAGTCAATTGAAGTGTTGAAATTACTTGGTCTGTCGTTTTCTGTGAAATTGTCTTCAAGAGTGTTAGCTATGAGGTTTGCTTTCTGGTCGTCGGTTATAGCGACGCCAGAAGCAGTATTTAGAGCAGGAATATCTGTGCGTTTTCTTTTAAAAATTTTATTCATGTTCCAAAGGCTATTATCCTGCTTGTTGAAAGCTTCAAGATNAATTTTCCACGTGTCTTGTGAATGTTTTTTGAGTTCTCGCTTAATTTGTGCTTGTAGTCTGTTTGTTTCTGTTTTGTGAATTGGATTAACCTTTTGAGGACGGCTGGCCGATATAACGGCCAAGAGAAACATACCCTTAAAAGACGGCTCTGGCCGCTGTAGCGGCCACGCAATGCTTTTCCCTCTTAACAGCTTTCGAAACAGCATGAGGCCTATTACAGTCCTGGAACATCATTTGCTTGACCGGTTTCTTTTGTATTTAAAAGGGAGGACGATACAGTTCCCTCTTTCAACCGTATCTAGAAATCCCCCTTATGCTTAAATTCTCACTAGCGGAGAGTGCATAGTTATTTTTGTAAGCGATTTTGTCATTTCGATTACTTAATCATTTCATTTTAAATTAATTTGATTCCTCTTTTTTAAAAAAAATGCCTAAACGTAAAAGAGGACTTACCGCTGAAAAGATTCAGAAAGTTTTAACTGATTTAGAAGACGAAATTTTGATGATTCTGATTTTGATTGTGAGTTAGAAAATGAGGAAGATGATTTAGATCAATCTTTAAATTTAAAACCAGAGGTTAAAGATGAGGTTGTCTCCGAAGAACAAAGTAAAATAGTCTGGGATGACCCACAAATAACCCATAAAGCGACAATTTCACCTTTCACAGGAAATAATGTGATAAAAGGAGCCGCTGTACCGTGTGTTTAAATGATTCTTATTATAATTTATCATACTAAAGGATGACATTACGTATTTTTTTAATGCATGTTTTTGTTACTAATACACGCATAGCTCTCTTTATATGCATCTGCCAAATTTAAAAATACTTCAGTTCTACATTTTTATTAATTTTTATACCTGTAAAACAACTTAAAATATATTTGTGGAGAACTTTAAGCAATTTTGCATTCAATTTTTGATGAAAATTTATGCATTATTACACAATGTATTAATGTACAGAAACGTATTTTTATTGTTACCTTACGTTATGCTTAATGAAGAAATTTTTTAAAAATTTTATATCGAAACATCAAAAAAAAAAAAAAA
>BMAV01023300.1:0-31186 GCA_019973955.1 Trichonephila inaurata madagascariensis | reverse complement strand
ATACAGGATTATTTTAGAGACAATATAGTAATTTAATTATAATTAAAAAAAAAATTTAATTGTTTAAAAACAATTATTTAAAAATTAAAAAATACAGACACGTTATCATTTTTTTACTTAGTGACAATTCTGGCGACTTGTGTCAAAACTTGAAAAGGTTTTTTTTCCTCGTTTTAAAGCATTCAGTTGAACTGAAGTTTATATACACGATTGTTTTGTAGGCAATAGATACTTTAATGAAAATTAAAAAAATTAATGACCACTTAATGTTGTATTCTGTCATATGTAAAACGTATTTATTTTAAATTTTAAAATATTTAATAAAAGTAGCAAAAAAAAATTTTCTTTTGCCTAAGTAGGAATTATTAAAATTTTTTTTATATTACTTTTTTTATTTATTAAATTAAAATTTTTAATTTCCAATATCATTAAATGCATCAAACGGCTAAGTTTAAACTGAACCCATGTAATTCTCAACAACCCATGACAGGAGTTTGAGTTTCCTTTCGGGAAACTGACATCTATTCAACCTAAAGAAAAAAATGTCATCTAAGTTTAACTCCTTATAAAAAGAAAACTTTTACACGCGCAACCACTGGTAAGTTTCTCAAAAGTTGAACCAATTAATTGAGATTTCAAAATTATACAACACTTGTTCTTTTCTATCCATAAAAATCATAGATAATTTTTTTACTTGTAGAACAGTTTCATTTTAAAAATAGCTTTGTTGATACTGTCTATCACATCATTAGATATTGTCACCACAACTTCAATGATTTTTTTCGCTGACGTGATCTATCATAGCCGTGCTGTTAATAACAGTCACAAATTGACTTTACTACTTTAGCTAAAATTAACATTGTTTGAGTAGGTTTTAGAAAAGGATGTCATCTAACTTTGACGTTCCATATAAAGAAAAACATTACATACTACTCTAGCAAGTTATTTCAAAAGATGGCCTATTTAGTGACAATATCGAAATAGTGCAACACTTTCTACATTTCTCTTTATAATAATCATTTGCTATTTTATTTTCTTTAGCAAAATGACAATTTTAAAAAACTGAATCTCAGGTATGTAACTGAAATTAAGCCATAAATTTAAAAATAAAACGTACAATATTTTTGTAACACTTTAATAAAGTAAATGCTTGAAGTGTTTACCTTTATATGAATACAGTCTTAACACTTTTTTAAAGTGACCGCTTGATAAATCTGGAGTAATTTGCTAATATTATTTCCTCACTCCTTCAACAATCCTTTGCTGTAGTTTGGTCACATTTTCGATTGGTTTCAAATAAATTTTTTCTTTAATGCAGACCCAGTAAAAGAAATCGACGAGTTTAAATCTGGTGAACGAGCTGGTTATGAAACTGAACCATGAAGTTAAATCCATCTTCTGGGATATTTTCCCCAAAAACCCCCGTACAACGCGCTATAAATCCAACTTTTTAACCATTCCCCTATATACGTTTAAAGGGACATCCTCCAGCAGATCGACAAAAATTTTTTCGAGAAAATTTAATATTTGGCCCATTTTAAACTTTTGGGGCTCAAACGGTCCAATTATTTTTTTACTCCGGTTCCCATGATGAATTTAAATTGAGATTGGGACTGGTCTACATGCAAAAAGGTTTTCTAACTGTCATCCATGCAAGTTTAAATATCCGTTCTTTTTAAATGTGGATTCGTCAGTACACAATATTTTGTTCCAGATCTTAACTATTTTTCACTACTATTTTTCTGCAAAACTCGAGTCTTGGAGCGTAGTCACAAGGTAGAAGACTTTATGCACTTTGCACATGATATGGATGAAATTCGAGTGTTTTTAAATACACTATGAGCAATACTTTTCGGGATTGTTTCGATTGAACGATGAAGTAATAAAATTTTATTTATCCAAAAAAATGCTACGTATTTTGAGGTATTTGCCGGGTAGCAACACTAAATTCCTTACATACTTAATGAGGTTTACTTAATGATTTTATAGATAGAAAAAGGAGTCACTCTAAATGAGTCATCTTTTCAAAGAGTATTATGCAACGGGTTTTCTTTTTTGCAGCTTTAAAATTAGGTGACATCATTGTTTCAAACCGACTTAAACAAGGTTAATTTTAACTAAACCGGTAAAGGATTATACTCAGTTTGTTACTTTTATTAATAGTGCTGCTATGAAATATCACGTCGGTGAAAATCACTGTGAAATTTGTAGTCGTGGTACCTAATCACGTGATGGAAGGTATCAACAGATCTGTTATTAAAATGAAGACGTTCTGTATATAAAAAAAATCCCTACGATTGTTATGAATATAAAAGAACATTGTGCTGCATCATTTTGGAATCTTAACTAAATGGACCAACTTTTGATAAACTTGCCTGGGTTTGCGTGTAACAGTTTTCTTTTTATGGAGAGTCAAAGTTAGGTGGCATCTTTTTCTTAAACCCCAATTTACACAAACTATGTTAATTTTTACTAAAGCAGCAATTTCTTTCTGTCCTACTTGCGACTGCGATTACTAATACGGCTATGTAAAATGATGTTAGTGAAAAAACCATCGTAAAATTCTGAAGTTTGGTGTCGCAGTAGCTAATGATGTGATGAAGGGTGTCAATTTTCTACATTTTGAAAAATGTGCACGTTCTCACTTAATCAAATGCTAGGGATTTTTTTTAATCTTTGCTAGAACAGATAGGACCCCATCTTTCACCTCGCGCCACGATCATTGTTAAGTTTCGTGACTCCTTGTTTAGCCTATATATATATACATGTTCAAAGCTGAACTAAGGAGTCCTACTGCCTAAAATGTAATGAAAATCACAGAACCAGCCGATTTTCGACCAAAGGAGGGAATGGTCCAAATGTCTAGTTTTATCAAATCCTAAGCTTACTAAAGGAAAAATTGTTATAGATAAAAATAGAATCAAACACACACACACACATGCCTTGTTATGCTAAAGCTTTTAATTCAGATTCTCCTCTCCAGGTGACGCTCCAGGTAACCCAAAATCAAACTTTCAACCATGATGCAATGTAATAATTGCTCTTTTGGAGCTACAAACTACTTTTTCAGAATTTCCTACTCTACATCATGCTGTGAAAAAACCAAGCTGATAAAGCTGTCAATAAATTAAATATACTTGTTCAGGATATAGTGGCCTTAAGTTATTTAATGTCTGCTAGATGAAGCACGTCTTATTCAGGCTTACAAATTCAGGCTTAGAATTCAGACAGAATTAATCCCACATCATCAAGTTATAGAATTTTGAAGATAAGCACATCCCAGATTTAATTTGCACTAAACACGTTTGAGATAAGGTCTCTATTTTTCTTTTCCAAACTAATTTATTGTTGCCCTCATCCTCACAGATCTGGTACCCAACTTTGTTATCTTGATCTGTTTTTCACCTACACTGCGTCTGGTACGACTTTTCCCATGTATGTGTGAATTCTGATACTTTATTATAACGAAACCTTCCGACATTCTATGTATACCTATTCCTACCGATGGCGGTCAAATGGTTGTTATTCAAATAAACATTATATTCGTTTCCAGTTTATTATAAATAATGAAGAATTTATCATGGGCAATAAAACACAAGACATATAATTATCAAGTAATATTTAGAAAACTGTATTTTTTTAAAATTATATGCATATACATTTTTAGGGGAAAAAAATTTTAAAAAAAATATTTCACTTCAGTAGCTTACATATAGATACCATTAGTCAACTTACAATGACATTTATCCGTCATCCCAGTTTGTACATTTTATGGAAGATGCACTGCTTACTTTGTCCTTCATAATATTACGTTTTACATATCCTGTTGGACCTGATACTTGTGCATGAAACGGAGATCTTCTAGTTTCAGAAATCTTCTTGAATTTTTTGTCAAACAGTTTCACATCAATTGAAGTTTCAATATTCTGATCGTTCTCTTTCTCTTCACACATTCATCTTGGAACCAGAAAACTCCCTATTTCGTATTTCCATACCCTACTCGTGTTCACAATACGTCATAGCTCGTGTCGAATTTCTCAAAGTAAACATTAAATGAATCACTCATACCATCCTCACTCTCAGAATTTTCTTTATCTGTTTCAGAGCATATATATAGCTATCTTATATTATTTATTTATTCCAACTATTTCTCCTTTGAATTAACAAAATTAAGGTGATTAATTTAAAATTTTTGAGTTTGTGTTTGAATAATCCACCAACGATAAAAATGCAAAATAAATAAATAAATAATAAATATTAAACTAACTATTTTTATTTTTCCTCCACAGTTTGTAGCCTATTATTATTACTATTACTAATCCGTAGCGAATATTCATTATTTTGACTTGTGGTTTAACACCATCCGGCGCTTTGTGCCATGCATAAAGCAAACTGTACTGAGGGCTTACAAAACAAACTGTGCATAAACATGATCGGAGGAAATTTTCTTGGAAACCTTGGAATTTTGAAGATTTCAACGTAGATAACGTTATAAAATTTCATTTCTTTTCCAGTGATCAACAGATCGCTCACGGTAAATAACTGTAGAGTACATATGTGATCATAAGTAAAAACAAAAGAATAGAGATAAACATTGAAAAATTAATTTGCTATAAAACATTTAGAAAAGTCGTACGGTAAGTTCAAGAAAAATAAAAGCTTGGAATTTGACAATTATGATTAGTCTCAAAAGTAGTCGTTAGCCTCATCTCAAATCTCATGAGAACAACCATCAGTAGCTGATGATCTGCGGGTATTTCCATTAGTTCCTTCACCCGAATATTCGTATGCCAATTTAAAAAAGGCAAAAGTATAACAACAGTTACCTAGCTTTTGGACAGGCAATGAAGATGAACCCAGTGGACTGGTTGAATGTGAAACAATCAATGGCGTAACGGTGAATATTAGAGCCCCCCTACAAAGTTAGGTTTTGGGCCCCAAATCTTACAATGGGCACGTACTTGGCGTCAGTCAGACTTTGGGTCCCTCACAATGCGGGAGTGCACGTTACGCCACTGAAAAACAATCATTATGAAAAATGATTTAAATCCTGCTTAGTTAAAAAGGCATATGATGGAATTTTATCACCTATATTACCGTTATAAATTCAATGACCGAAAAGTAACGAGCTAAATAACGGAGAAATATATATATATATATTTAAAAAAATACATCCCAACTATCAAACTTTTCTTGAAGCTTCTTTTCGTAGCAGTTTTCGATTTGTGCTAAAGTAGGTAAGGAATATGGAGTTGAGGAAAAGTTAATAAAGCCGTGTTTTACAGCTGTAATATCTCGCCAATTTGGCAAAAAATATCTTAAAAGAAATTAACTTCACTCTTTTTTACCACCGTCACACGACAAATTGAGATAATAGCACATTTTTGTGTGAAGAATTCACATTTCATTTAAAATGTTCTCCCTGTCAATTTACCATGCAGTTCGATGAATCTACACCTGTTGCTAGTTTGGCCATTTTGATAGCATTGGTTCGTTTTGCTACAGTCGAAGAAGGTATGGTGCTGTGCAGTGACCTAACTGCACCCTTCCCCCATCATCGAGGAAGGAGGGGATAATATTCTCCGTTACGTCACTGATACTATGCAAATTCTATTGGTGGAGGAAGAAATGAACGAGATTATATTAATCATCACACAGACTGCTGTTCGTAAATCTGTAAATGGTGCAAGATCGTTATTCGACTCCAACAAAGGAATAATACTACAAATACTTCGAGTTATACCACACATTAAAAATATTCATTGTGTGAGTGTGTGTGTGTGCTTTTATTCATCACTACAGACTTGTGGTAAAATGAATACCGAATGTATTAAAGGGCTTTTTTAAACAATCCTGCGAAACTAATAAATATTGTCAAACATTAAAACGCGTTTTACTCGAAATGTTTTTCGAAAAACTCAAACAGGGACAGCGATTGTTCAAAAAGTTTTCCAAATAATTGGCTGAAATTTTTTGCTTATGTTTTGCATAACAGTAGAAGTGTTTTGACCTTCAGATTTATCAATCACTGTTTTATTTCAAAATTTACAGTTCCTTATGAGAATATAATCACTGTTTTTTAAAGCTATTTCATATAATAGCTATGAATAAAGTGCTCTAGTTTTTGTAAAAATTAAAATATCTCTTATCCTGAAGGTCACTTCAAACATGAATAACAAAGTAACACAGCAAAATTGAAAAATTGAGAATTTGTTCATAAAATATTTGTACAGAGCGGGCCCCGTTTATGTCATTTTTTTGTACATTTTTACTAGTTTTTTCCCCTTTTAATAATAATATTTTTTTTTCTTTTTTCAATTTTAAGATTATTTCCTTAAAATGTACTAAATAAATATAAAAACCACAAAAACCCCTCCATATCCCCATTTTTTCAAAAAAAAAGTTGTCGCAAGTAGTCGGATACCTTAGCCCTCCAAGGGGTCTGCACGTAAAATTCCGCCATTCCAGAGATGAAGCTTGCCAGTTAGTTATCTCAGCGCAGCCGAGCCGTAATTTGGGCAAATACGTCTCAACCACTTTTGAGAACCCCACCTGAAAGCAAAGAAAATATGTGCGGTGCATTTTTGAAGCATCTTTAGAGGGTTAATCTAAATATAATTAAATAACATTTTGACATAAACAATATCTTCAAAAAAAAACAAGGTTTAAAAAGAAATTATTTTGAAATACAGTAAATATTAGAGCATGGACACTCTATTGTTAGCTATACTCAAAGGAAAATAAATAAATAAAACTGTTTATGGAAATTAGCTGTATCCCATTCATGTTGATAAAATGATTTGTTATAGTTGCTTTCTCATAAAAAATAAATATCATAACTGATTAATCTCTAATAAAAAAAAGGTATCAATATACTTTTCAAAACCCGACAGCTGTAATCTTGCATTAGAAGCAAATGACCAGAACAACCAAAACTAGGAAAGAGGGAGGGGAGGGGGGTGTAATAAAACTTTAAAAAAAATAAAATTCATTAGAAAAAAAATTAAATTTCATGAAAGATGTAACTGCTGGAGAGATATGTATACATCAAACATAAGCATTGGAGCTAGTGAAACATGTGAGCAGAAACAGATCTCTATGAAAAACAGGATTCTCAATTCCCCTATTTATCTAAAGATCACAAGTGTCAGAGGTACAAGCCTGAATTTGATAAACCAAGTTAGATGTAGAGATATAAAACTTGAGCAATTTTGAAGAATGTGTCAATTTTAATATTTTCCAAAGTGAAATTTCTATGTGACTTTAAAATAAATTTATAATAAATAGCAGGAGAGTACAAATTGCTCATTTCTTTTTCTTTTTCTTTATCCAATCCAAATTATTTTGAGTTAACATTAAAAATATTACATGACAGATAAATGTGAAATCTATGTGATACATAATATAAAAGAATTCCCTTAAATTAGCCATGTACTTATGAAATGATGCATACTGAGATCATTTGAAATTCTAAATATGCATATAAAACGTTGAGCATTTTCAAATATTTTTTATTTCATTGTAATATTCCTCAAATTTTAAAATGCTTATAAAAAAAAAAATTTAAAAATATTTAAATTCTTAATTTTATTTCTTTTCACATATTGAATATTATACATCTTGTATAGCTGTGGATATTAATAAACATAATAATATTATAAAAACTAATAACTGTTCGAGATTCAACAGTAGAACATCAAAAGAAATAGCATAAAGCACAAATGAATAGGAGAAAGTAGTTTCAATAAATATTTATAAACTCCCCTTCCTCTTTTTTTTATGGACTTTATGACGTGGTGGGGGCTAAATGATAAGGGACAGACGGGGAAGGGGTTCTTTACTAAGTCCACTAGTTATTAAAACACGTTTTTAGACAAAACAAACACATTTACACACATAACTAGAGAACTAACAGTTGACACATAGAATTGAAGGATCTGAGCGCTGCTCATTATCTTACAGTTCAAGAAACTGCCATCACTGAACGATGTTCATACATTTGCTAGAGGGCAGCGAAAGTCTCTTTACTGTTAATATGGAAGAGTCTAAATAGAAACGGTTCATACTTCTAAAAAGTAAACACTTCTGACAAAAAAAATCATAACTGTTTTTAAAGATTGAAATTCTTCGATATTGTGCTCTCCTATTAAAATATGGTCCAAAATGTAGAGAAAAAAAAGTCAATTTGTATACTTTAAACAACATAGATTAAGCACATAATCATATGATTATACGTTTACAGGTACTTATGTATAAGCGTCACTGCAGCCAAATTTACACCAAGTGAATTGTGCCATTTTCTACCAAAATCTGACTTTACTTCTTTCATATAAATCAGGTTAGAAAAGCTTTTTCTTGTTTTTATATCAAGGAACAATTCATGTAGTGCCAATTTTGCTGTGGTGACACTAATACGTAAGCACCCGTTTACATTAATATGCAATAATTTAAAACAGTGCTGCCTATCCGGTATAGTGGTTAGTGAGGCTGACTGCTGAGCCATGGGGCTTGGGTTCAAATCTCAGAGAAGGCATGGATGATTTTAAATGCGTAGTGCCTTTGCGTTATGGGGGTACTCTTCATAACCGCCAAGCCGCAAGTCCTGGCTGGTGGAAGGAAAAAAGAGGTGGGTGGCCCTGACCATCCCCAGGGTGTTCTTCCTCAAAATTGGGGAGAAACCGAGCCAAATCGTACTGTCACCTGCATGGTGTTCAAACCTACGGCTAACTACAGGCCTAATATCTTTGCCACAATGAATTTTGTAAGCCTCAATCTAATACCGTTAGACAGGTGGCATTAAAAAACAATTTAAAATAGTGATTAGTTATTTTTTTTTATCACAATACATATTTTGTATAATTTGTCAGAATTTGTATCACTTTCAAAATTTTCAAAACTGAAAAAAACAACAACAATATTTTGCTATTGAAAACAATAAATTCATACATTCACAGAAATGTCTTTTAAAAATAAACTATTGTTGTACTTCTTATTTCATTGAAAAACTTTATAACTCTATGCAAGTACACATACACCTGCATTACCAATTTCTCTGGTATATGTGTATAATACCAACAAACCCTTTTTCCAAATCAAACCAAAGCCCATGTTCCAAAACCGTGACAATAACATCATTTGGCCATGTCTTTTGAACTGATGAAATTGATTGAAAATTTAATATGCAAGTACCCAATCTCCTTAACTATTATAGAAATTTCAGAAAAATAAACTATATGAAAACTAATTTTGTTTTTTGCAATCTACACTCAATATATTTCTAAATTAAATTGAAATAAAACTGTATTCAGCTGATTAAAAAATATAGTTTAAATTTCTTTTTTTTTTAATTTCTAAAAACTGTTCCCATTTAAGTTTTTTTTTTCCTCCTACTATAAAGAAAAAATACTTATGATTTTACAATTCCCATTGCCCTAGATAAAGTCATTCAACAAAATATCACATGCATATAACTATTTTCATATACTTCTACAATATTTTTCAAAAAGAGGATGTACCAAGATGGGTAACACAGTTAAAACAGCCTAGTGTAATATATATATATATATATAAAGGTTACATAGCTCAAAGAGCACGGAATGAAATAAATCATTTTAATAAAATTATTTATACTTCTTTAGTCTCTCCGATTCAAATTATTTTTCCATCAATATACTTATTTAAGGTCTGTGTAATATAATTTGTTCAGTTAAAAAGCTTTTTTAAATTTTTGATGTGTAACATCTTTCCTCTCGGTTGCTGGATATTTGTCGGAGTGATTTCGTGAAAAGGGACGGAAATGGGTAACAGGAAGTGACGTCAATGGGAACTTGGCGAGATCTTGGTGATAGAGCCAAGTTGGCATCATATTTAGCGACCATGTTGGCGAGTTTAGGGCCCTCTGGATTCTTCTAGAAATTAATGGATTTCTCTACTAATTTCACGCTCTGTGACGCATGCGGACTTTTCGGGAAGTTTCTGTCAGGTCTATAAATCTTTTACATACGTGTATTTTAAACACTGATAATTGTGTTTGATTGCTGTTGAAGGTGTGAAGACCTTCGGAGATTTACTGTGTGAATATTGCCGTGGAATCTTGTATTTAAAGAATTGGATTTCCGAAAATAAATTCGCATCGCTCTTAAAGAACTGTTATTTTTCTTTGTGACCGTTTTGTATAAAATTCTCGAACCTCAATCAACGTAACAATTTGGTCCCGGGGAGGGGGATTTTTTTAGTATTTTTCCCAGTGTCATTGGGGTCCATATAGTATTAATAACCAGAAGAATTAAATATTTAAAGATAAAAATAATTCGGATCTTAAAGGGATATACCGAAGATGGTTCTGCTCTTTAAAAAACTATCACTCGTTTCCCATGATTTTGAGTGGTGATTTTAATTTTAACATCAGTTTTCCAAAAACTGAGCCGCTCATAGCTTTTTTAAATGATGAACTCAAGCTCGAAATGAACACAAATCAAAATCTTTCGACAACTAATAGTGGTACTGTTATTGATGCTGTTTTTCAAATGGTTTTTAAATACTTTGAAACTACAAGTATATGTGTCATATTTTAGTTATCATAAGTCTATTATCTCCACTCTTCACCAAATTGAACAAGAATAATTACTTTTGATAAAAAAAAAATTGCATTACTCCTTGTGTTAAGTAAATAAAATTTTCATTAAAGATATAATTATTCGATAGAAAATTATTTCCAATCATACTGGATTAATTTTTTTCAGGATTTAAATTATTACTGCGCATTTACCACGATAACATGTCAGATGTTACACATCATATGCGACTACTGTAAGGCTCGTTTCTTTTTTTTTTTCATGAAAACCTACATTTTTCTCCATGGTATAAATGTACAACTTTTGAAGTTATTCCTTATCAAAAAAGTCATTAAGCAAATTTCACAAAAACGAAGCTTCTCCCTGGAATTTTAAACATAAATGTGTTTTTTAACTTATACTCACAAGAAGCAATTTTCTTACATATTTTCTTAACATGAGAACATATGAATCTTGAAGTAATCACTATATAAGTAAGATTTCTAAAACAGATTTCTCAATTATAAGGTTTCAGTATGAACGCATAAATGAATGAAATTACTGCAAATAGAAAAATTAACCTTACACAGTGGTGTAGCGTGGGGGAGGGGGAGTGCAGAGGGGGCCTTCTAGCAACTGGTACTGGGTGAAGTCAATGTTGCTCAAAATTATTTGCAGAGGGACTAAATATCCATCAATGTGCTCAAAAAATACGTGCTTTACAGACCGTATTAGAAGCAAAACGAAAGAAATTCGTGGATGACGCTTTAATATATGCTAAAAGTTTATGTGAAGAGCTTGAAATTCTTTTGGACCCCCAAGACGAATCAGGAGGAAACATATATTTGGCAACGGAAGTAAAGATGTTCAGTTATCGTACGAAGATGACTTGAGGCGAACAATGCTTTCTTCAATAGACAGAGTAACTGCTGAAATTTGAGAAAGATTCCAACAGTTGCAGAATCCAGCACAAAAATATACCTTTTTAAGTCCTGAAGTGACATTGAGCATGGACAAACTTAACTTAGATCACTCTCCTCAAGACATTAATAAGAAGAATTCCAACTTGAGCGCGTACTTCTATTAGCTTTCGTAGCTGCAACAGACCTAGGCTGTAAAAAAGAACTCATTAGGTCCGGCTCTCTGGGTTTATTAAAATATATTATTGAGTCCAAACTTGAAATGGCTTACCAAACATTGTTATAGTGTTGAGAATTTTTTTTAACATCTGCCACCAATAATGCCAGGTGCGAGAAAAGCTTCTCTAAGCTAAAATTAATCGCAAATTATCTCAGATCGACTATGGGCTAACAAATTTAGCTCTTATGGCAATTGAACATATATATATATATATATTAATATTGACAATTGTATAAAAGATTTTACGATGAAAAAACATGAAAAGTGCATTTTTTATCAATAAAAAAAATTTAAAGCTGCATTTTTTTACTTTAACTAACTTTCTTGGATAATATTTAAAATAGAGAGGCGACAAATTTCCGGTCGGCTCCAGGCGGTGAAAGCCCACGCTGCGCTTCTTCCCTTACACAAGAAATTTTTTTACAAATTTCACAAATATAAGGCTTTTCCATACTATGATTATTTAAATGAATCTTTAATCTGTGCGAGAAACATTTCCAACAAATTTCACAATTGTAAGACATTTCACCAGTATGGACATGCGAATGTAATTTTAACTGACGCTTTGTAGAAAATTCTTTCTGGCACATTTCACAAACATAAGGCTTTTCCTCAGTATGAATACTAAATGCATCTTTAAGTCTCTAGCATTATAATAAGATTTTCGCAAATTTCACACACATATGGCTTATCTTTCATATGAATGCGCAAATGAAGCTTTAAGCTTCCATTTAGCTAGAAAGCTTTATGGCAAGCTTTAGATGATATGTCAGCTACAAACAAGAAGCTGCTAATTTTATCTAATAATCTCTCTGTTCTCTCTGCCCTTATAATTATTAGACCAAATCCCATAGTGTTATCCATAAGTTAGCTAGCAAGATATACATTTTATCGTATTATAATTATCAGATAATTCTACTTTGAACTCCGGGACACTCAAATATATTGTGGAATGAACAGGCGGTGTTGGAACTCACGGGGTTCAACAAAGAAAGTTCAAGTAATAATCACACCAGGGATTATTCTATAGCAATTTTAATACGAATATCATTTCACGAGAGCAGCATTCTACATATACATACAAAGTCCCGCGCAGTACTATTTCTAACAAAGGATTTCTCTGTTAATCTTACAGTTAAAGCAAAAGCGTTAATAATAAAATAGTCCAATCGGCAAAAGGCTCTTCTTCTTTGACTCCACCCAAGCATTGCGTCCTAAAGACAGTTCGTTGCGGTGGCCTTCAACAGGCGGATAACCTCGCAAGAACAGTCACAGAGTCCAATGTTTACATCGACTGGATCGCCTCAGAAGACATCAGCAAAAAAATATATCAAGATAGCTTTAAGAAAGTAAATAACTTCTGTTCAAGCAAATATTTTGAAAACTTGGGCAACATTCTAAACATAGGTTCGATCTCTTTGTGGACAAGTAATAGAAAAGAAGAAATCCAATGCACTCGAATCTTCAGCAAAATGATCATCACTCCAGGACTTCTACAAAATTTAATTTATCAGACAACGCAAACTGTAGAATTTGTGATTTCCTAAACGATTTGAACCACATCTTGTTAAAATGCACACACACACGCAATAGATATATTCATCCTCGAAATCACCTAAAGCATTTTCTCAGAATAGATCCACATTACAACATTACTTTCAAAGAACTATTGGAGAAAGCTATGTCAAGTAGATTATCATTCAGGTTTTTTATCCAGAAAATGAAATATTTTGATATCTACTAATTTATAAATCCCATAGTTTTTTTTTACGGGATAATAGCCTTTTTTGCTCCCTATCCCACAAAACCAGAACTGAACTGAACTTCACATGGCAAACATAAAATCTACTGTAAAATCAACCCTAGCGAATTCTCTCCATTAGTAGAATGAACCGATTTGGCAAAAAATACGCTAAACGATAAATCTAGGTGATCGTAAGAAATGAATCCTAAATTTATCAGCAAACCCTTTTTCTCTTGCCATTGCTTAAATGCAGCATTACTTTTTCATTAAGTGCCCTTTTTATTAAACATTTTTAAAGAACTATATTAATACTGGATTTGAAGTGAAGAAGCATTTTTAAATTTCAATATGCGCACTAAGAAACAAGATACCGAAAGTAAAAGTTGTATTTGTGAAATTTGCAAGAAGGTTTTGTCTACTAAGAGTAATTTGAAAGCACATTTGCGTGTTCATACCAACGAAAAACCTTATGTTTGTGAAGTTTGTAGTAAGGCTTTCTCGTATAATAACCATTTAAAACAACATTTACTTACTCATACCAATGAAAAGCCTTTGTTTGTGAAATTTGTAATAAGCCCTTCAGACGTCGCAATCACTTAAAACAACATATGCGTATTCATACCAATGAAAAGCCTTATGAGTGTGAACTGTGTACAAAGGTTTTCTCGCAAAGTTCACACTTAAAGTTGCATGTGCTTATTCATAACAATGAAAGACCTTGTGTTTGTGAAATTTGTAATAAGACCTTTAAATCTAATGTTGACTTAAACAGACATGTACGTATTCATACCGAAGAAAAGCCCTATATCTGTGAAATTTGCCAAAAGGATTTTTATACTTCAAGAGAGTTAACAACTCATTCATATGTTCATGCAAAGGTAAGGCCTTATATTTGTGAAGTTTGCCAGAAGTCATTTTCTACAAGAGCTCAGTTGAAAGTACATTTGCGAGGCCATACCGGGGAAAAGCCTTGTGTTTGTGAAATTTGTCAGAAAGCATTTTCTTTAAAAAGTCAATTAAAATTACATATGCGTGTCCACACTGGGGAAAAGCCTTACGCTTGTGAAATATGTCCGAGATATTTTTCGTGTAGTGATCGCTTAAAAGTTCATATGGATAATCATAGTAAGGAAAGGCCTCATATTTGTGAAATTTGCAAAAGAGCTTTCTTGGAGAAGTCTAATTTAATAGCTCATTTGCGAATTCATACCAAAGAAAAGCCATTCAATTGTAAAATTTGTAATAAGGGTTTCGCGCGAATGACAGCTTTACGGAAGCACCATTTTTACCATGATAGTAAAAAGTCAATTTTGTGAAATTCACCAAAGAGCATTTTCTATTACAAGTGAATTAATAATTAATTTGGTTATTCATATGAAAGAGTTATAATAGTGAAATTTGTCGGTAATCCTTCTTGTATAATGATTATTTAAATTCTTTTGCATTTTCTTGATAAGGTTGTGCATCAGATTTGTGAGATATTTTTCTCATAAGGGCATAACATATAAACACAATTATGTATTCATACCAATAAAAAGCCTTATGTGTATGAAATTTGCTGAATGGTTTTCTCTATAATTTCAAAAGACATTTGCATATCTACACCAAAGGAAAAAAATTGTAATAAAATAAGTTTTTATTTGAAAATGAATTAAATTACTTGGATATTAGCACATTTATGAAATATAATGTGAATCTGAGTAAAGGAAGTATCAAATTTTTATTTAAACCATTTTAATTTTTTCTTTCTCTAAGTAATGTTCCTTATATTTTCTTTATATCACATTCTGCTCATTTTTGCATAGTTGCAATTTAAGTAAATGTGTTACACAACTTTGTATGTTTTTAAAAATATTGCATAAGTATATGAAAACAGAGTAATATGCTTGTTACTTTTATTGAATGATTTTCTTTCTTATAATTGTAATTGCAAAATATTTATTTTTTCTTCATAGTAAAAAAAGAGTGACTTAAGTAAAAATTTCGGGAAATTTTCAAAAATATATGAAATTGCACATTTTTTATAATTAGTTGTATATAGAAGATTTATTTGAAATTTATCTCAGAAGTACATTAACATAAATTGTATCAAAAGTAAAATAGTCAGTCTTATGGATTTTTTTTGTAATACCTCTAATTGTGTGTAAATTGTATTATGTAAATGTATGTAATTTTATTACTAGCTTATTCTGTGTTATATCATACAAATTTCGGTACTTATGTATTATCACAATTGTATTGGCAACATTATATGAAACGAGGGACATGGATGCCAATTCAGTGTGTATGACATGTGAAAGAGAAGGGTTGTCCAACTTGGCGAGTTTTCTTAAACATTAATATTGTTGCCATAGTACATAAATACCCAAATTTCTGATTTTGTAAAAAATAACAGTTTTTAAAAATTGAATAAGAAAAAATAAGGATTGATTTCAAAAACTATTTATGTGAATATGTAAAATTACTGTTTTCAATATCAAATGTATTGATTTATTTTAGTTTATAAAACTTCTTAAAAGATATGGAATGTGTATTGGAATAAAATTATTTAATTAATATGTATTCTAAATACATGTTCATGACTGTATTATGTGTTCATTCCATGTTGTTCTTATGACTACCAGTCTAATTTTATAAGGGTGACTTTTTTATTTACTCTTTGTATGATGCATTAATAAATTATAAGTATAGCATTGAAAGATTTAATTTTCTATAAAAAAATTGATTCTGATTTTTTTGGGGGAGGGGGCAGAAATCACAAAATGAAAATAAAGTGTTTGCTTTTGAGAAGTCCATAAAAGGCAAAGAAAGGAAATTATAAAGATATATAGAAATTGAATAATATTCATATGTGTTGAATGCCTTTTTTTCCCATTTGTTCAATAGATTCATCAATATGGTAAGCTAGCTATTGATATAAAATAATTTATGACATTTTGTGTGTATTAATTTTCAGAGCTGGTTGTGCAAGATTTTTTACTGTTGAATCTGCTGAGAGGTGAGATTAACACTTAATGTATTTCGAAATTTCTCTAAAATATGTTATAAAACTAAATTATTAGCATTTAAAGAATATGAAAAAAAGAATAAGAAATAAAAATAGTTTTTATATTAATTATAAGTGTCATCTTAGAGTCTTTTAGAAATTTTATTTTGGAATGGAATATTAAAATAATACATGCTTCAAAATCACACACACAAAAAGCTTTAAATCACTATATCTAATTTAGCTTATCAAATTAAAGCTTGACAAACACTTGTTATTTGTAGATAAGGACAGGATTTGAGAACTCGATATGCCCAAGTTAGGTGCTTTTCTGCCCATGGTATTTCACTGTTTCTGATAAATATGGATGACTGTCTCTGATAAATACAAGTCTTTGAAACATTTTTCCTGTCATACCTTAGCCATTTTTTTCCACTTTATGGCTAGCTCTGTTCTGTGACTGTTTTTAAAGTAATTTGATGAGTATTTATTACAAATTAGCCCACAATTATGGCATTTATTTCTAAGGAACTAACAATCTATTATATCAACATGAAAGGGAAATGACTTAATTTCAGAAAGTTTTTCTATTGTTCTTTCTTCTGTGGGGTAGCTAAAGAACATTATTAAATTTCTTACGTTTACTGTGCTTTAATAATTTCGTTTTTAAAATATCTTTTTTTTTTAAAAAATTTTTTATCATTTTTTGAAAAAGGCGATGAAGTAAATGGTAGCTTTCCAACTTGTGAATGTAAGTGAATCAATGGTATTTTTTTTTTTTTTTAGAAAAAAGTTAATAACCAGCTAGCTGTTGCTTCATGAAATTGTCTATTATAGTGATTGTGATTTTAAATTTGGGAAAATGGTTCCATTTGCAATGTTTAATCAACATCAGATATCTGGGTTAAACGTTCATTCATTTAAAGTTTCGGGGCTGGGGGGAACGGGTTTTTGAAAATATTTTGATGGTCCTAATGATATGTAGATGTTGTCAATGGAGGAAGCTATATTATTCAATGGGCGAACAGGCTTTATTTGGCCGTGGGTAGCCTAGTGATTGACTTTGGGACCCCAACCGGGGGGATCTGGGTTCGATGCCCGTGCCACCCTATCCCCCGGTACACGGGTACCACTCTTTAAATCAGTGGGTCGAAAGTCTTGGGGGGTTGTCGAAAGAAAAAAACCACGGATTTAAAAAAACACCAACGACACTAAATTCTAATCCAATCAATATGGCTTCACCAGGAACTCTACCTATCCCCCCACTTTTGGACTTACTAAAAAAAATCACTGCTGGATTTCGAGGGCGGTCCACTGGAGCTGTCTTTCTCGACATCCAAAAGGCTTTGACAGGGTCTGGGTCAGTGGGCTCATTTATAAACTTATAATTAACAATTTTCCACCTGCCAATTCACCTTATTAATTCCTATCTTGTTAACAGATCCTTTCAAGTACGCGTAAATGATACCCTTTCTAACACCTTCTGTATCAATTATGGGGTACCCCAAGGGTCCCTCTTGGGCCCCCTTTTATTCAATATCTATATCAATGACATCCCTTCTCACCCTCAAACTAGCATTAATATTTACGCCGATGACACTGTCACGCTCGCTACTTACAAAAATCACAAAACTATAACTTTGGCACTTAACAACCACCTATATCTACTCCAAAATTACTTCGACACTTGGAAAATTAAAATTAACGTAGATAAAACGATAGCAGTTCTTTTCACAAAAAGGAAAACACAACCAACACCTCCTACTCTCTATTCCACACAACTCCAGTGGTCTCAGAGCACAAAATACCTTGGATTGATCCTCGATAAAAAACTCACACTTGGAAACAACATTTGACACACAAGCGCGATAAATTCCGGAGGGCTCTAAGAGCACTCTTCCCCTTAATTGGCCGGAATTCTGATTTAAATATGTACAATAAGTTACTTCTCTACACTGCCGTTTTGCGACCAATAATAACCTATGGTGCGCCTGTGTGGGGCTATGCAGCAGATTCAAATTTAAAAATTCTCGAGATTGCTCAGAACTCGTTAATCAGAAATATTGTAAAAGCAGATAGATATACTAGAAACTCCTTAATTTATAATGATATTAAAATTCCCCCTTTTAAAGCTTATATACAAAAACTGGCTATCTCATTTTTCAATAGACTTCCTAATATTGACAACGAAAATGTTCAAAAACTAATAATTACTATCCAGACCCAAAGATATAAAAGGCATAGGAGAATTCTCCTAGACTCCTATTATCCCCCCTAACAATTAATTTAGTCACTCTCCCTGTGGTGAGTGACCGTTTACTTTTTTCTAATTTCTAATTAATTTCTTTTTTATTCTCTTAAACTTAAATTCAATCCCACACAGGTTAGCTTTTCTATACCCCTCCCTACTTGTTCAGTTCCAATACATCAGTGCAGCCAATAAGGTGCCTATCTCCCAGTGCCAATGGACCAATCAATAGCTTCCCACCATCACAACTCAGGACTTTCCCGCCGAAATCCAGGATGCATCCCTCACTGTTTCCATAGCCACGCCTCCTTGCCACAACCCACAACCAATCAGGAAACTCTCCCAGCCAGGCCCATCCACATCAGGCCACATCTACACTCTTCGATATGATGGGAACGCGGGCCAGACGTCCCTCGAGAGTTAGGATCATGCTAGACTTCGACCAGTTCAGACGCACGTGTCTGAGCTCCCAGTTTTTTTTCCGATTAAGTCAGGGAGAGCACGTAAAGTCCTTTGCAGCCCTTTTCAGGGCTATTTTGTCAAGGGGGTTGCCTCCAAGAGTTGGATGATGAGCGACTCGGATTCAGATATGGATTTGAATTCCGAGAATTCCGGATACTCAAGTCAATCTTCCCGTTCTGGATCTCCTAATTCCACGATTTCGTCTAAGGAATGCCGGAAATTGAAGAACGTTATGAAAAGGATTCGAACTGTCGATAAGGATATCAAGAAATTTGAAAGTCTCATATTGAAGCATAAAACTGGAGCCCACACTGAAGGATACAAGTCGTCGCTGAAGAGAAGCAGAAAAACCAGGGAAACTTTGGTAAGAGAGCTTCAATTTTTAGCCCCTTGTACTGTCCCCGACTGCCCCGATCATTTTTCTGCCCTGGCAGGTTCTTTTAACACTAGGAAAAATCCTCATTCTGAGGAAATTAAAAGTAAACTTAAAATAAGCAAAGCTCAAAAACGCAAAGATAATCAGGATGACTTTGTCTTTCCTAAAAAAACTGTGCGACCTAACTCTCCCATTAAAACCCCAGAACCCGTCTTAACGCAAAATAACTTTGATAGATTAGAGCAAGACGTAGAACAAGCGGTTAACAATGATAATGAAAAAGATAATGAAAATAATATTCCCAAACCTACGCCCCCACTCCTATCATGCGCAAAATTACTAAAAATTACCGTGATCAACTTAAACTAATTCACGATAAATTTCCAGAAATAACTAGCAAGAACTCAGGTGAATACATTAGAATTTTACTAACGACTTTGATGAGAGAAGAAGCCTAATTCACTTACAGATGAAAACAACGATTTTGAATATTATGTCATTCCCCGAAAGGGGTTAAGCCAATCAAAGTGGTAATAGAAAAGGTCTCCCCAGATGTACTAAATGCATAGATATTCTAATCTAGTTTGAACTTGGTTTCGCATTAGGCGGTTGTAGCAGCTCATTTCGAGATAACTTAAAATCCATTTATTTTCAAGTCACACTTCCAGAAACAGTATAAATTTACTAATTTTGGCCTCACCCGCTTTAGATACATGCAGATAAGAGTTGAGGGGTACCTCATTAAATTATAACTCAATGCTTTCGATGTAACAACTTTACCATACCGCTACGAACTGCCGCAAAAAACCACGTTGCCTTAAGTGCGGAGAAGAACCACCGCGACGAGAGGGGTGTAAATTAAGGGCGACGGGAGAATCCTTCTGCATTGGTACCCAGGTACCTTTGAGCATTCTGCCTGATACACCAAATAATCACTAATTCCCCCAGCCAAAAGACTTCTGGTTTTCCATAAGCTCCAAGAAACAATCCACCAAGGGAGTCCATAGAAAAGAAGTCAATGTAAACACAGATTTTAAAATTGGGTGTTTCGGCCCAAACGACGCACTCGAGGCAAGCCATCTAAAAGATTTTCCAGCACTAAATGTAGAAAATAAGGAGACCCAAAAGTCGGCCCCAGATTATTCTGGATAAAGAAATTTCTAATCAAGTGATATTCAAACTTGACCAGACACTCTATAAAAATTATCTCACAATCTCGTTAAACAGTTTCCCAAGCTTATTGAAATTCTTCCTGATCTTAAAAGAAGCCACTGATGATTATGGGCAGCAAACACTAATTTTAGAATCCGTATTAGACGGTTAAATTTTTTGGCTGCAATTTGGCTTTCTTAAATTTCTATTTAATCTTAAATTCAATTTGATGGCCGGCATTACACTATTGGTTTTAAATTCTTTTTATCTTCCACCGGGTCGGGGTGTTAAATAAGTACAACTGCTCTCTTAACCAATAGTAACCCTTCGCCAGTCATGAAATCTTTGCCTGATCAAGCGCCGGCCGGTTTAGCGGCACGGAACTGCTGCGCCCACTTTCCACCGAGATCCGCATGCACCAGGCCCAGTCGAGGTGCCAGATAGGGAATGGAGGTGCTGACAGATCCCAGTTTCCCGATCAGTATATCAGTCAGTCCAGTTGGGAAGTATGATAGAGTTAAAAATAATTTGAGAAAAAATATGAAAAATAATAAAGAAATAATAAGAAAAATTTAAAAATTTAGCAGGTATGCAATAAAAGATATTGCAATGATCACTATGAGGAGGTTATAGGAGGGCTTTCTCGTACGGCTGGCACGGATTTTTATATGAGCATCACAGGGAATTAAATTTAACATGTTACTATATTGTTTGTATGAGGAATGGAATTAAAGAATTTTATTGCAACTTTCTAGATCTGCTCTTTGAAACTATTAATTTTGAGAGCTTTCCTCATATCATTTCTAGCATATCTAGTGGCTTTAGTAATCATGCGAAAAAAGCAGTTTTTCACAGTATCTAAAATATTTATATTACTCTCTGCAGCATAGCCTCATACTGGATAAGCATAGGCGATGATTGGACGCATGACGGCCATACACAGTAGCGTTGCTAAGATATTGGTTAACAGAGAAAAAGTCTAACCTAAATATATTTTACTTAAAAAGTGGTGCAATAGAATGCAACAAAAACTGCAATAGTTAGAATAGTTTTTCCGCTATGATGGGATGTTTCGCAAGTGATTATGCTGCGCATTTTTTTCAATATGATCGAACAATTTGGCAAATTTCCTCTTCTTTTCTTTTTTTTGGAAGTACTTGAATTTCGAAAACATATATATGGTGCACTAGGAACTAATTCTCCCACCATGACTTCATCTGAATAGTTACGAAAGCTAATTTGCGTGCAATCTTACCACAAAACAAAATCTTTCAACTGTCCAACGTTTAAATAGCCGTTGGTCGTGACCTCACCTTCATCCTCCAAATGCAAGGGGCTGTTGTTGTTGTCGTAGTTGTCCTGAGGTCTGTCGTACTGGTCGTACTTTCGATCGAAGGTCGAGTACTGGTTGCGGCCGTTGTACTGGTCGGTGGTTCCGCACTGCCAAGACATCTCCTGCGCCTTGTCAACGAGGTAGGCTCCCTGGTAGAGGTCGTCCTCGCGCGTGCACCGACGCATCAGCTCGTCCGACATGCAGTCTCGGAAGCTCAAAAAGCCCCTGCATCACAAACAGTTATTTGAGATATACTAATGGATTAATCAATTTTTAGAGAAATAAAATAATGAACAGTCTTCATAAATTTTCTTCAACAAAAAAAAAGAAAGAATTGAAATGGTACATATATTATGTGTTTTGAAACATATTTATTAAAAAAAAAGAAATAGGCAGCATAAAATATAAGTATTTCCCTTCATTATGGTTAAATAAAAATTTTGGCCTGTGAAACATTTAGGGTTATTTCAGAGTACAGAACATGTGAGCACTCACCTGCAAGACTCGTAGTTGGCGCCCCCTCTGGTGTTAGAGACGAGAGCTTCACATCTCTGCATTTCGGTGGTCTTGTAACAGTTGTTTTCCGTCCATCCTGTCAACACGGAAGCACAGTTTTATACAATCGTCAAATATTCCCCATGAGCACGGCATAAAGCCGAGACTTTGAAAGTAACTTTTATTACATTTTCATTGCATTTGTTGTGATTTAACAACTTTTTTAATGTATAGAGTGCTTCTCGAGTTTTTTTTCCTTCAATGTATCTCTTTTGTTTTTTATTTTTGTTATTAAACTAATCAAATTATAAATGACCAGAGAAGTCTCAGGAATTCAAAAATATTTAAAATCTAATTTCGTCAAGCCGAAAAACAAAATTACTCAAATCATTGATATGGCCCGTTCTCGCATATGATGCAGAAACGTGGGCAATGCTATAGCTATATTTGAATGAGTGAGAGAGAGAGAGACTATTAACGTCGCAATGTTCAGCTACTCGAGGGCTTTTGGCGATGGACCTCGTCATTTTGAGCCATGGTCAAGTGACGAGGATGATACCTGAGCTGGCAACCCCCCTCTCCTAGCTACCACACCACACCAACGAGAACGTTTGAGCTTTCGGCAAATTTAACGAGCATCTCTCCCCTACACGGCGGGTCTTCAGCGGTACTAGGAAATCTATTAAACAATGATATGAGAATTTTAAGACTACGGGGTGCTTGTGCCAGAGTAAAAGTCCCGGATGAAGATGGACTAGATACCTTAAAGCGCGTTTGAATGGAAATGGAGTAACGGCTCTACGTATATCGTGTGACTAAGGGTTGACACATGGAACATCTACGACTGTCTCTAACAAAACTTAAAATAGTCCCGTGTGTTACATGTGACATATAATGTTTTACGTTGTTCTTTATTTATAGTGCATTGAAACTGTATACTTCATGAATCACTCTGTATACTGTGCACCATCATAAGTTGTTGTTGTTGCTAATGCCACCTATCTGGCGCAGTCAGATCGAGGCCCACGGAATTCATTATGGCAAAGGGCTACATGTACGCCTGTCGTCGGCCATGGCACGAACACCATACAGATGACAGCACGATTTAGCTCGGTTCATCCCAATTTTGAGGGAGAATACTCTGGGGGAGGGTCAGGAGCCTCCCACCTCTCTTCTCCTTCCCCCACCACACGAGAGGACTTTGGCTCGATGGCTATTTAGAGTACCTCATGCCCCAAAGGCACTAAACATTTACAAAGCATCCATGTCTTCTCCGGGATTCAAACCCAGTCCCTACGGCACCGCAGTCAGCGTCGCTAACCACTATAAGTAGGTAGTAGTACCTACATCACCTAAGTATGTATGGCTTTTACTTAATTTTGTTTCTTTTCCATCATTTTACTATAGCAATTTCCCCTTCTTTGAAGAAAAGAGAGATTGGCACTTACTTCCGTAGGTGTCACAGTTCCTGGAAATGAAGTCCCTGGCCCTTCGGAAGATGTCGTTGTCTCGGTCCCTCTCCTCACGGTTGAGGCAGTTGGAGGTCTGCCACATCAGGCAGTTGAAGTCGTCGCGCGTCTTCCTGCAGGGGAAACAATTCAGACATTAGTCTTCAATACGCTGAGCCATTCCTCCAGCTCTACAATTTCTTCTTTATTCATTTTTCACACAATTCTTATTATTATAGCTTAGATTCTGTCTCTATATATTTATTTATCTTAGAGGAATTTTCAATCTTTAATAAAATACATTTTAAAGCGATCCATTGAGCTGAAATTTTATATACATGATTATTTTGGATGACAATAAATTTTATAATTCATAAAATTTGGATTAAAACAAATTTATTTAAAAATTACAAATACAGTTACTTTTGGGCGACTTTTTCCCCTTTTTTGGGGATTTGTTTAAACCCCTTGTGAAAAGGTTTTTTTTTTACGTTTTAAAGCACCGGTTTAAATTTAAAATTTAATTGGACATGATTGTTTTGGTTGCCCCTTTTCTTCTTTAATGAAAAAATGAAAAAAAATGAATGACCACTTAACGGTTTTGATTCTGTCCTATGTCTATACATATTTATATAAATTTTGGTAACAACCAAAAAAGTAGCTAAAAAAATTTTTTTTTGGGGTTACTAAGGAATTAAAAAAAAAATTTTTTTTTTTTGTTAAATTTAATTTTCCCTTTTTTAAAAATTTAAAAACTTCAAATTTTTTTTAAAGGGTTTTTTTTTCACATTTATTATTTGGTTCCGCAACAGATTTACTACTCATATTTTCAATCTTCTATCTTGAATTTTTTATTTCCTACAGTATTCTAAAATTACGAAAAATAATTCAATGAGAAGTGGTCATTTCACTTCAACTGACAAGCAAACATCAAGTTCACAAGTTTCATTATATTTTCCGCACCTCGACGCCATTTTTCCCCCACGGGAACAAAACCTACTTTTCCCCCCAAATTTAAAATTTTCCAACCAATTCCCAAATTTTAAATGGTTTAAAAACTTTTTTGTGAAACTCTCGTCAAGTGACTCCCCAATTTTTTGAAAACCCCATATAAATTTACCCGTCGATTATCGTTTAACGTATTAGGCCTGAAATATTCCCCGGATAGTATAAAGAACCCAAAGTCCCCAACAAGTATATTCCTTAAACTGTATTTGGAAAACCCTATTTTGAATCTGTAGGGGCTTGGGAAACGTTTTGTGCAAAATAGGGGCCCTAATGAAACGGACCCCAAAAAGGGGCCACCCTTTTCTGACTGTCCAAACCCTTTTGTGCATGTACAGTGAAAGTACAATTAAGTAGTCAATAGATAACAGTACGGGTTTAAATTTGGGGGTATCCGAAAAAATTATGAAATTTTTTCCCTGGTAGCCCACTGTGACCTGTTTTTTACTCAAATTTTTATATCTGAATGTAATGGCATGCATACTAGGGAAAATTTTTGGTCAAAACAGAGTTTTCAAAAAACCCCCACAATATACGAATTGAAAAATGCACAGGAAAATGGGTGTTTTGTGGGCCTATCTCCAGAAACCCACAGAGTAATCGTATTTCAACACAGTCCCGGGCTAAGCCACCGGGTCCTGGGGTAAAGTTTTTAATGGGCCCCCCCTTTTTTGTTTTGGCACCAAGGACGGCTAGCTGCCCAATTATTCGGGCCCCGGGCCCAAGTCCAATCCAAAACCCAAATTGTTTCAACAGCTCTTACTCCTGTGGTGTTATTAATGTATTAGTTACGAAACGGTCTTTCAATCAATGTATTGGTTTCGAAAAGATGAAATAAGAAGGAAATAGATCAATTTTTCACTTCGAACATAGTCATAGTAAAAATGGAAGGAAATTTCGGGGCAAAAATTTTGAAAAGTCAAAAAACAAGGGTTTTTGTTGTTGTCGTATGACAAAATGTAAAAAAAGGGCAAATGGGGCCCAAAAGGGGGGTGCGGGCCCGGGTTTTTACATCTTTTTTATCGGTATAAAGGGGGGTAAGGGAGCAGTTGGGGTCTATGTTGAAGAGGGTCAAAAGGGAACAGAGATGCAATTGGGAAAAGATGCCTCGGATCCCGCTGAACTCCCGGGGAGTGCCCTGCATTCTGTGTAGGTTTTTTGAGCCGTCGGGGATGACCTTTATACCTCTAAGTCCCCCGTCCGCATTCCCCTTTTATGGTAGTGGTCAAGATTAAGTTCCCGGGGGAAAAAATGGGGGTTTATATATATATATATATAAATTTAGTCAATTACTACTTTTTGGTTTAAAAAGAAAATTTTTATTTTACTTACTTTTTATTAGAGAAAAAAATTGTAATTAATATAAATATGGATATACGTATGACAGAATCACACTATTAAATGAAAAAATAGAAAGCGATTTTCCAATTTTCCATTTTCCTTTCTATATAAGGTGGTGAACTATTTTTATTTTGTTTTTTTTTTGTTTGTTCTTTTATTCTTCACCATTTAAATTTTAAATTTTTCCCCAATAAAAAAAGGTTTGCAAAAAAAAAATCATATTTTTCTCTCTCAGAAAAAGGCCTCCCCCGGGGGGGACCCCGAACCCCCTTTAAACCCGTGGGTTTAAAAAGTCCCAAAACCACTTTTCCATTCCCTGGGGAAAAAAGAAAAATTTTTCCCTTTTTATATATGCTGTTGAACTTTTTTTGTTTGTTTTATTTATTCATTTTTTAAATTTAAATGAATGAATAATATTTGGAAAACTTTTTAAAATCAAATTTTAAAACCCCTCAATTTTTTAAAAAAGTATTTTTAACTTGAATGGATGAATAGTAAATATTTTATTAACAACGAAAATCTGAACAAAAATATATATATATATATATATATATATATATATATTTATATATATAATTTTAATAAAATAAAAAATTTAAAAAACTAATGAGAAAAGTTGTATAACCTACAAAGAAAGAAGAAAAAGAAATTGGTTTTAAGAAACATAAACCCCAAACGAAATACAGAAAAATCTTTTGGGCTAAAAAAGGAGACCTATTGTGATTTCAAAAACTTTTTCGTTAATTAGGCCAGCGAATTAGGGGTTTAAAAACCCTTTTTATTTCCACCTGCAAGTACAGCGGTTTTGAACAATAGAAAAAAAAAAGCCATTTTTAAAAAAATTGCCTATTTCTAAACACACGTGGATAATAAAACCATAAGTGAACTAATAAGGGAGGAATTGGGAAAAAACAACCATCCTCGCCAAATTTCCAAAAAAAATCCCGAAACTTTTTTTTTAAAATCTCTTTGTTAAAACTTTAACTTTTTGAAAGGGGGATATGTCGGCCGGGTGTGAGGGATGGGTTTACCTGCACAGAGTCCTGGTATCCCGCCATCCTGTTGTCGATGGTCCTGGAGAGTGAGTCCCTGCACTGCTGTTGCCTGTAGCGGTCGCACCTCTCGTTCCGGCAGCACGTGATGTCCGAGCTCCCTGCGTGATCTGACAGCATCAAATACCAAGATCAGTGCAAAAGGGTTTTCCTTCACCAAACACTCGGACGTGCAGGAGTGTTCATACAGTAAAACCCCAGTGGAGTATACTCGAAAACTCTCTTACCACAGGAAGGTCATGGTAACTTAAGGATTTAAAGTTTTGCGAGGGTTAAATTGTTTCTCAGGAAAAGTGGAATACATTGGTTAAAAAAGTTTCCTCTAATTTATTTTTATTATTAATTACTTCTTATTACTCTTAAGATAATTAGAGTTAATTAGAAAATAAACCTAATTTCGTGTTCATTTTTGTAATATAGCGACAGAAACGAATGGTAATGAGAGAGTTTTCGGATATTCTCCAATAAAAACTTTGTAACAAGTATAAGTAAAATTACAATCTTAAAGTAAATAATTCAATTTAATTATTTCATGATTTTGAAAAAAGTTATAATATTTCACACAAAATGTATTCATTCTCTTTAGAAATGAAAAGTTTAATTTCTATGACTTTTTATTCGCAATAAATATTGGTCACACTTAAATAATTTTCTACTATGATAAATTGTGCAAAGCCACAATGACATCTAAGAACTAAATAACCTAAGAGGTACCAATCCAGATCTCTGGAATATTAGTGGCAGTATAATCTACAGTAATCTTCAAACTGTGTTCCGCAGAACCCTGGGGTTCCACGAGACGTACACAAAGGGGTTCCTTCAGTTCCAGATTTGAAAATAAAATTATAAATGTGTATGCACACACACAAAGTAGATTTACATTCTGTAAAAGGTTGAGGCACTTTGAGCACAAATTAATGAGAAAATTACAATAAAATGTTATATTAAAAAAATTTTTTCACATGTACAATATATTTCAACTGTCTAATTAAAGTAACTATAACATGCTCATCTACTTTAAATATTGTTACGTTGATCGGGGGTTCGAGGATTTTATGCAAATCAGTCGCAAAGAACAAGACAATTCTTTAAGAGCGATGAGAATTTATTGTAGAAAATCCAATCCTTTAAATACAAGATTCAGCAACAACATTCACAAAATAAATCTCACAAGGTCTTCACACCTTCAACAGCACTCAAATTATCTGTGTCTAAAATACACGTATATAAAAGATTATTCACAAGCAATTACTCGTTCAACAGCCGAAGTAATCACTAATCGCTTCAACAGTCAAAGCAATACTAACTGACCCCTTGTCAAAACCAAACTGAGCTCGGCGAGCTCTTTCTCTATTTATATCTCTCGCTGATAGTTCGAGAAAAACTCGCTTGCGTCATAGGTTTTGAAATTAGTGTTGTAATGATCTCACTCAATTCTAGGCTAACTATTTATTTCACAGGAAATTCATCAAAATAATAAGTAAAAGGGTATATACTATAATTACAGTTCACTATCAATTTAGAGTCTCTTTCGCACTCTCTTCCGTTCCTGGGTTTTCCCAGCCAGGAGACCGCTGTACTTCGCGGGCTCGTTATCGCTATCGCTCAAGGGACGTCCGAACCGCTCCCTTCAAAGATCCAGTCTCTCCTCTCTCCGGACTCTCTCGCCCCTTTTATAGCATTTCTTTTTCCTCGTCATCCACCGCTCATTTCTTTGTCGGCCTCAGTCCAAATCCTCCTGCTGCTGCCTTCCGGTCTCGGCCTCCCTTGATGTCGCACCCCTCTGCCGCGCCAAATACTGTCCCGTTTCCGCTAGTCCGAAAGACGCCAAGGCTCGGTGTACAGTTGTATGTTCTCCGACGTGACGGCGCCTCCGAGTTCTGGGAAAATGGGCACACAATGATAAGGCGCCCCTTTTTGACAGTCCGGTCAGTTGGGCAAAAAGGGTGCCGAAACTCGACCACCCAGCTACGAAATTCCTTCCCAGCAATTTTGGGAACTTTCCGGAATTTTCGCAGCTTCTGTCGGCACGGGATCTGTTGGAAAATAGGGGAAAGAGATATGCTTCGTCACAGTGTATTTCTCTTCTTTTTTCTAGAAGAATCCAGAGGATTCCGAGCTCGCCAAACATGGTCGCCAAAGTCGCCAAGTTCCCATTGAATCCCCATTATAACGTAAGGGACGGTGTTTGCTTGTGAATATTACAATTTGGACGTAAATTAAATCTAATTTAGAGTAAGATATATATAAGGGCATTACGCATCTAAATACAAATTGTTTACACTATTTGGCAGAAAATTCGTAACAATATTCTATCTTCTAAGGGTGAAAAAAAAAAAACGGGGTTTCCCGAAAACTCTTTATAGATATCTCTAAGATCTAAACTTTTTAAGAGTTCCGTGAGTCGAAAAAGTGGTCTAGAGCAGTGCTCATCAACCTTTTAATCGCCACTGACCGGTGAACGTTGGATAATTTTACCGTGACCCACTGAGGGTGGGACGTTGACTGCTTATATTTTAGATTGTTTTGTTTTACTTATTTTAATTTAATTGTATTTATAAATATGCTTTCAAAATAAAATACAGTTACTTCAAAAAATGAATATAAATTGATTTAACATGAGATATAAAGTGCTTTTCATGGAAAACCGCAAAAATCCGAGAGAAATACACCACAGTAAACAAAATAAAGATAATTTAATTTTACTTTGACTGTCCCGAACCATTTAATCCATGGAGCGGTACCGCCCCGCGACCCGGGGATACGGGACCACTGGTGTAAGGAAAAGAACAAAAATCTACCTCTGTTTGAAAGAGGTATGTAATGAAAAATATTTGTGGATCCTTAAATCTAGAATGTCTTTATTGAGAACGATTTTGGAGCTAGCTTTGAAACAACTCAATGGCATAAACACAACCTTGAAATGAATGAGGAATCAATCAACCGACCTCTTACAACCGAATGTGGTTATCTGTTAACTGATATGCTGAACACGTTAACTGATGATGTGTGTGTGTGTGTTTAACTGATTGACTAACACAGATTAACAGAAGTGCTTATCAGTTAAACTGTGGCTATACTCAAATAATGATTAGAATAATTAGTAGTGCTAAGACTTTATAGTTATTACTGCTATATATATATATTGTCTGATTGATAAATCCGGTTTATTGCAAATTTGACAGGCTAAATCAGCTTTTTCTAACCCGCCTGTTATAACAAATTCATACACATTTAGATTCATCAGAAAGTTCGCCTATGTTCTCATCGAAGTCATTACGATGTGAAGTGTGTGTAAGGATCTGCTATAAATATATGCTACATAAAAGAGGTCTTTCCTTTCAGTGCGAATTCTCTCTTTTGAATTCGTCGTCATTTAGTCAGCCGAGGAAAAGTTACACGATTCGCTCCCCTGTGCAGCCATTTTTCATACAGGCGCTCAGTTATGCCGTGTATAGAGAGAAAAGAAAAGGTCTAACTAAATGGCATTGTTTTGCACTCCAAAGCCTTCGGAATAGTTTTACACATAGTGCAATGAAAAGTTTTGTCATTCGGAAAGGCATTTGTTGGGTGATTTGATACCAGACCGACAAACTGGTGGGGTATGTAGGGGGCATAAAAACGACTCGGAATCCCATAGGAATGCAGGGTCGCAAATTCCGATGTTACGTGGAACCCCAGGGCTCAGTGGAACACAGTTTGAAGACCACTATATTAGACCATTGATTTAAAAAAAGTCAATCACGAGTCCTAAATAGATATCTATCCTTGAAAGATCCATACAACTTAAAATGTGTTCGAGAGAAGCCTGGGGAGTGACACTTGGAAAAAATGGCGAAAACCTTTTTCTT
>BMAV01023299.1:0-41998 GCA_019973955.1 Trichonephila inaurata madagascariensis | reverse complement strand
TTCTTGAAGAAAATATTTGTCACAGCATATCAGTTTTGCAATGTTATCTTTTAATTTTTCTTTTACTTATCTACTGTGTACATATTTATTTACAGGAGAGAACTTACTGTTAAATTTCTTTATATACACAAGAATTTATTTTCTTTTTCTCGAGACACATGTATTATTTTTCTTAAAGTTTCATTAAATCTTCAAAAGCTTAGCGAAGAAATCCTAATAAGTGTCAAGTCAATTTTTATTAACATTTCTCTCAACTGCCGCCAGTGAGAAAAGAACGGTTGTCTTACACACGTTAAAAATATCTTTTAGTCCGTCAGCAAAAATTTAAATCCAATTTTTATGTGCAACTTTAAAGTGAAAAGTACAGTAGGATAATGTTTATTTAAGACCCCTTAATCGACCCCTTTCAAAATCACGAGTGCAAAAACCCCTTATCTTAAGCAAAAAAATTTTAATTACCCTATTACTGAAATGCATAAATTAAACACATTCTTCTTTTTTTTTGTAAATTACAGCAGCTTTGTTCTCGTATATGCAAATTCTGAATAAAATGTTGAAAGCGAGATAAGAAAAATGAACGTTGTTTAAATGCAGTCTTATAAATAAAGAAATATAAATGAAAGCAGTTATGCATCATATATCTATCTATATCTATCTATCTATTTATATATATATATAGGCTTATTCTCTACAAACAGTAGATAATATTCAACAATCACATTCGAAAAACACATAGACAGTAGGAAAATCACGCAATGAAGGACATATGAGTAACCGAGATTAAGAATTATAAAATGAATGCTGCAGTATTTTAAACATTGCTGCCTTAGGGCAGCTAATATATAAAATAATTTATATCAAAAGTGGGGTTTATATACACTAAACATAGAAATAACATTATATATATATATATACACACGTAGGCTGTTCCATAAGTAATAAGACTAATTTTACTGCCGCGAAACCACTCATCGGAATATTAATTTCAGTGGCATAAGAAAAGTTTGTTTTCTGTATTAACAAGTGCTACCGATAGATGGCATACACAGACTCATGTTCTTGAGTATCACATGCTCGAACTGAAGCGTGTTTGCGAGGGGCCTACGAAAGGCGGCCAGTTGTCGAAATGGAAACAAAATTCGGCATCGGAGACCTTTGATATGATACGATATGATTAAAGACTGAAACAAGAAGGCAACAATATCATAAAACGATTCACCACAGCAGACAAAGCTCGGTTGTAACACTGATCCAGCAATAAATCGACAAAACAGTGAACAAAAACATCCATCTTAACCTACTCCCAAGAAAGCAAAAATTGTGAAAATGGCTGGTAAAGTAATGACCATAGTTTTTTTTTAATTATGAAGGAATTGTGTAACAACAAGCTGTACTACCGTAAGCGGCTCGTACTACGCAAATGTTCTGCGAACAATGGTACAGCACGATAAAAGGAAACGTTCATTGCTCCAAAATGGCTTCCTATTGCACCATGACAGTGCCGGAACCCATATTACTCGTTGCATACTGGATGTTTCGCAGCAGAACAACGTAGAAAATCTACCACACCTTCCATACAGTCTTTATAAAACTCCATGCGATTTCTGGCTGTTTCCTCAATTTAAGAAACCATTACGAGGCAAACGTTTTGTAAGCAACAAAGTATGTGTAAAGGCCAATGAGGTGATTTTGATAAAGCTCTCACAAAATGGACTTTAACATGTTTTTAAGAAGTGGACAGAAAGCTGGGATAAATGCATTACGCGCCGCGGAAGTTATTTTGAAAAAGACCATGTAAATGATGACGATCAAAGGTATTCTTTTTTTAAAATTTTATTCTTATTAGTTATTGAACAGCCCTCGTATATATATATATATAGGGTGACCCTGAATTGATGTGACAAAATTTAAGGACAGGTACTGGACATTGTAACAAACAGTTATTGCTGAGGAATATTTTTTGGTGCAAAAGACGCGTGAGACGCAAACAGAAAACTTAAATGGAGTTATCGGTTGGTTGCGTTGCCGGTAGGGGTCAATATTTGTCTATCCTCCTTTCAACATGATGCATTTCAGTATGGAAAACATCCATTCAAATTGTGCTGGTGTCTGCAATCAAAGACTTTACGTATGCTTAAAATTCAGACATTCAATGCATGTACAGTCGGTC
Organism: Trichonephila inaurata madagascariensis; assembly: GCA_019973955.1. Taxonomy (NCBI): domain Eukaryota; kingdom Metazoa; phylum Arthropoda; class Arachnida; order Araneae; family Nephilidae; genus Trichonephila; species Trichonephila inaurata. The sequence goes on along the minus strand of BMAV01023299.1, from coordinate 39,828 downwards.
AAATGGTAATGGCAGATTGCGCTACGAATGTATTTGTCGTAGTTTCCTGATTGACGAATGCCGGATCACAGAATTTTTCGGCGGTTACATCATCTACTTAGTGCAGTGCTTCTTAAGCCTTCAATATTCGCGACCCAGTATTCAATCATAAGTTTCATTGGGCCACCCCTCCATACAGTAGCAATGTATTGAATTCAATAATACTATAGTTTGACACTAAAGCCACATTACGACTTTAGCCTTTTAAGGGACACTGGCGTATATAAACGTCTCACTCAGCCAAATCATTAATTTTCTGGACGTATATATACGTCCTTCCGAAGTGCGATCTTTTCTGTTCACTACTATCCATAAAATCATCCCGATGGCTTTCGAATACAATAAAAGGGCCTTGACAGTGTTTGTGAAGGATTTACTTATTTCCGAGGATTTGCTTACTTATCCCTTTCCTCCGCCCCCTCTCCAAAAAAAATCACATACGAGCATCTACTTGGAAAACGGTGGAATTGGGAAGTGAATCACGTAACTTATATTCAGCAATTAAGGTATTTATTTATAAACCGCACAAACTATCAAGATAAATTTTAATACAAACCCATAAGTTTGCTGGTAATTAACAAACTCGTTCTTAACTTAGTACATTTAAAATAATTATAAAATACATTGCATAGATTGATACATTTATAAGTGTATTATATCAGTGTAAATGTGTATTTTATTTTGTATTATGTCCCAATGCATTTTGTTCGTTACTTACAGGATTAATTATGTTTTAAAATAATCTTTTGTTTCCAACTTTTTAATATACTCCCGCCTCCCTCGTAGAATTATCTGACTTCCCTAGAGGGGCGCACAGTACTCTTAAAATGTGTACCATGAATTTGGAACCATCCTGTATATATTGTAATTTAGAATTTTAATCGTTCCATAAGAATCAATATCCATGATTTATTAAATTAGCACTTTTTTTTAATTATGAGTGCTGTAAATATCACCAGGAATAAATTCATGAGATTTTGTATTTTATTTTTTACCAAAAATCAGCATTGTACTATGCATAGAAATTTCAGTACCACGTATTTTTTATTAGAATATATTAAATGCTACAATCCACTTATTTGAAAGAATTAACTATACATTATTTATACCTCTCTGATTAGTCGCATAGGTATAAATAAATATAAATAATAAATTTTCAATTTTATTTTGGACCAAACTGCTATACATCTATACCAGTGATACTCAACCAACGGGCGTATGTTGCCCACTGGCCTTTTCTCTGTCTGGATCATGGCACATTGCACTAAGAAACTGAGTTATTGGAGGACAATGAACTAAATATTTATAGGTAAATTATATGAATCAAGCAACCAAATCTAATATTTTTGCAAACTTTTTGCTTTTTTTGATATAGTAGAACAGTGCCTTTCAAACTTTCAATACTAACGACCCAATATTCAATCACCATTTTCATCGCCCCCTCCATACAATAACAATGTATTGAATTGGATAATATGATACTTTGACGCTAAAGCTACAATACGACTTTAAACTCTTCGCCGTCAACTTATATAAACGTCTCGCTCAGCCAATGCGTAAATTGCCCCTGACGTATATATACGTCTTTCCGAAAAACATTCACTACTATACATTAAATTATTCCGCAGACTTTGAAATGCAATAAAATGACCTTAATATTGCTTAAGAAGGATTTACTTATTTCAGAAGATTTTCTTATTTTCCCTTTCTCCATCCCCCCAAATACACCACATATGCGTGCATACGTGCAAAACAGTGGCATTGGGGACTGAATCGAGTATCTTTTAATCTGCAGTTAGGGGATTAATTATAAGCCGTACAAAAAAAAATGATTCTGATAAGTGATAATTTTTTGCATATAATTTTACATATGACCAAACGGTGCCGTCACTGGTAATTATTAAACTTGTTTTTAACTTAGTATTGTTAAGATAATTATAAAGTGCATTGCGCAGTTCTGATACTTTTATTTGTGTATTATATGAGTGTAAATGTATTTTTTTTCATTATGACAGGATGTATTTTGTTTGTTTTACTTTCAATTAATTATTAATTTTTTGAAGTAATCTTTTGTTTTCGACTTTATAATATGCTCGCGCCCCCCTTCTAGGATCATCACGCCCTCCTTGGGTGGCGCGCCCCACAGTTTGAGGAACATTGTAGTAGAATGTAAGGAAAAGGCTTGATCATGGATAAAAGAAAATAGAAAGTATCCCAAATCTTAGTGAAAAATACATAAAAGTATGCATATTGTTTACGTGTGTTTGATAAAAAGATTAATATAGTATTAAAATAAAATCCAAAGATAAGTTTAAACATTTTCATCAAGTTTGATTTGCCCCTTGTTGCTTAGGTCTTACAGTTTAATTTTTTAAATTATCCTCAAGTTGAGACCCGAGGAAAAAAGTTTGAATACCCCGGATCTAGACAAAGTAGGAATGGATTTTTCTTAATGATAATCTTTGAAAAATCTTTTATTATATTGAACCTAAATTTAGGCAAAAATGAAACTTTTTTCTCTAATTAAAGGCCAATTTTGAAATACATTTCGCTTATACTTTTTGATTATTAGCCATTCTAAAACATATATTTTTGAAACCATTTCCGAAATTAAATTTATATCGTTCTATTTTGTTTAGTATATAGCAGCGTTCCTCAAACTGGGGGGCGTGGCAATTCTACTAGGGGGCGCGAGCATATTGAAAAGTCAAAAACAAAAGATTATTTTTAAAAAAAATTATTAATTTACTGAAAGTAAACAAACAAAATACATTCTGACATAAAAAATAAAATACACATTTACACTGAGTATTACACTTATAAATATATCAGTGCTACACAATGTATTTTATAATTAATTTACCAATACTAAGTTTAATAAGTTAAGAAAGAATTAGAGTTAATAAGTTAAGAATAAGTTAAGAAAAAGTTTAATAATTACCAGTGACCCATGGGTTTGTCATATATAAAATTATATACAAAAATTAACACTTATCTTGATAATTTCGGTTTATAATTAACCGCTGCCGATTAAAAGTTACGGGGGAGAAAAGAATAAAAAAAAAGCAAAAAAAAAGAGCCTCTGAAATGGTAAATTAACTAAACACTGTCAAGGTATTTTATTAAATTTCCCGTTTCGGGAATAATTTTATGGATAACAGTTCATAGAAGTCGTACTTAAAAAAAATATATAGACGTATAAAACGTTCTAAAATTAGCACGTGAGTGAGACGTTTATACACGCCAGGGGCACAAGAGGTTAAAGTCGTTTGTAGTTTTAGCATAAAAATATAGTATTATTAAATTTAAAACATTGTTATTGTATGAGGGGGCGTGAAGAAAATTATGATTGAATAGTGGGTCGCGAATATTGAAACTTTGAGAAGCATTGTAGTGTAGCTTTCCATTTTGTACGAAATGCATTTTATGAAGCTATCTATTGCCAAGTTTTATGATATGATTGTTATGAACTGTGTTTTATTTATTCGGATGCCAACCATTAGTGACGAGAAATGTTCACTGAATTCTTCTTGTTGTTGAAATGCTTTGCCTGCCTAATAAAGAGAGGGGGGAGGCACGTGTGTCACAGTGTGGCAATGCTGAATTGTGGCAAGCGAAGATTTATTGAAACATTTTTAAAAATTGGAAAAATAATACCAAGTGTCAAATTTTTTGCAATTTTTTTGAAATGCGGTTGTCTCAGAAAAAAAAATCAAAATTTTGAATGCACTTAATAGAATTATAATAAAAAAAAATACAATGTAGAAAATAATCCTTCATTGCTGTGTGCTATGACTTTTCAAAGAAAATGCTTCATGAGATTTTGAATTTGAAGTGAGTATGTTTTGAAATATCTGGAAGAAAATAATGATCTGCCCGGTGAGTGTTTGCTACTCAAGAATAATGATTGGTTTTATTTTTCCACTTTTCTGTGTGTGTGTGGAGTCTTGTAATCTTAAAATTAAATAATTTAATTTTAAGATTATAAGGAAAAAAAATATATTGTACTTTTTCTACCCTAATTGATAATATATATTCTTTTGTGAACAAATTTGCTTTTTGTCTCGATTTTGGGGAAAAAGATTTAATACATTTCACATTAATGGAGGAACCCCAAACATAGATTTTAAAGGGGGGATTCGGGTTTGAGAATTTAATATCCATTTTGCCGGATTTATTCAAAGCTAGGTCTGACGATTTTCAAGATGGTCAAAAAAAAATGTTGAACTTTATATACTTTTTTTTAAAAAAAAAGTAGTATTGTTAGTATCTTCGAAAACTAATCATAATATAGATGACTAGGTAAAAAAATGCTATAAATTGAAAAAAAAACATCATTAAGGCGATTGAGTTTTGGTGACGGCCCCACCTTGAAAAATTGTTTTTTGTCTGCATAACATTTTTTTAAATTTTAAAAACTTATAGTTTGAACATTTTTTTTTCAAAACAGTTTTTCTTTTTTCCCTTTTTTCCAAATAGAAATAAGTTATAATGATTTTTAAAAAAAAAACCAATGCAAAATCATAAAAAAAAACATTAATGAATTTTTCAAAAATTTTGTTTTTGAAAAAACTCTTTTTCGTCATGATATCTTTAAAAACCAAACCAGATAATGTTTGAAAGTTTGTGGGGAAATTTAATTTTATATTTTGCATAAGGGGGATCATAAAATTTTTGTAGATTAAATATTTGTTTTCGTTTAGGTAGTTTTAAAAGGAAAAAATAAAAAAAACAAAAATATTATTATTTTAATTTTGTAAATTTTTTGTATTTCAATATTTCTCTTAGATTTTGTTTCATTTTGAAAAGCACCATAATATGTATATTGTGTATAAAGAAAATTATGATAATTGTATTAGAAATTTTTATACAGTGTTACTTGTTTTAGTAAAAAATTGGTAAAGTTTCCTTGGAAACAAGCAATTTTTGCTAAGAGTACAATATTTATTTAAAATTTTTTGTGTATTTGCATATTTTTTTTTTTATTTTTCTTCCTAGAAACACTCAATTTGTTTCAAAAATTTGTTTTATAAAAAAATTGGGTCCAAAGGTAGGCAGTCACCTTAATTATTTAGAATTAAATGTTTTAAGTTATTCATTTTTATTTTATACCTACCCTGACAGATTTTCAAAGCTGTAAAAAGCTTATTGACAGTAAAACCTAAGTTTGAATCCTTGCCTTGTTATATTATAAATAAATATTCACACTATTTTCAGATAAAAATTTTTTTAAATTTGCTATTTGAGCAAAATTCCATAAAAAGCATATAAATAACATTTTTTCACATTTTTATATTCTTTTGCTTGTCGTAAAAGTTTAAAGAGGCATTTATTATTTTTTTTTCGTATAGAGGCACTCTTCCCTAAAATATTTGCCACCCCTGCCCTAAGGGGTGGAATTTCAATACAAAGAAAGCGCTTTCCTCCATTGAAAACATTCTTCTCAAATTTTTCCAACATAATCTATGTTCGGCTGTCTATTCATGAACTATTTACTCGTCTGGTCAAAACATCAGCCATCCATCCTATATGACCACGGATTTTGATGATTTGCATACATCCGCCGAAGGGATTTAGAAATAAGTAATAATAGAGACTTTCAGTGCCGTCTCACGGAGCATTTTAAAACTAAAACCAGTAACTGAGTGAAACTATTTATGTTCTGTCACACGCATTTGCTGCAACAGTTGTATTTTCAACCTTAACCGTTTTCTATTAACAATTTTTGAAAACCATCAGTCTTCTTCAGGGCCCCAGTACATATGTAAAAGTCAGAGAGTGTAGAAAATAAAACATCATAAAATTTTAAAATACTAAGAGTCTTTCAAAATTGTTCTCATATTTATGTCGAAACATTTACAAAGAATGGCTAGAATTAAATTTGAATTTTTCAATTCATTTTTAGCAAAAGACGCTTTATGTACTTAAAAGAATCCTTATTTTAGGAAGGAAAAATGCTTGGGATTATATATTAAGCTCTATATTAATATACTTACAAAGTAATAAGTCAAATTTAAAATAAAAGAGCTGAGAAAGGTTAAATTTAAAGAATTTCAATGAACTATAATAATTATGACTTAAAAAAGTCAAATTAACCCGAATACTTTGCGCGGGGAGTTCTGACACCCAGCAACAAGAAAATCCTCCAGGGTCTAAAAAAAATGCGCAGAACCAGATTTTTTAGCTGCTCTATTTTAGGCATTGAACCTTCGGCCTGATCCATCCTATTTCTCGAACGATTGGAATGTAATGTCCTTCAAAAGTTTATCTGGGCTCGAAATCCGAAAGTTGAGCATATGTATAAGTCTGCTCTGAATGTTTGGAAAATGATTAAAATATTATTTTCTTACTTTACTATCATTATCTCTTAATATAAAGTATATTTATTATTGGTATGTATGTTTTTACTTTTGGGTTTTGAAAAACATAAATTATTGTTTTAAAAAAGAAAATTTAATATGTTTGTTTAAATTGAGTTAAATCTCATTGTATGCAATAAATTTAATTATTTTATTTGTATAATACAAAAACATCTTGTTTCTTTTTTAAATATGTATCATAAGACTTAAATTTTTTTTTTTATAATTAAACATACGTGTTAAAAATTTGTGGGGTTTTCTACACCCCAAAATAAAACGGAAAAAAACCCGTGACCGAGGGTTAAAACTTGGGAACTAACTTTAAAGGGATTTTTTCAACAAATGCTCAAACGAGTTATGTATGTGTCTAATAAAGCTGATAATTGTCACTCTCTCTTGCAGAAAGATTATTTTCTCATTATACATGTAGAACAATATGAGTTATTTTTGTTTATTTATCATTACAGATAGTTATGAAAATTGCAAATTTTTGACTATTCAATAATTGAAAATTTGCTATGCTGACTATTCACCATTTCATAACCTTGGGGAGATGGGTATAATAATTCGAAATGCATCATTATGCGTATTATTATAGAGAATCCATTCAGTTGAGTTGTGAGAAATCTGAACTATCATAGTAGCAGTGTAACTGGTCTTTGTAGAACGAAATCTAATTTTTATGTATTTTGCTTAAATTCATAAAAGATCTAAACGAAAGAAGATACTAGTTCTTAAACCTCTTCTATACAAAATGGGAAATGTAAATAATACGCTTTTGAATGTATTCTGAAAAGAATTTTTTGAGTTTTTTACCACTGGCGTACTTTGCATTTTTTACCATTTATATCAGAGTTTCTCAAACTGTGGGGTGCTCCCCCCAGGGAGGGCGTGTTAACCCTAGGTGGGGGTCGAGTATATTGAAATGTCAAAATTAAACGATAATGTACTAAGAAAATATTAATTTACTGAAAGGAAGCTGAAAGAAAAAGTACATTCTGACATAATAAAAAATAAAATAAACATTTACAGTAGCATAAGAAACTTATAAATGTATCAGTACTGCACAATGTATTTGATAATTATTTTTACTATACTAAGTTAAAAAGAAGTTTAATAATTACCAGCTACTCAATAGGCTCTTGTCATGCATATTATTATTAAAAAACTAATATATACATATATTGTTTATTTGTACGGTTTATAATTGAAGTCCTAAAATAGCTTTACGTCAAAGTATATTATTATTGAATTCAATACATTGTTATTGTAGGGTGGAAGGGGGGTAATAAAAATTATGAATGAAATTTGGGTCGAAAATATTGACAGTTTAAGAAGCACTGACTTATATACTTTCTAAAATGTTACAATATTAAAATTTTATAATCAACTCTACTTTAAAATTATTGTTGCAATTATATTAAATACCGTAAAATCTGGTGTATAACGCGCACCTATACTTTCAAGATACATTTTTTTCAATTTTTAGGTATTTTCGTCTTATAACGTGCTTCACCTTTTTTACGAAGAAACCTGGAATGTACATGTGTAATTCTATTATCTTTGAATTCATTTATTCTAGATAGTAACCTAAACTTTTAAAAATCTAGTATGTTTCTAGAACCACAACTCTTTTAGTCCATAAGGTATATATATGTCATTTTATTAAACAAACAGCATTTCCATTTACTATATAGAAGAATAATTGTTTTCATGTCCATCTCTTTTTTTTCTTCTTATTTTTAAAGCTATCATTTTTATAGCCGGCGTATAACGCGCACCCGTAAATTTCGATATTATTTTTCAATTACTATTTGCTCACTCTTTCACTATATATATTTATTTATATATTACTATGAATTTTAAATCGTTAATGAAATACTTTCTACTTTCATCCAATCACGTTAAAAAAATTTTTAAACTTGTAGTGGATGACACTTGATGTTAACTTGAACGCACACAGACTGGTGATGGCCATATTTTGCTTTGGAGAATATTCTTATGAGTAATTCTGGCAACCTTAGTTCTGATACAAGTGACCAAGAAAGTTTAAAACTGTTTGAGTATATATGTGGATTAGTTGCACCCTTTTATGACGTCTGTTATCCCAACTGTAAATATAATCTTCCAGCAAGACAGCGTCCCATGTTAAAAGGCTAGAATTGTGTTAGAAGTGTTCGGAGAGTGCAAAGAGGAAATTCAAATAATATCCCCTTGCCTAATAATAATAATTCGGCGGATCTTAATCTGGTTCAGTAAATTTGGGATTTCATAGAAGGGCAACTTAGATATCAAACTTCTTCAAGTTGGAATATCTTGACTTAGCGTGACCTCTTATTAGGCTATTGGTAATCATGTGTGTGTGTGCCACCTGCATCAACCGAGAACTTCTGGTATACAAAGCCAAGGAAAGTTGCCCCCATTCTGCTGCAGGAAATGATGCAACTTGCTATTCAGTAAGTGTTCAGAACGTTTTGGCTCTCCGATGTACATTTAAGATATAAGGAAAACTTAGCTCAGCTCTGATTTAGTCAAAGTTTCGGAACGCTGCATAATTTTTGCCATATTCATTTAAATATAATTACATTGAGCACATTCTGAACATGGTACTAAAATCAATACTTTTGATCAATGTCGTGTTAAAGCTTTGTCGAACTTAAATTCTTTTAAATTAAACTTTCATGAATGTAGAAAATAAACACTTTCTAGAGAAAGTATTGGTTTCCAATGATTTTACCAAATTTATTTCGTATTTTTTTGGCGATAAAAGAAAAACTAGGGTTTAATTAATTTTGAACAGAAGAAAAAGAATGTATCCATAAAACTCTTGAGGTAAATATTTTTTATTTAAAAAATAAATAGATAAATAAAAACTTTACAGTAAGAATTAGCGCAAATGTAAGGCAATGAGTGTTGTATTTTCTTAAAACCTTATTTTCATGGGTCAGTTAGGCGATCATATCCAATGATTTTATGTTTTCCAGTAATTAGTCCATGTCCATCCTTTTAGTTAATTTTGTTTATTGGACGAAACACATAGAAGTCATCACATACCAGAGAACATTACGTAACACTTACAGACTCTACAAGCCAAAGTATAATACTCTTAGCTGACTTGCAGCGCCATCTATATTTAAAATTTAATTTACAACAATGACTTAACAAATAAAACTTGAAAATAAGGTAATAATTTTTTTTTTCAGGATCTTAATTTTTTTCAATTTTTAATGTCTATGACACATCACGTTCAATAACACCAGAAACTGACACTTCATAATACGACCACTCGGACACACATGTCCATAAGTCAAATACTTTTTTTTTATCTCTTCTAATATATTTAGTATTATGCATTATATCTTAAGGTATCATAAATATTGCATGTTTTTTTTTTTCAGGTTCATTTATGAGTTATATTGTAAGAGTTTTGAAAATAAAAAATTCAAAACTTATACTGTATTGTCAATATATATTTCATGTACGTTCAGTAATTGCTATTTGCCCTCATTCTGACAAAAACAATCTTAGAGCATTTCAAATCAAATAACTGCATCCAATTAAATATTAAAAATAAAATATTTAACAATTTGTTTTCTGACAATGAATTTGCATTAAAATATTTTTTTTTTTTATCTTTCTGAAAGTATTATAAATTGAACAAAATTCAACTGGTTACAATTTGAAGTATCGCATTAGAGCAGTATTTGTTATATCTTACTAGTTTCTAATGTGAAATTATAGTGATTGTCAAAGGTCATTACACATTTTTTTTAAAAAAATTGTATTTTTTAAATTGTAATTTTTTTTATGTCTTATTCATTAAGATTTCTCTTAAAATTACTGACTGCTATATTTTGACATAATTAAGTTCCAAGTACCACTTCGCATCGACAGAGCTCAGGTGCATCTTTCTATGGAAGAAATTGGGCAGTAAAAACAAATTGGGCAATTAGTATTCCACCTATATCAGGGATGCAAACTTTTATGGATCAACGTGCCATTTTATCTATAGAAGTGTTTAATGAGGTATAGACGTGCCATCAAATAATTTTTACCTCTGATTATTATTGAGAAAATAATGAAACTCTTCATTTATTACGAAAAAATACCTTTTGCACTGGATAGCTGTAAATGTTTTAGTTATACGAGCAATTCAAATTAAAGTAAACATTATTGTGATTTCTGTTGTTGTAGGTTGTAGGTGTGGATGATAAATAACTTATATTAGGATTTTAAGATAATAATGTTAGTAGAATGCATGCTTGAGTCATCTTCCAAACGGTTTCTAAGCAATTAATTACTTTTGATGTGGTTCACTTTGTTGACAAGAGGATGTGTGATTTGTTTCATAATGCCATTTTACAGACGGTTTTCTTCCTACCACTGTTCTTAAATATAAAACAAGCATTGCTTTGTCGCCTTTACTGACCAGGCCATATTTCTAGATTCACGAAATTTGAAATTATCCGTTACACTTACTACAGTGCTTTTCAAACTTTCAATATACGCGACCCAACGTTCAATCATCATTTTCATCGTGCCCCTCTCCATACAATAACAATGTATTAAATTCAATAATACTTTACTTTGACACTAAAGCTACAATACGACTTTAACCTCTTATGTCCCACCAACGTACATAAACGTCTCGCTCAGCCAGAGCATTAGTTTTTTGGACGTATATATACCTTTTTTCCGAAGTACGATCTTTTCTGTGCAGTGCTATCCATAAAGGACCTTGACGGAGTGTTTGCGAAGGATGTACTTTTTTCAGAGGATTTGCTTATTTACACCTTTTTCTCCACCCTCTCTTCTCAAGAAAACATCAAAATACGCTCGTCTACGTGGAACACTTTGGCATTGGGAAGCGAATCGCATAACTTTTAATCGGCCGTTAAGGAATTAATTAAAACCGTACAAAAGTTATCAAGAAAAGTGATAATACAAGTCCATGGGGTCACTGGTAATTATTATGCTTGTTCTTAACTTAGTATTGTTAAATTAATAATAAAATATATTGCACAGTACTGATAAATTTTATAAGTGTATTATATCAATGTAAATGTGTAATTTTATTTTTTATTATATCAGAATGTATTTTGCTTGTTTACTTTCAGTAAATTTATAATTTTTTTAAAAAAATCTTTGGTTCTCAACTTTTCAATAGGCTCGCGCCCCCCTAAGGGGGTGCGCCCCGCAGTTTGAGAAACACTGACTTACTATCTTGCACTTGTTGTTCTTTTGCAAAACTAGCCATGTTAAGTAACAATTAAAAACAGTAAATAAAACACAAATAAACTTAAAAACAGTTGTTTCAATGAAGTTGACTACGCTATACGTAGACAAACTTTGCATCATAAGCAATCGTAGTCCACGACGTAACTCGGGCAAGACAACAACAAAGTGTGCTTCCCGCCACCCCGCGATCCATCATTGTTCGTAATACTTCACAACAGCGTTTCTCAAACTGTGGGGCGCGCCCCTAGAGGGCATGATAATCCTACAAAGAGGGTGCGAGAAACTTGAAAAAAAAAAGATTATTAAAAAAATTATTAATTTACTGAACAAAATACATTCTGACACAATACAAAATTAAGTACAAATGTACACTTATAAATATATTAGTACTGCACAATGTATTTTATTATTAATTTTACAATACTAAGAACAAATTTGATAATTACCAGTGACCCCATGGGCTTGTCATATATAAAATTATATGCAAAAATTAACCCTTATCTTGATAATTTGTACGGTTTATAATTGGTCCCTTAAATGCCGATTAAAAATTAGGCTATTCGCTCCCCAATACCACCATTTAACAAGTAGGCGAGCGTATGCGGTGTATGGGGGAATTGTTGAAAAAAAATAAATAAGCAAATTCTCTGAAATTAGTAAATCCTTCGTAAAAATATTGTATTTTTGAAAGAGTAAAATTTTTTAGTCCGGGGCTTTAATTTCCCCCTTTCTGAGGAGACGTTTATATACAAAGATGGCACTTGAGAATTTAAAGTCGTATTGTAGGTTTAGCGTCAAAGTATAGTATTATTGAATTCAATACATTGTTATTGTATGTAGGGGGGATCGATGAAAATTATGATGGAATATTAGGTAGCAAATATTGAAAGTTTGAGAATCACTGCTTTACAGTGAACTTTGTTATTTTGAAATAAAATTTAAAAACATTTTGATCAATGGCGTGCCCAGATTATTGTGTCGCGAGGCAATGATGGCACACGTGTCACTATTTTGCCATCCCTGATCTATATGGTGCTGGAATAAAAAGTGATATCATATTCTGGGAAGTGTAAAAGGTGTGCACACACAGTGTAAATACCAATCCGTAGCAGCCATTGGAAAAAAAATATATATTTTTACTGGTTGAAATATTGCAGTAACATTTCGTATCGTATAAATGTATTCAACCTTATGTTAACACTAAGGATTTTTTTAAATTTATATGCTTCGAGATAGGTAAGAAAATTATAAAACCAAAATTAAAAGCTAAACATTTCGCATGTTTTTTTTTTAAATTTTGTTTTTATTGCGAATTAATTCAAACAAAGACTTAAACACTTAGTTAAAATGTATTTTAATCATTCACTCTTTTTTTATTAATATCAAAGTAAAAAAGGGATGGAGAAAAAATTTTTAAAAAAAAGGAAAGAAAGAAAGAACGCAAGAAATGTAGAAGAGAAAAAAGAACGTTTTCAACCAAACACCTAATGTACAGAAATTGATTATCTATTAGGAGAGTTCATTACTTATATATAATTATATTAGTTATGAAACGCAGAGACACAATTTATCAAACAATTCCGATTTCTTTGTTAGTTCTTGAAGAAAGAAATGTTTTTCCATAAAAGTTCTATAAACGTTTTTTTTTTTTTGTTTATCGAAGTTTAATTCCCTGCAGTTGTTTTTTATATATATATATTTGTAGATTTTACGGAGAATTTAAGAAAATCTTTATGATTTTATTATTTAAAATTGTTTTTCTATGTCATCTGAACTCTTAAGTTTTCTTGTGTAACTGAGCAACTACTTCTTTTTTTTTTGTTTTTGTTTTTTCTTGTCTAACATAATATTTTTTTAAGGTATCCGACTACTCGCGACAACTTCTTTTGTTTTTTTCTTTAAAAAATAGGATATACGGAGATTTTCTTGTGATTTTTAGATTTATTTAGCAAACTGTAAGAAAAAAAGGCTAAAATCAAAAAAAAGAAAAATTAATCATTATACTAAAAAGGCAAAAATTTTTAAAATTTGAAAAGTTCACAAACGGGGCCCCTTGTACAAACAGTTTTAAAATTCTCAATTTTCAATTTTGATTAGTTGCTTTTCTAACCTTTTGAAATGACCTTCAGGATAAGAAATATTTTAATTTTACAAAAACTAGAGCACTTTATTCTATTATTATATGAATTTTTTTAAAAACAGTGATTATATTCACATAAGGCAGGCTTTAAAATTTTAAAATATCCGGACCCAATATTCATCATATTTTCATGGGGCCCCCCTTTCATAAATAACAACATTGAATTAATAATACTATTTTTAACGAAAACATGTTTTTTAACCTTGGCCACCTTAACCCTGAAGGCCGGTTTTTATAAACGTCTGCTCAGTAAAACTAATTTCCCCAGGACGTATAAACGTTTTTTCTGATTAAATTTTTTCTTTACTGAATCCATAAAATTTACCGAACCCTTGTAATGCAAAAAGGCCTGATTTTCCCAAGGGGTTTATTTATTTCATTTTTTCCCCCCCCTTCAACCATCCCTAAAAACATTTGGCATGGGGAGGCGAATCCATAACTTTTAATCGCAGTTAGGATTATTATAAACCGAAAAAAAATTTTAAAAAATAGATTATTTTTTTACATAATTTTATAATTTTAAAAATCCCCTGGGGGCATTTGGGAATTTTTAAACTTTTTTATTTAAAAAATTATAAAATACATTGAGTAGACTGACACATTTATAAGTGTTAATATCAAGTAAAAGTTTTTTTTTTTTTGTTTATTTTTTTAAGTAAATTTAAAATTTAAAAAAGTCTTTTTTTTTAATTTTCAATAGGCTCCACCCCTTTTAGAGTTGTCACGCCCCCAAGGGGGGCGCCCCACAGCTTGAGAAAGGGGACATGAAACCGTAAATTTTGTAATCAGTGATTGATAAATTGAAGGTTAAAAACTTTACTGTTTTCAATATATACCAAAAATTTCAGCAATTTTTTTTTTAAACCTTTTTTAGAAATCGCTTCTGTTAAAAATTTTGAAAAAAAAAACAATTTCAAAAAAAGCATTTTTAAAAATTTAATCTTTTTTTGTAAATTTAGGACTGTTTTAAAACACTTTGTTTTTTTCTGTTAAAGAAATAAGAAACTTGGATTTTTTATAAAGCTAATAAATGGCCAAAAATAAATTCATCCCAAATTGATTTTAGGTGGATACCTTTAAAAATTTAAACGAAATATTAAATAAAGTTATAAATTTAGGTATTAGGATTATAGAAGTACTTGTAATTCGCATTTATTACAATTCTTCATGTTAGAGTGAAAATCAATACTATTTTTATATATAAAATCATATATTGAAGTACATAATCAAATTAATCTTAAAAATATTTGTGTGGAATTAGTATTTACGTTACTGTATGATTGCAAGGACATAAAATATGTTTTCCCTTTTGTATTAACAAAGTATTCATGTAAGATTAACTAATGAACCAAGACTATAATAAGAACACATTAGATCTTTCATTTACACACAGAATTTAATCTCCATGCTGTAAATTATAATAAACTAAATATAAAATCTTATTATATATAATTTTATTATCTTATTTTATCCAACATAAAAATTTAGGATTTTATATTATTAAGTATTAAGTAATCTTAGGATAAATAACATTCAAGTTTGAAAGAAAACTGCTAATCATACATTTGATAAATAAATATTAGTTTTTATTTCCTTTTTGATACATGTGTCTGTACAAATGATAAAGAAATATCTTAATTCATACAGAAAACAGAAATGCATATAAAAAACATTATCATAAAATGACTTTGAATTAAAAAGTATTTTCACATGCATTTTAGATTTAAGATAAAAAGTATTTCGTTCTTAATAAATTATTTTTTCTCTTTTTTTTTAATTTTTTTTTCTTAATTACTTACCTTTTTCATCCTTTATAATTATCTTTATTACAAGGTACACTTTACGTGTTTTTAATTGTAACTAGACTTTTTAAAGTATATGAAGTTCATATTTTTGCAGTGTTGCACAGAAAAAAGTTTAATTGGGCCAAATGACATTAAATAAGGTAGAATTCTTTTGTTTTCCCAGAATCTGAAAGTAATACAGACTTTGGATGCAAAATTATTCTTTTTTCTACTTTAATTATACGAAGGTTTCTGTATTGAAACTCTTTGAATACTCTTTCCAGTTCCATAAAATTCCCAAATATACCATTTTTTGAGGTACTTTTAGAAAGCTGTGAATACTTTTGTTTTCAGAAGTCTTCAAACGAAGAATGGTTCTTTTATTGACCACGCTTTTAGTTTGCTTGCTCGAAGAAACTGCAATTCCCAATGATCGGATTGTGGGAAAAAAATAACGATAAAAGTATCACATATTGCAGCTCTTACGACAAACTAAGAAAACGAAAGAAGTATCATGACTAAAATTCTTTTTTCCACTCTTTTCTGAAACGACCAGAATGTTTTGTATTTGATAACACTGGTCTGGAATTTGACAGTCCTTTTATTGTATTTTCAATTCCTTTTAGACCTAGAAGCAAACTTGCAGTAGTCATTGGAGTATCAAAACTTTTGGAAACTTTCCAAACATTTTTAAATAATTTCATTTTGTTTTCGTAAAATGTTTTGATTTAAATGATAAAATTTGCTTCATCAGTAATAGAATTCGAGGAAGAACGGCTTATTGAAACAAATCGCAAACATTTATGAATAATAGAGCTTCCGATAAAACTTCCAATGCTGCTTTTAATTTTTTTATTTATTTTTTTACAATTCCCACTGGTTTCCTATAGTTAAACAACATACTTAGAACTGACACTTGAAAAATGGGCAATTAAAATTAGAGAAAATTTATGACAATATTTATTTTAACATTAACTTAAAAACATAAAAACGTTATTCACAGTATGTACAACTTGCAGAATTAACTGAAAAATAAATTTTTTAAATTAAAGTTAAAATAATAAAAATTAGATAAGATATTCCTCAGTACAGAGTATTAGCATCACTAATAGAACTAGACAGCAATATCTCCTCAAGTTTTGGATTTGTTAATGTTTTATTTGTTATGAAATACTCATTCCAATAGCAATAATCCTTTGTAAATTCATGACATATCCAAATAGGACTAACAAATAACAACTAATATACTTAATATAGTTACAGTACAGTTATTTAATGGACTATTTTTTCGTAACTTTCAAGCAGGTAGCTCACAATTTATAGAAGCGGTTTTGTAATTTATTTTCTCGTTTGGTATTTGAGATACAATTTATTATTTTCAGAATAATCGTCTGCTAATAATTTTTTTTATTGTAATGTAAAAAAAATATATATATTTCTTTTGAAAAAAGCTACTAAAATTTACATATGATTCGAAGGCTACGTAATTTCTCTTTCCAAGGAGAGATATTAGTATCAACAAATAATAAAGTGATGCAAAAATCTTGATTATAGCATTTCATAAAAAAATGTATTTATAATATATTAAATTTGAAATTAGAAACAAATACGTCAAGCTGAAAGTAAAAATTAAAACATGATCACGAAACCTCATACTAATACAGTTCGAACGCAGGCAACTATCAAGAAAGTGAAGTACCCGATCCTAAAAGAAAATCCGCTGACTCAATGAAACATTACTGTAAGTAAAATCCTTTATAAAGAATTAAAGTTAAAAATTGTGTTTAAACCTAAAGAGTTCATCAACTTTTGCTGAAACATGTTACTGAAAGAAAAAAAAAATTGTAGTAAATTGTATAAAAAACACCTGGCTGCTAAGAAATGGAACTTTTTAGCATCACTAAGCGAAACAGTTATTTAAGTGACTGCAATAAAAAAAATCGATTTTATGTTACTCAACCTACGGGAATGACCATACGAAATGTTATTGTCAGTATACAAATAGTTCCCTAAGGCAGTGTTTCTCAACTAGTGCGCCCCCTGGGGGCGCGATAACCCTTCAAGGGGGGCGCGAGCTTATCGAAAATAAAAGGTTAAAAACAATTTACTGGAATGAAAAAAAAACCAAAATACTTTCTGATATAATAAAAAAATACAGATTTACATTGATATGATTTATATATATCATCTGGTGAAAAAGAGGTCAAAAATAAAAGATTCTACTTTGAACGCTCATTAGCTATCTTTGATCCTATAGCTAAATAAAAAAAATATTTTGTTTGCTTTGCTGTAATCCTACGATGAGATTTTTTATTACGTTTCTTTTAACTTAAAATATTACTTTTCTGGCTTTCGAACTACTGTTATGGTTACCTGCATCTCTTCTCTCTTAGGAAGTTGTAAATTATATAATTCTGTTGCGCTTTTTTCACAATGTGAAAGTAGTTTTTGATACATGGATAAGCATATTGAGCACTTTGGAGGATTAATTGGCCAAGATTTATTTTTTATGAGTATACTGAAACATATAATACAAAAATCGTTAATTCTGTGTGTGGGGAAAACTGTTTATTTGTTACCAATGACCTTGACAGAGAATCCTCTAATATGACAGTCTTAATGGGAGCTAAAATGAATTGATAACATATCTCTTTTTCTGGGAGTGGCAAACGTTCTTTTTAGAATCTTAAGGTACTTGTTTAGACCGAGTTCCCGGCACGACCACTATTTTTCAAAAATATTTTCTTTAACATGCTGCATTTCCCTATGAATAATTTAGTGGTTTTAATTGTGATGTTGTACGGCTGATTATGGTTTATAAATGTAAATGAGCAGAATATAAAAAAGAATTGGGCATCTGTGATCTCTCTGATAGGAAATTGAAGCTGATCAAAAAGGGAAACACTTGCTGAAAAAATGCATATTAATCATGTTAGCGAAAGTAAATTTGAGAAAAGCAATAAACATGAAACGAAAGGAAAATTTTCAATAGTTACATTTAAGAACTTTATCGAAAATATGAGCCAAAACTGTACCGCAAATTGCACTTCACCCTGTCAAAAGACACAAGCAAGAAAGCTCAACAGGATATTTGTCGATCATCAAAGGATATTAAAATTACAAAACGTGAACAAAATGTGACAGTTTGTTTGCAAATAGCTTTCCTGTAATGTTAGCAAGAAGTGTCTGTGATTTGTGTTCTTTATTAAGGTCACCACATTTGGAACAATTTAGTTCAGTTTATTGGATATTTTCTCAAATTATGAAAGACAAATAGAAAAATCTTTGAAATAGGTAAGTATATTTTCTCTTAGTTAAATTATTCACTGAAATTGTGATTTTTATCTTGTATATTGAAAATAATTATAAAAAGAATTGGGGTGCATCACACTCCCGCGACCATTAACGTAAGTATCGAGTGCACATGATCCCGGCTTTCGCTTTAAATATTAAAAAATAACACAATTGTTATTCATTAGAATTTTATATTCTTTTTTATTACTTGACATTTATTCTAAATGCTAGTTCTGCGAGGCTTAAAATTACAGTTCATTCAAAACCGCTTATAATATGAGTATTCATTTCAATAAATCATTTTACATTTTTGTATACATTGTCATGCACTTGGTTTTACTCTCCTTACAATTAAGCTATTATATCAAGAATAATATATTATCATTTTTTTAAAAAATAAACTCCGTGTTATATATATATATATATATATATATATATATATATATATATATATATATATATAAGAGTGGGTATACTTCAGCCAGTATAAGAACAAGTTTAATAATTATCAGTGACTTCCATGGGCTTGTCTTGCAGAGCAAAGTTTTTCAAAGGAAGGCTAAAAATTAGAAATTGACACTCAGTTATATTTTGATATTTAGCTCACATCTATATTTTGTCTTCAAAGTAGCCATCGCAGAAAATCCGGATTCACAAAGGTATGCTGTTAAAAATTGTAATAGTATACGAAATGCTTTTGTTTTCAGAGCAGAAAATTCAGCATCCACCTCTATACAGAATTCAAAGAGTGATTTATTACAAAATTGCCCTTTTTAATTTCGTCACTGGATGTGAAATCTATGAAGATCTCATTTTGGCAGTTGAGAGCCCTTCTGAAGTACTTTGAAATGGATCCCTAACCCATTCGTAACTTGCTATCAATTTGCCCTCGTCTGTGTACTTGTTGATGTTTTATTATCGTCGAATGCTCTCTGCGATTTAAAAATATATCTATGATTTTGTTTTAATCCACTGCCGTAAATACTTAATACCGTGAGTTATGAAATGTACATTCAAGAGAGATTCGGTAGCTAATCGATTCGGCCAAGACTGACTAGAATTGTACGAAGTACAGCATTTTTACATGTTTTGTGCAGACGTCTGTTAGGTTGCCTAGACTCACATGTACGTTCGCGAGGATGCCAGATGTAATGGATATGATAAAGAGCAACATAGATTAGGCTATTTTTTAATGACATTTGTACTTTTAGAAATAGATCTTGAAGGAAATAAATCTTTAATTAAATATTATTTCTCAATCTGTTTCAATTTAAAAATTAGAGAGAGAAAAATAAAATAATTAACCTATTACTTAAAAGTATATATATATATATATAATTTACTTAAAATATATATTACTTAAGAGTAACATATATAAAAAATTTAATACTTATGTTATTAATACTGAATTAAGAACAAGTTTAATAAGTATTAGCGACTTCCATGGGCTTGTCTTGCAGAGCAAAGTTTTTTAGAAATTGACCCTCTGAGTTCTTTTTCTATATTTAGCTGATATCTATATTTTATCTTCTAAGCAGCCACCGCATTTTGCAATATGTTCCAATTTAAAAATTATGTATAGAGAGAAAGGAAAAATAACATAATAATTATCCTATTACTTAATTTTTTCTTTTGCTTAAAAGTAACATATACAAAATTTAATACTTATGTTATTAATTTGTACGGTTTATAATTAAGATCGTGTATTGTAGCTTTAGCGTCAAAGGGCATTATTATTGCATTCAGTAATTTATTAATGTATAAGGGGGGCGCGATAAAAATTGTGATTGAAAAGGGGGGCGCCAGTATTGAAAGTTTGAGAAACACTGCCCTAAGGTATTCATAATAGCTTCCGGATTTTGATGCAACGGCAAATTACAAATCGAAAAAGTCTCAAATAAACACAAAATTAATTCACTTTACTGTCAGAAGAATATTTTAGAACCAATTTTTTGAAGAAGCATTCCAGCCTTATTTGGAAAGACATTAATAAAATTGTGATTAATATGAACAAAACCTCTAGACACACGTTCAGTCAACTGTTTAGTAAGAAAAAGTCAAAAACAGGAATCAGGTGTATCCCATTAAATGAAATAGATGTAAAATTACTTGACGCTTTTCCAATGAACTTTTAAACTTTCTGTTTATTAAAACGAACCTTAGGAAAAAGCACCCAAGGACACTGAATGGGTTTCTGGAAAAAGATTCAAAAGGGATGGAGTGAAACCAGCATGACAGTACTAAGAAAAAGTTTACTTCTATAGAAAATTTAAGCTACAGCTATTGTTAAGAATTATGACTTTCAGAAAAAGCAAATAGCCACAAAAATCGAGGCATTGATAGACAAAAATTAATTATCAAAATAATTTTCATAAAGTTTGAGTGACCTTCTGTGTATAGTCTAAAAATCTAAGACTAATGCGTATTGTTTTTAATGTATTAATTAATTTAATTATTGTTTTTCAAAAACTTTAATTAGATTTTATGTGCTGAGAAATTAAGTAATTGAACAGTTTTTCGATGTAGTACAGTTTTAAATACGTATAAAATTACAATTTACTTTTCAATTAACTACATTTTACTGCAAAATAATATCTAATTCACTGCATTATTGCATTCCATTTATATTAATGTCCTTGCACAAACTTCACTGCTCCCTGACTAACAATCCAATCTTGCCGCTATCTTAATGGTGAACAACATGAAAGGAAAAAATTGGACAGCGTCCAACTTTATTCGAAGCGAATTCTCATTCTTCCAAATAACTCAAGAGAATGTGTCATTCCTACTTACTACTTCTTTTGTTGTAGAAAGAGAATTCGTATGTAAGAATTCCGCACATTTTCTAAAACGTTGCTCCAGAGCTTTTCTAGTGCACAGATTCAAAGTGTGAATCTTTGCCATGGTAATAAAGAAAAGTTCTGGTATCAAATAAAATAGGCTTCCTTTTTTAAGGGCTTTGCATGCTATTTATTATTTTATTACTTTTTAAAGACTTTTATGTATATTAGAAATGAATATGTTCTTTTATTGCATTAAAGTTTTGGAATGGAAAAAACTATTACTTTTGATGACTTGATATTGAAGTGTAGTGGGGAAATTTAAATTTTCTTGTTAAGACCGACTACGGAACCGTGATTTTTCAAAAAGCGTATAAATGGATAAGTTTATGATATTTAGTGTCACTTAGAAAATACATGTTTTTGAAGGACATTATGACCAAAGAATTTTTTAAATAATTTTTTTAAAAAATTAATTTAAAATAATTTTTAAAAGCTCTTTTTAAAAAAGCTTCTATTGTTTTAAAATTTTTTTCGGCAGCTGACCTGACAGAGGCCAACTAGAATTTTGGGCATAACCGGAAGTCGGTTTATCCATGTTTTACGAAAACAGAAGGGAGTTTTATGAAAATCGGTAATTATTTCAAATGGTTGTAACTCTAAAAATAAGGGGAAGTTTTAAAAAAATTATAGTTGAGCCTCTGTACAGAGGTCTAACCCAAAACAGGTAAAATATTAATACAAAAGCTTTTTTTACAAAAGGAAAAAATTCGGAAAAGGGTATTCTGAAATTTTTTCCCACAATATTGTATTTAAATAATTTTTTTTGTCATAATGTCCTTAAAACAATTTTATACATGCTTTCTAATTTAAGTGACACTAAATATCATGAAAACCATACATTTATGCGTTTTTTTTAAAATCATGGTTTCGAACGTAGTCGGATACTTTAAAACGATTTCTTTCCTTATGAAATTTTAAATGGACTTATTATAAGTGTTTTGGACTTAATTACTGAACTTGGGGAATATTGATTGGCACCACCAGTAGTGCAATTGTTCTTTTCACGAACTCGTGGTTGACATGTCATGAGTTCGGGTCCCAGGAACACTTAAGACTCGCAGTGTAAATATTTAAATCTCTGGAAGCTCAAAATCTTCCAGTTGGCATATAATGCAGCAGTCTGGAGATGAAGCAGCAGGTATCAAGGTAATAAGATCCGCTGCCAATAGTGCTTTATGGTGTGTCGTTACTAAACACCCCTTGGGGAATTGTTTAGAAATGAACTAAAATAAAGTCAGTGAAGGTCTCAGTACCTTACAGAGGTAATATTTAAGCTATGTTGGACTTTAGATTGAATGTAAAATGTACATTTGAACAAAAAATTCATAGAAATGCAAACTCGATTAGTCTTTATAAGTCTTGTAATATACGTAGTATGATCCGAAAGTTCGGGGACAAGGTGTTGAGAACCTTATATTGTATAGTTCACAGCATCGAAGCACATCCACCTTCAAAGTAGTCCCTTTCGGCAACGATACATTTCTGCCACCGTTCGTGTAACTTTTGGAAGCACAGCTGGAAGCCATTTCTCCTCCTGCGATGCTACTTTCACCTCATCTGAGGATACAAAACGGCATCCCCATAAACGTTTTTTCTATGATGAGAATAGATAAAATGTCAAAAGGAGCTAAGTATGGCGAATAGGGGGGAGGGGATATGGGAGCACATTAATGCAACTTTTGGCGAGGAACTCTTTTACCAATTGAGATCCATGTGCAGGTGCAATGTGATGCAGAAGATACCAGTCATCACTCTGCCAGAACTAAGGCCAAATACGAGGAATAGATTCCCTCAACGACATCTTAGAGAAGTGTGTATCTTCAACGATTTGTGCAAGTGTTTGACGACGATCATTTCGGACACATCCAGACAACAGTGCAACATTTTCAGTGCTCCAATGTGTTCATCGTTTTCGATGGATTATCTGCCCTCTTTAAAACGCCTATGCCATTTGTAAACCTTCAATCTCGCCATGATAGATTCGCTATACACCTTACTTAGTATTTTCAAAGTCTTCATTAGCGTTTTACCTAAGCGTTGACGGAGTTTAATGTTCAAGAAAATCCATCCTTCTTACATCGCAGAACAAAGCTAACTATCTTCAGGAGGTAACAGCTGTGCGTGCAGTTCAGTCACATGACATGGATTAAATAAACCTGGCCAGGTAGGGAAGGATTGAGAGAATCCATTTCCAGTGATTTAAATTTAGGCACTTACTTTCCTTGTCAGCAACAACCTCACTCCCCGATTTGTTGGATCGTATTTATTAATAAAAATGCCAGACATTTGGCCACTAAGCCATTACACTTGATCTTGTTTCCCAGTACATGAGAACAATAGGTTTAAAAGATAATAGTGCAGTGCATTCGTCAATGAGCACCTTATTCGTGGACTTCCCAGTTACATAAAGCACGGGCTCAAGTGTCCTTAAGTCGATTTTTATAAATAGGATCAGTTAAACAATCGTGCACAGACAAAGGACGAAATTTCGCCATGGATAAATGACGAGAAAATTCTAGAAAAACTATCTTTGAGCTAGTGAGATGCTTCCAGATCGTTTCTTTAGCTTCTTTTGATAGGTAGGAGGCAAACATCTTCTTAAATTCTAATTTTATTAAGAGTTTTACACAGAATTAAATGTCATATGGCTATTAGTAGTTTGTAGAATAATTGTTCTCTTCTTTGTCACTGCAAGACATTTAACTTAGACAGAGTGTTGGGAATATTTCTACATTCATAAGTTTGTTCAAAATAGCAAACTTTATAGTTAGACAGATAGTTTTTCTTTATACATTTATATGTTTTTCAATATTCTTTCAAAACAGTTTAAAAGTAATTTGTACAAAGGATTGATTATACTTTTCAATACGCATAGGAAATTAGAAGCACGTGTATATATTTTGCAATGGGTTCTCTTCGGCCTAATCTGTCACCCTTATAGATAATTTTAAATATTCTGACTAATACTTAAATTTGGCGTTATAAACTCATCTACCTGTATAAGAATAAAATTTAAAACATTAATAGAAATGCAAATATCCTTCCTACCTTCCTCAGTAGTACGACAGACCAGGGTGTACCTTGGCCTTCTCAAGAAGCCTTTTAAAGGCCAAGCTTCTTCCTGCTGGTGTTCTTTAATTCCTAGTTCTTAAAACTAGAGGATCATTTTCTATGTCATCAATCCATCTGAGATTTGGCCTGCCCTTTCTTCTTGCGCCAATTAGTTGAGCATTGAAGACCTTTTTAGTGGTGCGGTCTTCCTACATTCTGACAGCGATACCTGCCCATTTAATTCATTATATTTTGATGAAATTAACAATGTCAGATTCTCTATATGTTTGATAGAGCTCGAAATTCGATCTTCTTCACCATGTTCCATTTTCCTGGATTCCTCCAAAAATGAATCCTAAAAGCCTCCTTTCGTGGATATTTATATCCTCATCTGTTAAAGACATGGATCAAGTTTCACATGCATAAATTAATATTGATCTTAAAAAAATTTATATAATAAAACCTTTGTTTTTTCTTTTGATTAAATTTGATTTCATACATTTTCGTATTCCATTAAGACATCTGTTAAAATGCATCTATTAAATGCAAATATACACAAAAAAATATAACTTCTTCACATATTTCCTTTTTCTAAATTGTACGGCTATTATTAAACTGAAAACTTTTAATTTCCCAAAATGCATATCTAGTACAAATAATCCTATGTCTTAGCTAATATTAACCACATTTGATATTTTCGTAAAGTAAATTTTGCAAAAATCCATTTTGAGACGCCTTTGTTAAGCATCGACCCATAGTGCGACCACCGATATGCAAAAAAGATAATTTTCTTTGGGTATAACAGGCTCTGTCACGAATTTTGCTACCAAGTGAAGGTTGCTACATATAGCAGTTTACCAAGTTGCTATATATATAGATTAACACAATATGCACCGGCATTCTTTTTTTCTTAAGCTAAGCTATATTATCGGAAAATCAGGCCTTTTTTTTATTTTCTATGACTATTTAAAATTCAACATATTTATTCATCTTATTGTAAGTTTTAGTTTGAAAAAATTGTTAGAAATTTTGCTTGATTGGCAGAACTCTATGAGGCATGTGGCTACCCTTTTTCTTGTCCGCCTACTTGGGTTGTAAACCTGCTAGGATTGTCCATGTTCTCTAGGGTAAATGGTTCACAGACATTATTTGATTAGCGACCATCTTTTTCTAAAGGAACCATGATTTATGCAAAATGGAACTACTGCTTAACGTCAAGTGAATTTTTGATTGAAAAAGGTAGAAATAAGAGGATAACAATTGAATGGGTTTTTGTTTCATTGTACTTAAGTTTATATTTGAATCGTCAGTGGTACTAATTAAGTTATTGAAAGCCTCGAAGTGTAGTTCAAGAAATACTACTTAATATACTGCATTTATTGCTATATATTTTTATATATATAATTACTCTTTTTTTCTATTATAAATAATTAGATTATTCTAAAACTGACTTGCTCCTCTTAGACGAATAACACATTGATAGTATTTTATTGAAAGCAAAAAATACAGGTGATTTTTGTGGCTCATCCTTCAATAAATCCTTACACCAAAACCAGTGGAATTTCACTACAGATTATGTCTTAAAATATATTAAAATGAACAAACATAAATTTCGCTTTTATCTTCGCAATTCTTAAATTATCATGCGTGAGAATTTTTTTAAGCATTTTTATTTGTTAAAATTTTAAATTAAGTATAATACACAAAGCTGTTTTCAGTTAAGCACATTTTCCGAAGCCTTTTTAAATTTGTTTGAAATGTACAAAAGAAAAACAAAATGTTCATGTAAACCTTTTGGCTACAATATTTGAAATTTTACACCCATGGATAAATTATTAATAAAAATTATTAATTTGTTTTGTTTCATTTTAATTAGTAGTATTTTCTATTAACCTTCATTTATAAACACAGTTCCTTGAAAAAGAGTTTTCTCATTCACAAATATAATTTAATGTACATTAAATAAAATTTTACTCCAGCAACCTCTATCTCTAACAAATCCATTCCTTTAACCATTTAATGCGGAGAATTTCTATTGGAAGAGAAGGTCATCAGCATCTGTGTTAGAATGTAAAGAAAAAGGAACTTTATCCAGCTGACAGGTTATTTGCTCTGGTGGAATGGCAACAGCAGTTGCTATGGGCAACCCGATAAAAAAAAGTAGTATAACATCCGGATATCAAGAAAAAGTTACAGTGAAGAACAGAAGGAAAATGAACGACTGCAACAGATAAGGAGAAAAAATCTTTTATTATGTATACTTGTGAGAAAGCGGTGGTTTGCTTCTAGGCATTTCTGCTCGGAATGTTCACTTTTAAATAAAAATGTCACATTTTTCTATTCACCACCTTTTAAATAAATGTGTTTGCGTTTGTTGAATTATGTTTGCCATTCCATTTTACAAGCTGCAATTTGCTTCAATAAAGTTCTAAGATTTCAGTGAGGCAAATGGATATAAAATATGTCTCGGATATCTGCTTAAAGTAAATAGTATACCAGTGCTTTAAATAACTAGTTTCCTTTTTATTTAAGTGTATAATAATTCTTTTTCATCTTTTTTTTAATATAAATAGTACTTTAAATGAAAAAAGGCACACATGTGCTGTTTTAAAATATTTTCTAAAAGAAAATTTAATGTTCCTAACATTTATTAAAATCATTCTTGTAATGTTTATTTTCTTTTTTATTTCTTGGTGATTTCGCTTTGTACTGCATTCCATTTTCGCTTTTACATATTTCGATCAATTTAAGCCATGTACAGTTGATATATTGATAAAATCGTTTATAAAAGTTTTTCTATCAACGAACGGAAAATAAATAAAAAGAGGCGGTGATAGTTGAAAGATACTGATGTCTGATACATTATGATTCACATCGTTATTTGACTGAAGAACTAAATAAATATAATGTAGCATTTATTTTATAATGATTTAATACATTTTTTTATATATATCACAAATGGAAAAACGAAAACTATGTAACAAAACTTAAGTGTGCCATTTTTTTGACAGGGATATTTTTAAGGAATCAAAAAACTACAGCGCACTACTGAATGAACACATTTTAGATTAGGACACTCCAAAGTTTAGGAAACTTGGATTATGTAGAAACACATGAAAAATCAGTTTAATTACTTTTGTTTCTACTAATATATGTTAGGTGAAATAAAATCCATGATCATTTGGATATATTTTTTACGTATATTCAGTTAACAGTAAATAAAAAATGTATATAAAATTCATTTTCTATATAGCATTTAAGGAAAATATAATGATCTTAAATTTTACAATTCAAATTAATTGTAACTACAGTTAAAGGTGTCTGCCTAGGTTTCCCAAGAGATTTTTGATTGAAGTTCAAGCTTTTTAAAATTCTAGACAGAAAAGATCATTCTGTAGACAATGAACTGAAAATTTATCTCTAATAGTTTTTAATTTTTTGCACTTTATTCATGTGCATAATAACCCTTTGTAAAAGTTTCACTAAGAAGTTGTGCAATGTGAAAGCCATGAATTGTATGTAATTATTTAATCTGATTTTAGTTCTCTGCATTTCTCACTATTTTCAATAACTTGAAGAAAAACAATTTGAGTTTGTCAAGCCTTTGACTTGGAGCCTTTTGAATTTTGCTATGATTCCCATCAAAATTTTACTAAATTACCTCATGCTGATGAATATTTAAATTGTCAATTAACTTCCTGATATGTATTTTTGAGCTATAAGCATTAAGAAAAAACTGAAAAATCTTTAACCCACAAGATCTTATGAAATTTGCTTTCGTACATACCCCAGTTCCTACTTTTCCACCACCTCTGTCTCAATTTAAAGTAATTTTAGAGGAAACACACACACTAACATATAAGTAGATATAGATATTTACATGCTACATCTTATATGAAACAAAGTTTTTATAACTATTAATAACGTAATTCAAAAATAGTATTTTTAAATTGTCGTTTTAAAGCATACAACTACACTATAATAATTCTAAATGTAATACAACGTTACGTGCCATTCAAATAGCTAAATATGCTTGACGCGGCATTGCTCCCATGAAAAAACGAAATAAAGTTCTCGCGCAGGATATCTCATATACAAGTGTGTTTTACATTGTTTTTACAATAAATATCTGTATACAAAGGGAAAAGAGATAAGAAAATAGGGAATAGTAAAGATATACTTTAAATGTTCGCACATTTTCTAAAAACACATGCCAAGGGTTTCATACATATATCTATCTGTATTGCACTTTTTACAAGTAAATTTAGTTTTATTGCGGAATTCAGTACATTTTTTACGCAATCCTTTAGCCTTTTTTTAGGTACTGCAATATCTTAAAGGGTCTTAAATATTATATTAGTTTCCGTGGAAAAACTGTTTCCTGGATCCTAACTGCTTTGTATTGAGTGGCCGCGGTAGCCGAGTGGTATAGGTATCGAATTGTGGCTAGTTTTGTCTCACGAGTTTGAGTCCAGTACCACTAAAGACCAGCCGTGTAGGGCAGCGATGCACGCTAAATCTGTAGAAAAACGGAAACGCTTTCGCGTTGGTGTTGTGTGGTAATTAGGAGAAGGGGGTGCAAGCTCAGGTAACGTCGAAGTCATTTGACCATGTTCAAAATTACGTGGTCCGTTGCCAAAAGCCCTCGTGTAGCTCAATAGTAAAACGTTAATAATCACTCATTCATTCATTCACTTTGTATTGTGAATTTCATAAGTTGAAAAAAAACGGGCGTCTGAACCTATGTTGAATAGATGGTTCCGGTTTTGCTTGGCAAAAAGATAACTTGCGTATTTATCACAACAACATTCTTAGTTCAGGATGTTTTTTGACTCCACATTGTTTATATTAATTCCTATATGCTAGCAATATACTTTCGACTGTATCCAAACACATTCTTAAGAAACCTCGCCTGTTGATTAAAAATGGACAGGACATACATTTCTAGGATGGAAGTGTTTTCTTCTGTGCCTTCCTATTTTGGGTGTCCATTTGCGCAAAACACGATCATAGCTGATATCTATTAAACAAAAGTAACGTGCCTGCCAAATTTCAAGTCTACATGTTAAATATTTCCGGAGATCTTATGATGAGTGAGTGAATGAGTAAAGATGAGTTGTTTCGGTGCAAAATCACATATGCATTCTCTCTTTCTAGTTATAATTGAAATACATCACTTACAAGCAGAAATGAATTAGCCCATAAAGAACAAATTTATATAACTACTTCATTAATTACAATTTATAGGTATCCACATTACATTTTTAATGTCTGAATAATATAAATAAAATAAAATAAAAAGATCTCTTTTAAATTAACTTTATTTTCATTACATCAACTTTCACTCCCATACAATGAAAACAAAAAGTGTGTTTCCTTAGATGTATTAAGTTTACAAATTTCAAAACCTTATGAAAAATCATTATATAGCATTTTGATATGTTTTAACAACTACAATAATTAGCAATCCATCAATCCGCAGTTAAATAATTAGGCTCCGGTAAGTAAATTGGTGCACTTATCAACAATTTCGAAAAAGCAGAACAAGAGTATATATACCATGGGAAATTAATGCAGAACTCAAAGATAAAAGAAGGTTTGCCCCAATCACATCCAAGTTGCATAAGGAAAATATTAACATCATGTTTTAAGTACATTCGTTTATGTAACAAATTCTTCATAAGTTCAATCGTGTGACTTCAATGAGAACTATAAGCGATCCATAAGGTATCCGACTACCTTCGGAACCGGGATTGTGCAAAAGCTTATAAATGGATAATATTTATGATATTTAGTGTCACTTAGATTAGAAAATGTTTATAAAATTGTTTTAAGAATAGTATTAAAATAAAAAATTATTTAATTACAATATTTTGACAAAAAATAAACATAGAATGACCCATTTTCAAAATATTCTTTTTTTGTGAAAAATGCTTCTATTATAATAATATTTTGCATGTATACAGCACAGACTTCTGTACAAAGGCTCATCTAGAATTTTTGAAATATATAACTTAGAAGTGGGTTTATAGACGTTTTACGACAACAGAGAGAAGAAATTTTAAGAAAACAACACTGCCAATTATTTCAATGGGTTGTAACACTGAAAATAATGTGAATGTTTCAAAAACCATAGTTGAGCCTCTGTACAGAGGTCTGAGCTATATACAGGCAAAATATTATTACAATAGAAGCCTTTTTCACAAAAGGAGAACATTTTGAATAAAGGTTATTCTAAGTTAATGTTTTGACGAAATATTGTATTTAAATAATTTTTTGTCACATTGTCCTTAAAAAACTTGTATACATGTATTCTAATCGAAGTGACACTAAATATCATGAAAATTATCCATTTATGCGCTTTTTTAAAAATCACGTTTCCGAACGTAGCCGGATACCTTAAGTGCCAAAATATTTTTTTATATTTATATAATAAATCCTTCTATTTATGAAAACTATATTGATCTCAATGGCGCTTGAAAAAAATAATTAAAAAATGTTCTCCCCTCCCCACCCGCCACAAAATGTAGTCGGTACCCGCACCATCATGCAAGTTCGGCTTTAATAGAATATTTTTTGCATTGTATACTTTTTAGCTCTAATTCGGTAAGAGAAACAAACTTAATTCAATTAAAATTATTACAAATAAGGAAATTACTTATGTATAATTAATTCTTTTATTAGCTCGTTATTTATTTTCTGTGAAAATCTTTAAGGCATGTTTTTGCCTTTTTACAAGTATAAATAAACATTGCATTTTTCACTACGTGTTTTCAAACTGCTTTCGCAGTTTTGAAATCTGCATTTGTTTGACCTTGAAATGTAATAGAAAACGGCTATACATGCCATGCTTTTTATCCTGGCATGGTCTTTTAGCAAGCGAATTATAATACTTTGATTTAAGGGGGTGGAGGAACTACAACACCATCTTCTTCATCATCAGATAGAATACGTTTGTTATTAGGTGGAGGTGGTTCTAACACACATTCCATCTACCTCTAACTTACATTTTGAGATACCTATTTTGATTTTTTTTGATGAATTTTATTTGATATTGCATCTTGTTTATACTAAAACTAAGAATTTGCTACATCCCAACACAATAAAATGAATAGTTCAAGAGACTTTGATGGTAAAGGATGATACAAAATTGTTTTTTCCATTACAAATATTCCAATGGTTTTCTTAATTGCTCTCAACTGAACTTGATTCTACTTTCAGAGGACGTGGATCAAATGCTTGTGTGTGTGTGTGTGGTCCGCAGCATAGTCATCCTCCAAGACACTAAGTTCAGAATCTAATTTAATCATCCATTGCAAAATTTCTTCTTGTGTGAACATTCTTTTCCTTTTAGGTACCTGAAAAAGTTTTGGGGTTATAGTTAGCGCAGTAATCCATGAAAAATAATAAAATGTATCAGGAAATGTTATAATTAAAAGAAACAAAAAAAATTATCCACACCTTACCAACTCCCAACGGAAAATTCAGATTTTGGGGGGAAGGAAGATATATAGATGCGCATATTTGTGTTGAGGCCCCTCAACACATGTATGCAAGAGAAAATTAACTCCGTAAAAAGTGTGAGAGAAAGAAAAAAAAAAGGGAGGCATCCATTGCAACTCCCTTAAAAATATGGTATAAATTATACTGCAATATGTTTTTTTTATATAGGCTTCCATCAAATTTATTGAAACTCAAAGGAAAACTCACATAACAAGCACTCACTTTTAGAGCTGCAGTGACTGAAGTAACGTCTAAATCACACGATTGGGAGGGTAACTAAATCATAAATTCTAAAATCAACATTAATAGAGTATAATTAATATTTTTACTATTTCACAATTATTTAAACATTAAGAAAAAAATGTGCATCTAAGAAAACAGATATATAATGATAATTACCTTTTTACAACAGCTAACAAGATGACGTGTTGTCATTGAATTTGTAAACAAATCTAAATTTTTCCAGCTGAAATTAAAACATAGATTAAAACCGTCTTCTGTTGATAAAAAGTGATATTTTCTGCGAACATACTCAATCTTTCTGACATACGACTACTCCAGAAGCAAAAACGTGTAAGAATATCGAATTCGCACTATCGTGAGAGTTCGGTCTTAAAGGGATATACGCGATTCACAAAATACACGTTTCTCAGTACTTTAATAAAAGGGTGTAAAATGTACTGTAGTTAAAAGTTTGCTTCTTTTTCCATCTGCATTCGTTGCAATAAAATATTTCTTTAAAACCGAATTACAAGTAAAATGTGTGACTGGATCTATCACTACATTGAAAGACTTTTTGATCGTTCACCACTTTGTAGTAGATTTCTAACTTTTATTGAATTCAAATCAATGTATATATATATATATATATATGTTATATATATGTTATATATATATATATATTTTATTCTAAATAAAGAAAAAGTTTAAAAGATCTTGAAAAATGTCCCATTTAAAAAAAAGGATAAACTGCAGTGTAAAATATCTTAATGACAAAGTCACCTTTTTTTTATTCTAAAAATCGTATCGTTAATTTAAATACAGATCACTTAAGGCGCTGGTATAGAAAGAAACAGGTTTCTTCAAGGAAAATATATCATGTTTTTTTAACTTTCGGAATATAATCCTTTCTATTAATTTCATGAAACTAAATGAGGTATTTTTTTGTGTAAGAGATGCATTGCCGATAAGAGCAACAATGTAAATGGATATAAAAAAAGGAGAATGGGAAAGATGTTTCTCGAGAAAAAAGAGTTTAATATAATCATAATGCACTGAATATTTTTCTTGCTAATACCTTGCAAGAAATAAGTTTTAATCACTGCTTTTTATACCATACTTAAGGATAAAAACATTCTTCCTCTGAACGCCAATTAATTGTATGTTCACTTTCATTAATTCTGGTCTTCTAATGAACTTATTTAATTAGAACTTTCATAAGCATTTTTTAAATCTGTATAAGAGATAAAAAAAAAAAAGATTCATTTTATCTAAGATTATTTTCAAGAAAGGTTGAGAACATAGTATTTCTTTCTTCAAAGCTCCCTGCAAGTTGAGTTTAATACATTTTTTTTTTCCTCTTTATTAAGGCTACACAGTACCTTTTTAAAAATTCTTTTAGGGGACAGTAACAGCAAAAAAAAATTATGTTTTAAATTCATAATGTATTATTAAGTTCATTTTTAAAGTAAAAAAGTTGGTTTGTCCAGGCATTAGTTTACAATTCTAAAAAATTAAGAATTTTTGAAATTTTTTGAAATTTTGTTAAAATGCTGAATTTTTAAAAATAGTTAGTCATTTTATATATAAGTTATTTATATATCTTAAATTATTGAGTTCAAAAATTATTATGGGTTTGAAAATATGTTCCCTTGTTGAATTCTAATTATTATTTTCTATCTAAACCTGGAAAACATGGCTTTTTTTAAATATTAATTTTAAAATTTTTTTAAGAATAAAACATCTAGAGATCTCAGATCTAAATTCTTACTGATTTTTATGGAACATACGCTTAGGAGTATATACAAAAAAAAAAGACTCTATCATGAACAGAAAAAAGCCTTAGGAATTAGAAAACACCTACATCATTAAAGTTAAAAATCTGAGAAAAACACATTTAAAATTTGTAAAGTCATAAAGAAAAATCTAATAATGCTTTTAAAACCCTAAGTTTTTAATATGCTATTTGTTCCAACTGAAGTTTTTTATTAAAACACTACTTTAATTAAATGTGACTGAAAATATTTTTAATGCAAATATACTTTTGCATAATATTGATAGCATTTGTTACAAAAACAGGTTATTTAGCCTGATCTTAGCACAACATTCTCACAAAAGTTTTGAAACACAAAGAACTTATATGTAAAATAATAAGGATAATAACTTAAATTAAAAATCACCAGGTTTGTGCATAAAATTATTATTTTTTAAATTTAAATTTGGGCAGTTTAGCTAGTTTGAGTTTTTGCTGCGTAACTTTAAAATACTAAAATAAAATTTTACAGCATGTTTACTATAACGTAGTTGGGTACATCACGGAAATATCCAGTTTTATCCGAAAAGCCTGAATTCAGAATACCTGTATTCGGAAGTCTAATTACAGTATCAGCCGAAGGCTGATTTTTAGATACATCACTTTCAGTAGTATTCCATCTCTTAGAAGAATTGTTTCTCGTAGCAACCTAAGAACGATTTGGCTATGGTATTTTCTCAAAAGAAAAAAAATTAATAACAGAGCTTCTAAATTTAATAAACTATTTTTTTTAAACAAAAGGAAATTGAAATCAGTATTAATTAAGTATCTATGAAAACTTAAGAAAATCAAAACAATCAAGCAGAAATGATTTATTAACGAAAATTCAAATTAATAGCCATTGCACATCGAAGAGTTGATTACGCTCAAAAATATTTTTAAATACACTCAAACCTCTATATTGCACAGATTTCTCTATATAGCGAACTTTTTCCTGGAACGTTAAACATTTCACGATTTTCTTCGTGAAATAACCTCTCTATAGCGAAATACATTTTCTATACAACGAACTTTTTCTTTTGTGATTCATTCTTTATTCTCCATCTTTTTAAATATTTCTGAAAAATGTTTCGTTATTCTCTCCTTAATACATTTAATGGTGGTCTTAAATCTTGAACTGGTATTATTAGATCCTAACTCGCCGAGAGCAATTGAGTTATAGACGTTTCTTTCAAGAAGTGCAACCCTTAACCCCCACATTGTCCAGTTCCCCAGAAACATCTTCAATAAACAACTTCTTCTGCCACACCCTGTGGAGTTGTCCTGTATCCCCGTGTTCTAATTATAAAATAATGTATGTTTAATATTACTTGTATACTTTAAATTATAAAAAAAATGTCCTTATATAAAATTCACTAATTTTGGTATAAAATTGTTTTCTTAATATTGAAAATACAGTGAATTTTTTGACATTCTTTTTCCTTGTTTTTCTTGAAGTTTTTCTTTCTTTTTTTATGGGTAATCTATAAAAAATAAACATATATTAATTTTAAAAATTGTGTAATAATTACCGTAAAATCCGGCATATAACGCGCACTTTTAACACACAAAATACGATCGAAATTTAGGGGTGCGCTTTTTTCCCCGTTAAAAAATAACAAAAAATAATTAAAGAGATGAGCATTAAAGGTTTCCCTCTAATCATACCAAAAACAGTTCAAAAAAGAATTTAATGCCTCTGAACAAAAAAAAGTTATAATTCTAGAAGTATACTATTTCTTCAAAAGTCTGGGATAATACCTCGACTACATAACTTCAAAACTTAAGAGCATTATATATTAATAATTCAAATTTCTTCGTAAAATATGGGGGTGAGGCGTTATACGGTGTTGTACCTAAAAAAAAAAAATTAAAAAAAGGGTGTGCATTTTTCACCGGTGTGAGTTATATCCGGATTTTAGGTACTTTTTAATATAAAGTTTTTTATAAATTTTAAAAAATTTGTTTTATGTGGTTTATATAAAATATTTTAAAAAAGTAAACCCCTCTATAAAAAAATTTTCCATAAAACGAACTTTCGGGTTTCGATTTTGTTACATAGAGGCCCAAATTTTAATTAAATTTAAAGGGTAAAAATGTTTTAAATAAAACCGAAAAAACCCTTAACCTGAGAAACTTCAAATATCTCAGAAATTCATTTGTTATCAGCCCGAAATTTGGTTCAAATTTTCCCAATGATTAGACAAAAATGAAAAAAAAATAAAAATAAAAAAAAAAATTAATTTTTTGTTTTTGGCTTAAAATTTAAACAGAATCGGACAAAGATGTTAGATATAAATTATTTTAATCCTTATGCTTAAAGATCATTTTTTTAAAAAAAAACAAATTCTTATTTTAATCTTTTAAAATTAATTGGATAAATTTTTTTAAAAAGAAAATTTTTACTAAAAGAAAGAGAGAGAGTGGGATTGGATATCACATTGCAATATTAAAAAAATTTTTTTTCCCTCTAAATCTATACTTTTTGCTTTAAGCTCATGCATCAATCACACAAATATGTTTAAAATCATTGTTATTAAATCATTCATGTATTAAATTATACTTTAAAATTTAATCTCAATGACAAATATCATAACTATTATTTCTTTAAAATATAATTTAATACATTTTAATTTTTATTACGTCGGGAAGGAATTGGTTCGTTCGGGTACCTTCCTTACCAACAACACGCCAAAACGATTTTCCGTGATGTTGGTACTAGTTCTTAAGATATCACACCACCACACGTCCATTAGATTTTTTTTATATATGATATTACAGTGATGTGCAGTGTTTTTTTTATTATAAAAATCATTTTTATCTGTCTAAATTAAAAAACACGGTTGGGTATTTTGCAAAAGAGTTTTTGTTTGACAAAAATAACATACTAAGGTCAATGCGTAGATACAACACACATTTAAAAAATGTAGACTAATGTAAAACAAATTCTATAACTTTGGTTAAAAAAAGGAGCAATAAATAAGATTAGAATTATACTTTAATATCATTAAAAAGGGGTCCGAAACTTTTTGACCTCATGGGCTAAAAAATTATTATTTAAACCCCGTGGGCACTAGAAAAGGAATTTTTAAGTGTTAAATATATTTAAAAAAAAAATTGTGATCAAGAAAAATAAATTTCCAAATTAATAAAATGAAGCTTTATTTGTAACAAATTATGAAATCTTTATTAAAAAGCCATAATAAAAAAAAAATAAAAACTGTAAAAAAAAAGAATTAAAAATATTTAAGTATATCAAACATCTAGCATTATACTTACCTTGTGTGATGCATTCTTTATTTACAGCGGTGTTATACTATGAATTAGCGTTTTTATAAATTTACATGTATTGTTATATGAATTAAATTATTTTTTAATGCATCTTAAAAGTAATTTAACGTGATGAGCAAGCTTTCCCATTTTTTTCTGGGCACATAAAAAATTTTCTCGCGGACCACTAGTAGTCGGGGACCAAATTTGGCGGCCTCTCATTTAAAAGGTTCAGACATTTTAATGTATCTCTATTTAAGGAGTCTTTTTTGTTGTTTTTGTTGTTTTTTGTTTATCTAATTCTTAATATAATTATATAAGTATAAAATACACACACATCCACGAAATACATGTAACAAACAGTATATTTTAAATAGCTTTTGTGTTTTGAGAACTTATTGTACAGAAAAAAGAAAAATTTTTCCCATGTTTTTTTTTTTTAAATTATTTATAATTACAAAACGTCTTTAGCAAAAAAAATTTTAAATAAATTATAATCAATATTTATAGATAAAAAATTATAAATTACTAAATAAAATTGAAAAAAATTGTTCTGGCCATTTTTTTTTTCATGAATACATCACACATATTTTTTTTATGGAAATGTTAAATTTTAAAGGGTTATATTAAAATTTATCATTGCAATACTCTTTTTTTTAACATTTTAATATTCTTCGCCCATATTAAATTCAAAAAAATGAATTAATTATTTTTTTATATTTTTCAATATGTAGTTAATGGTAATTAACTTCTTTAAAAAATTTTCAATTTGTTTAAAAATCTTGATAAACTGCAGAAAATATTTTTGTATCTTTGATGATTTTTATATTTTGAAATAAATACTTTTCGCTCCATCTGTGAATTCAAACAGAAATTTGAATGAATAGAAAACATAGAAATTAGTTATTTATAATAAAGCAATAAAAAAATTTTTTTACTTTTATATTAAAGTAACAACGAAATAATGGATAAAATATATATGTTTTTTTTTTAATTTTTTTTCCTTCTGACTAAAAAAGTAATTTCGTGCTTTGCCATTTATCAAATGGAATTAAAAAAAAAGTTTTTTTATTTTTTGAACAAAAGGCCGGGGAAAAAAATTTTCTTTTAATGGG
This sequence comes from Trichonephila inaurata madagascariensis, assembly GCA_019973955.1. NCBI lineage: Eukaryota > Metazoa > Arthropoda > Arachnida > Araneae > Nephilidae > Trichonephila > Trichonephila inaurata. The sequence continues at coordinate 1,181 of BMAV01023299.1, read as the reverse complement.
AAAAAAAGTATTGAAATAGTTTTTTTTCCCTTTAATTAGAAGAAATTTTTTTTTTTTTTTCTAAATAAATTTGGGAAATATATTTCTTTTATGTAATGAAAAGGGAAATTTTAAAAAAAAAAAGTAAAATAAAAAATTTAAGAGGGGAATTAAAAATTCAATTTTAATTAAAAAAACATTGATAATAAGTTTCAAATTAAAAAAAATTCCCTCACAATTAAATTTCCAAAATAAATAAAAAATTTTTTAAGCTTTTTAAATTTAAAGCGTAAAAATAAAAATGTTTTATTAATAAATATAAATCTATCAATTAATTCATTTCTATCTAACATATTAAGTATTTCTTATTTAAAATTGAAAAAAAGCTTGTTGATAATTTATTTTTTTTTTCCTTAAATTTGATTTTACCCCCAAAATTTTTAAATGCAAAAAATTTTTTTAAAATTTTGCAAAATTAAATGAAAATTTTTGATTTTTTGAAAAAAGTTATAAAAAAAATTTTGAAATGTTTTTAAAGCTCAATAATTTTGAAAAAAATTTTGGGGAAAAGGGTTTTAAACCTATAAAAAACAAAAGATTTAAAAAAAACCCATAATATTTAAATGGAAGAAAAAAATTATTTCAAGGGATGGGATCTCCTGGTTTTAATATATTAAAAAAACAAAAAATTTTTAAATGAATGAAAAAGAATTAAAAACAAAAAATCATAAAAAAAAAAAGATTCTCAATGACCTTAAATTCAAAGAAATTACAATTTTTTTAACTTTTATCTAAAATAATAATTGTGAATGCATTCTTTAATGTTATCTTTTCCCCAAACTGTTTTGAATAAAAAAGTTAATAAAAATTCAAAAATCTTGATCAGTTAACAAAAAATCAGCATAATAAAAGGGATAAAAAATTTTTTATCAAAATGATAAAATTTTGTGAAGCATTAAAAGTAAATTTTATGTTTCTATGGACTAAACTTATTAATATCCGACTACATTCGGAAAGGTGTTTTTCAAAAAGGCTTAAATGGATAATTTTTTTGATTTGTTTACTTAGATTGAATCATGAAAAAGTTTTTAAGGACATTTTGACAAAAAATTTTTTATTTTGGCAAAAAATTAAATTTTGAAAATTTTTTCAGAATTTTCTATTGGGAAAAAGCTTTATTATTTATTTTGCCCGAAAAGCCC
>BMAV01023297.1:0-10396 GCA_019973955.1 Trichonephila inaurata madagascariensis | reverse complement strand
GTTTTTAAATTTTCATTGCGTATTGTCAATATTTTTACTATTTGAAATATTTTAACATATATTTGGCACAGTATAGCCCAGGGGTGGTGAACCTTTATGGGTTAACGTGCCATTTTTTTCTAAAGAAGAACTAGATGAGGTATAGAAGTGCCGTCATATAATTTTGACCTGTGATTATTGGAAAATAATAAAACCAAATACTAACAGCACAAAACTGTTTATTTACTGCAGAAAAATACATTTTGTACTTTAAAGTACTAAATGTTTTAGTTAAACGTGAAACTCAAATTATATAAAGTAATATAAGTGCGATTTCTGCTGTTGCAGATTAGATGACAAATAATTATTTTAGGATTGGGTAAGATGTTACTTTTAGCAAAATACATGCTGAATTGGAATCATCTGCCAAAGGATTTTTAAGCGCGTCTTTAATGTTATTAATCTCTGAAACTAATGACTCTTAGGCATAGGTCGATGAAAATATGGTTAAAATAGCATCAGCCTTTTTCTTCAAACAGTTAAACGTATCTAGAATCGAATTTAATGTTTCTAAAATTTCGTTACTGGCATTTTTACTTTTATTTCTTGTTAATCTTTCTGTTTCAATCAATGTTTCTCCTTGTTTCAATAAATTTTTAAATCCATATGGAACTAGACAAGAAATCAATATGTTGCATTTCATATTCCTTCAATTTCCAACCTATCGAATTGGGACAAGTTCAATTTATCAAATGATATCGCATCAGGGTACATAATAAAAACTTGAGCGTTTCCGATAAGTCTTTGAGCTGGAAAAACTCACTGAAAACTCTTTTATTGAAGAATCAATCGTGGTTGATCGGTGGCGTGCCCAAAATATTGTGTCGCGTGCCATCAGTGGCACGCTTGCCAATGGTTCGGCATCCCTGGTATAGTCAGATTTGGCTCTTGCGACAAAAAAACCCCACATTCACTCGCTTATTTGCATAAAAAATATATATTGCATATATAAAGAGCATTCCAATGAAACCCGATCACTTGTAGGAGGTAACGATGACGATTTTATTAACTCAAAAATGTAGTTATACACAGTATACGTACTCGAAAATAGTCGCCAAACTGTTGGCACATTTATCATGCAGGAAAATAGCGCCATTGGACAACATGCCTGGAAGTTTCGACTTAATGGCTCGCCTAAGGCTCTGCAAAGTGGCTTGCTAACACTGGACATTGATGGTGGTTCTCCGTTCCAGAAATTTGATAAGCAGTGGGCCCTTATGGTGAAAAAAAGGACATAATGGCGTTACCAGAACTGGTGTGCTCGGCCTTTGATTTCTTTGGAGGAGGTGAAGTCGCACGTTTCCACTGATTGCTCTGACGCTCGTTTTGGGGTTCAAAATAGTGACCCGATGTTTCGTCACCAGTGACAATTTGCGACAAGAAGCCGTATTCCTCCTGTGATATGGTCGCTGTATGGTGACCATATCTTTGATTGTCAGCGTGAATTAGAGGTGTGGGATTTTTAAAATGATCAGACATTTTAACATTCTTAATATGACTTTATTAAGAATATAACTTAAACTTCTAATAATTTAGATAAATTTATACAAGTGAGAGTCTAATAAACCAAACACACAGCGATAGTTAAACTGAATCACGTAATTTAGACCACTTTATCTAAATAATTATATTATTTGCCTACTCTCAATTCTGATAATATTACAAGTCCTAATATCAAATAATCAGTCCTACCTTAATTCAAGCTAAGATTCTATCACGATACCGAGATGTCTGGGCGCACGTGCAATGGTATGCACCTTGTATCCATGGCTGAATATCCGGTAACTTTATGATAGGCCGCCCAATTCACACTCCTATCTTTTCCCAAAAACATAACTTTCCCTAAATTGCCACTCTGCTTACTGAAACTTTCTGTTCTTTAAAAGCTATCTTATTTGCATTTCATAATCGTATTTTACTTCTTGGATTTTGGTTGGAAAAGATTTGCCATTAATCTGGGCCCTCAAAGAACCCAGAGGCTATGTTACAGATAAGACGCGTGAGCCCGTCACACTCCTCATGATAATGTTGCAGATGATTTAAAGACAGCGCAATTCGAGTGTCACTTCGTGTAGTTCCTTCTTACTCGCTTGCATGTTCAATAGTGGACGATAGCTTGTGTGACCACCTTCTCTTCGGCGTGAATCCACATAGTCGTTATGAAAAGCAAACGTTGCGCAAGCGTCAGTATCTCTACCTATAGATAGTGCCACCATTCACGCAGTTACGTGTTGCCGCTTTTATGTGTAATTTGAAGTTCGACGCACTGACAGGGTTTCATTTGAATGAACCTAATACTATTGTGGCTAATATTTCTTACGAAACTGTATAGCAGTGTTTCTCAAACTTGGGCGCGCATCCCTAGGGGACGTGATTTTTCCCACAAGTAAGAGCATTTCGAAAAGTCAAATAAAAAGATTATTTAAAAAATTATCAATTTAATACAATTTGGACTAACCAAAAATTCAGTCAAAATATATTTTGACACAATAAATACAATTAGAAAATTTAAAACATTACTAGTGATTTTTATGGAAAGTTATAATAAACAAAATAAAACAAGTTCAATACTTACTGAATTTTGTACAAGTTTTAATAATTAAGGTTTTATGGACTTTAAACGCAAAAGTACTTTACATAATTCAATACATTATTATTGATATTTGCGTGATGTAAATTATGATTAAAATTGGCAAAATGAAGCTAAGCAGCGTAAGTTTATACATTCGCATAACTGCTTCAAACATTAATTTGTAGGTTGTTCGTCGTTTACTGATTAATTAGAACCACAAACTAAAGATGTTTTTTCAATTTCAGCCGCGGAAACAGTTAAAAGTCCAATGGTGTTGACATTGTTTGCGAAAACTTTCTTCGGCCCCTCAAGCGTCTCAGAAGGTGATTTCTCGAGCAAAACGCAGAATTTGATATTTGCACGCTGCTGAAAAGACGACAGTGCAAAATACGACGTACAAAAAGTAAGCTTTGTCATAAAAGATTTGCGAAACAGGAAATAAATTTCAGATGTGTGTGGCTGTGTGTATTCATTATTAGTCCTGACAACTCCCGAAAGAGATACTTCTCCTACAAGGAGCACCTGTCTGTATGTAGGCGACCCCATTCCAGGAACTTATTGACTCTAGTACAGGATCACAACTTTTTGCCGGCGGAAACACCCCTCTTTTTCAATGGGCACAAAAAAGGGCATTTTTACAAATATTCTCGCGATAATGTAAGCAGAGTTGGAGGACAGAGGTCAATAACATGCATATTTAAAGTTTTATTATAAACTCCTTTTGCATCATTTAAAGATATTCCTTAACATAAAGATAAACAGCAAAAAATATAACTATTTCTTCAACAAAAATTTAAATAAATTATGAAATTGTACATGTTTGTTATGTAATTTTAAACATATTTATTATGTTTAGAAATAGACAACATAAAATATAAATATTTCCCTTCATTATAGTTAAACAAAAAGATAAATACAAATTTCAATGCGAACCCAGTACTTTCACAGCTGTACTTTCAAATCGCAAAAACAGGGGCATAATTTTTGACTTTCAGTTTGACACTATTTTAAGCATTTAGTTTTAAAAAATTTTCTTTGAGGACTCGAAACATTTTAATATGAAAAAGTTTTAATTAAATATACTACGAAGGGGAAGGGAGTACATGCCCACACAAAGTTTACTCTTTTTATACATTAAATCTCTTCATCAATGAAATTTATTAATTTATGAAAATTTGTAAATTTATTTTTTGGGGTTATTTTTCATATTTTTTCGTAATTCCGAAAATGTCCATAATTCTGAAGGTGTTTGTCAAGTAACGGTCATTACAAATTAATCAACTTCCATCCACTCAAAAATTGACAAATTTGTAGAAATATAGACCACAGAGAATTGTACCGTGTGCCATAGGTTGGGGGACCCCTCCTAGTATTTTGTATATATGCACATTTTAAATAGTTATATATATTTATTTATATATATATATAATATATATATATATATATATATATATATATATATAGTTTAAAAAAAATAAAAATAGTATTTACATGCAATTTCTTCTTTAAATTTGAATACAAATAAAAAAAAATTTTTTTTCTATAGATAATTAAAAATAATAAAAAATAGTATACAACTACAATTTTTCGGACTAAATTTCCCGTTTTTTCAAAGAGAAAAATGTTTCAAAAAACATATTTTAAGTCTTACGGGGAAACACGTATTTTTTTTCTTACTTATTTTTGTTTCTAGAGATAGGGGAAAGTCTATATTAATATAGGGGGAAAAAACAACATTTTCCCCCCAGTTTCAATATTATTTTTCCAGAAAAAAAGACGTTCTTAAAAGGGAAAATTTCGCCTTCATAACTTGCTGATGGGCTTCCCCCCAATTTTAAAAATCATTTCTTTTTTATTTTTTTTTTATCAATTTCTGTAAAAAAGGAACTTGTATTTGTTTTTTCCCTTTCTACCGAAAGGTATTTTATATAAAAACGAGGGTCCATTGAACGGGAAATTGAAGAAAATACAGCTTGGTTTTTAAAAAAAATATTTTTAAATGAATTTTGGGAAAAAATAATTTCTTTTATTTAGATTACAATAATTTCATGGGAGGGAATGGACTGTGTTCTTTTTAATACCATATAAATATAATCAGAACATATTATTTTTGATCGAAAATTTAAAAAACAAAATTTTTACTAAAGAGTTTCCAACACTGTACAAAAATATACAAATATTTTTCACTATTTTTCCCTCGGTTTTTATTGTAAGTTTTTAAATAAAATATGTCTCAAAAGTATTGCTTTAAATTTTTTAATGAGTCAAAATACTATGAAATACTTTGAATTCAATTGAATTTAAATATATAAATCAGAAATAAATAAGATATTTTATAATTCAAAGTTATGCTTAATATAAGAGAAATTAAAAGAAACTAAAAACTTTATTTTGAATGAAAATATCGTGTTACTTTTTCTGACCATCGTGAAGAAAACACACATCTGACAACTGTAAAATCGAAGCATCAATAACAAATTTTGCAAAATTTTTTCGGATATACTTAAAAAGTACTATGTGTTGATTCCCTGCTTTTGCAAAGTTTTAGCATTTCTTCAAACCATTAAAACCCAAATAAAGACTCCCTAGATGCCACTCGTATCTCTTTCTCATACAAATTGACAAGAGTTTCAATAAAATCTTTCATACTCTCTCTCTCAGTACTTTAATTATGATTCATTGTTAAGTTTGTAATTTTGTTTGACGGTGTATTAAATACTTAATAAACGTAGTACTGATTTAGATTTTTTTCCATAATAAAACTTTTGTAGCATATTTGTAGTATTCTGTAGTATATATTGTACGTAGATCCGAGGTTCGAGGATTTTATGCCAATCAGTCGCAAAGAACAAGACAGTTTTTTTAAGAGCGATGAGAATTTATTGTCGAAAATCCAATTCTTGAAATACAGGATTCAGCAGAAAAATTCGCAGCATAAATCTCAGAAGGTGTTCACATCTTGAATAGCATTCAGACACAATTATCAGTGTCTAAAATACGCGTATATAAAGGATTATTCACAAGCAATCGCTCGTTCAACTGCCGAAGTAATCACTAATCGCTTCAACAATCAAAGCAATACTCTAACTGAACGCTGGTCAAAACCAGACTGATTGACTTTCGGAGAACATTTTTCTATTTATATTCCTTGCGGACAATTTGAGAAAGACCCGCTTTCATCATAGATCTTGAAATTAGTGGGTTTCTCTGCTAATTTCTAAAAGAATACACACAGAGGGTCCCGAACTCGCCAAAAATAGTCGTCCCCAAGTCGCGAAAATGGTCACCAAAAATGACGCCAATTTGGTTCTATTGCCAAGATTTCCCCAAGTTCCCATTGGATCACCAATATAATGTAAGGGATGGGTTGCTTGTGAATATTACATTTTAACCCAAATTAAATCTAATTTGGGAGTACAGTTTTTCTAAAGATAGTAAGTGGTAAGTAGATATCACGTTTTAAGTATGATTAAAAAATTGTTACTAAAAGATTTTTTTTCGTTTTTTTCATCGATTATTTTTATTCTTATCATCAAATCAACTTTCCTGAACAGATTTTTGTTAAATTTTCCCTGTTTTATGGATAAAAATTTTTTCGATTTTTAAAAACGCCATTATCTGTTTGTTTGTATCCGCTTCATACAAAAAGTGCAAATGGTTTTGGGAGATAATTGAACTTTCAAATTGAGAGTTTTTCATGTCGCACATTGAAGCTTTACAAGGGGGGAAAAAATCGAAATCTTAAATTTTGGATTGAAACCGTTCCATGGGGCCGCGGGAAATTTCCCCGTGGCACTTTACACTACTCTACAAATTTGTAAATTTTTATGGATGATATTAAAAATTTTTTAATGGCCCTTTTTTTTACAAACATTTTGAGAATAGGGAATTTACAGAGTTCGGTAATATCTGAAAGATAACCAAAGGATAAATTTACATGTCTTGTAAATCCCCAATGTCGCTGAGAGATGCAATTGTTTGAAAGAGACATTAAAATTTACCGTTTCCCCTTTTGGTTTTTAAATATAACAGAAAAAAATAAAAAAAAAATTGTTTAAAAACCAAATTTTCCCGAATCGTGTCAAATTAAAAGTCAGACATTATACCCCTGATTCTTCTATATAAAAGTGGGGCAGTGCCAGATTGGGTCCCACTAAAAAATATTTATTTATTTTTAAACTGTAATGAAGGAAAATACTTTAAAATTTTTTATTGAGTTTTCTTTTTTAAAAAATATGCGAAAATACATAATATATGTAAATTAAAAAATTTTTTAAAAATTTTATTGAAGAAATATTTAAAATTTTTGCTGTTTATTTTATGTTAAGTACTTTAAATGATGTAAAATTAATGAAAAAAAAAAACTATAAATCTATTTTATTCCCCTTACCCCAATTCGAGATTATCAGGGGAATCGAATTGTTTAAAATTCCATTGTGGGCCACTGAATCATGTTGGAGATTGGTTTGGCAACCACGGGGGAAAAAGTTTTTCCCACCTCGCACTATATCATGCCAAAATGAAGATCCTGATCTTCTACAAGGGGTACCAGGACAGATTTGATAGAGAAAAAATGCCAAAACAAAAGGTTTTGTTTGTGGGAAGTTTTTTTTTAAAATTTTTTAGAGCTAAGAATTGGTGTTTAATAAAGATATTTAATCATATGTGAACTACAAAATCAAATTTATTTCAACATTTTTCTTCCTACTTTTTTGTTTGAAATTTAAATTTTGGGGTCTCATAATACATATTATGTTTAGGTCCCCCTTTTTAGAAAAGTATTTTAAAAAAATTAAATATTTACACTCATATAAAACAAATCCAAAATACAGTGAATTATTTTTTTAGAAAAAAATATTAAAATTTTGAGAAAAAAAGGAACCCCGTAATTTGAAGTTTTTACATTTTTCCCCTTTTTATATATAAAAAATTTTTTTAAAAAACTAGGCATTACTAAAAAATTAAGTTCACTAATGCACACGTACCCGTAAATTATAAAAATTTGGGCTCTATTCTAGCATTTTTTAAAGTCTACCCTAAAGCTTTAAAAAAACATGCTTTGGGGGAAAAAAGGAAAGATAAAAGAGCAATTTTTTCATATATGATTAATATTTTTTTTTATATTTTTTAAATCTAAAAAGATATTTGCAATCTTAAGAGTTACAAATAATGTTAAAGATTTTTTTTTTGTTATGCTGAACATGAACATAATTTTTTTTAAACATATTGTGATTTAATACCACCTTATAAAAATATTTCTTGAATATCCAAATATATTTTAAAATGGAAACAAAAGGGGAAAAAAATATTTAAAAGTTTTGGGGAAATAATTGAATAATTTCTTTTTAAAAATCCATAAAAAATTTGATGTTTTTGAAAATTATTTTTCCCCCTTTTTCTTTTTTGTTAAAATATTTTTTTAAAAAAAAACACTAAAAAAAAGAAAAAAAATTTTGTTTTTTTTATAAAAAACAAAAAATGGGTTTTACAGAAACCAGGGAACATTTTAAAACATCAAAAGGGGGGGCCTTGTTTACTTTTTTTCAAACATTTTTATATTTTGGTTATTTTGTCATCGAACATATAGAAGGACACACTTTTTTGGAAATAATTTTTTAATTCTTTTTCTACAAATGGAATATTTTAAAATTTTTGATTTGTCCGGAGGAGCTGTTCTCATGGGACCGTATCTACCTTTTGAGGGGCTTTTAGTGCCCTTAAAAACACACACATTTTAATGTTTTCTACCCATTTTGGGCCCGTAACTTCTGGGCCTGATAATTTTTTCACGGCGGTAGCTACCCCCCAGATTTGTTTATCTGATAGCCATGAGATTCTTGACAATAGCTCTAGCTTGAATTTTTTATGAAACTTAACTTTTTCTGAATTTTTCCCCAATTTTATCCATTCCTCTTGAACCGTTTTAAAGTCCGAAGTGTTCAAAAAATGCCTCATTCTTGTCTCGTTTAAATAAACAGAAATCCAGAAGTCCATTTTTAAAAAAAGCGATTATAATAGAGGTATTTCATCAAATGGATTCATTTGTGTGTGTGTGTGTGATTTCCGTTTCTGATTCTTTCTTTGCTACATGTGCAGTTAACTTAGGTTGTGAACAGAGGTTCGTCCATATGAAGTTTGATTGTGGTTTTTTTCAATCCTTTTAGATGAAGAACACTTGGGGTGGGGGCCCCCCCACCCCTTCATCCGTCCACCAACCCAAAGATTTTGGGCTCGATGGTTTTTGAGTAACCCCTGCCGCAAAGGCATATACATTTAAAACATCCTTGATTCTCCGGATTGAATCTGGCCCCATGACACATCATTCATTGCCACTAACCCCCATCCAGGACGAGGGTCACCAGAATTGTTTTATTCCGGCCAAAAGTTTGAAAAAAAATTTGGGAGTTTTTTTCAGTAGAATCTGTGTGTAAAATTTTCCTTAAAACCTTTTTTTACGTTCGAGATAAAAGATTATTTAAACCCTTTTCCCTGAAAACCTGAAGCCTTCAAAACCCCCTTAAGTTTTATCCTATTTAGTTATATAACCTGATTATTTTTTTTTTTTATGCAAATTGATTTTTTCCCGAAAAAAAATTTTTAGCAAGACTTCAACTTCAAAGATTGGAAAAATTTTAGATTAAAAAATTTACTATTTAATGAGAGGGGGAAAGCCAAAAAGGGTGTAAATTAATTTTAAATATTTCAGCATTGTTGAAACAGTTAAGAGCACTTTCTTGAAAAATGTTTGCTTAATAAGTTTAAAAAAATTTCATTTAGCAAGCGAATTAGATTTCAGGTTTCCCATAATTCACACTGATATAATTAAGAGCTAAAAATTAAACTTTGAAATATGTAGAATAAATATTTAAAAATTTGATCTTTATATATAATTTATTAATATTGAGAGTGCCAAACGAAACCTTTTAGGTAAAGTTTCCCCCTTCGACACGGGGTAATAATGCATTTGTCATTTTTTTGCTTAACAACGAATTTTAACTTTCGAAAAAGTTGACCTTTTAGGTTTTCGTAGATTTAGATTCCATTTAAGGAAAACATGCTCAGTTTTTTTTGCTAATTTTAAAAAAAATTAGATGGAAAAAAGCTTGTATTTTCACTGTCTTAATTTCACTGTTTGACTTTCTAGTGAATTTTAATCATAGTCACAAGAACTGAAAATTTGTATTGGGAAATGACAGTGTGATATTAGAGAACGAAAACCGGGCATTTTTCAACTTTTCATGATAATTTACAATTAAGGGGTATTTATCAAATGGTTTTGAATTTTTTTCCTTACGTAGTTCGGGATTTTCTAAAAAACCCCGACTTCATCTTTCCACGCCGCCATGCCGATTTTCTATATATAAAATACCGTTCAATATCAAATTGCCCAGCAGTTTGAAAAAAACATAAAAAAATTGTGGGCCCTTTCGATTTTTTACTAACCTCATGGAGAAACTTTCCAGAATGACATAATTTCAATCCAAATTTTCAAGAAAAACCATATGCAGATTGTTTATATATATATATATATATATATATATATAATATTATATATACACGGTGTGCAAAAATTAACAACAATGTAAAAATTAGGATAGCCCCGGGGAAATGGGAAAAGGGAATTTGGGGATCAGTAGAGGGAACACGTAAGTCAAAAAACGGCAGCGTATGCAAAATTAGGAACAAAAAGTCAAAAGGGGGGAGCTAGCAAAACGGGAGTCCCGCGCGCTCAACAGTAGAATAAATAAAGGGCGGAACCCACCATATTCTCTGCGCCAGGAGTCA
>BMAV01023296.1:0-31035 GCA_019973955.1 Trichonephila inaurata madagascariensis | reverse complement strand
AAATAATCAAGAAAAAAAAATATATTTTAAATATCCCAAACCCCATTTTTTTAAACCGGAACTCTAAAAAATTTTTCTCATTCCATTATATGAGTTGTAATTTATAATAAAAGAAAAAAACAAAAGAAATCTTTTATATACATTTATTGAAAATCACCGCAAAACAAATTTTTACCCAATCTTATCCTGTATATATATTCTCAAAACTACCGTGAACTTCCTCAACATTCGTTTAATAGCAATGTGCTGATCCTATTTATAATGGAATTTCTCCTGATATGTTAAGACATGAAGCCTTTGTTCTCAAGTAAGTGATTATATCTGATAGATAAACAGCAAATAAAATAATTCTGCTTGACACAGCAATAACAATGCATGTGATTGGAGGATAATTGTATTAATTGATTGCCATTCATGTATCACGTGAATTGGATCTTATTACAACTTAATTTCGCTTTGTGCTTCGAATATTAAATAAATGTATTTAAGAAAATCAACGTTTTTTTTTAAATTACATTCTTTTGTTTTGTCTATTTCTAACCTTTAATATCTTTTAAAACTTGTTTTTTGTATATGTAATCCTGGTAATTATAGTTTTTGCGAAAAACCGTAACTGTAGAAGGAATTTTAAAGGTCATTTTGTCTGTTTTTGTATAATTTTTGTCTCCATTATTTAATGGCCAGAATTTAAAGTAGTTATAATTGGGTGATGAAATGAATGATATATTCAGACATGTTGAAATTCTTCCCTATTCTATATAAAAATGACGTATTTTATTATGTCTTGACGTAATAAAGTATAAAATGATTTAAAAAATAAAAAAATTTCAAAATCTCAGCCTCTTGATAGCACATAAAGGAAATACCCCTGTTAAATTTTAAAAATCCTATTTAGAAAAGAAATGTATATAAAAGAAGAATTCCTGAGTTTTAACTAATTAGTTTATTGCTAATTAAGCACATTAGTAGGTTACGTAAGATTTAAAAATGCAGGTAAGTGGCTATTGAAACCAACAAGCTGGATCATGATGATAATTGAAAATTGCTTTAAGCAAAATTGATGGTAATTATATAAGTGAATATATTACAGTCAGATATGAGATTTGGTTAGTTAAAAAAATGGTTATGTGTAATCATATAAAGCTTTTATAAGTAAAAGGTTTTATCGCTTAAATATAATCTGTTTAATGAACAAACAGTAGTGTAGGGCTGTAAAATGAGTAATTGTAGTTCTTTTTACTTTGATAATCTATTTTGTATTTATTATATGTAATGATTTGTACACATAAGCATATACACTGGCATACATAGACCACCTTTATGGGTAGGTTTACATTTTAAAAAACTCCACAGTTGAAATGCTAAGAATTAAGAACTTCGTAGTGTATGAGAAGAGTATGAAAACCTAAAACGTCACCTTGCTTTCGCCTCTGAGCACACATAATAATACTCAGAACAAGAAAAAGATTAAATATCTTTTCGTGGAATTATCTACAGGAACTTACAACAGTAAATATCTATTTATTATTTTTAAAAAAACATGAATTTTTTAAAAATGAAGTATAACACTCAATAGGAACTTTTTTTCTGATCTTTTTTAACTATCTGGAATTATCTAACTAAAAGTTTTTGCTTCTGTAGTAGCAAAGTTGTGTTATTTTTAATTGTGAGAAATGTAGCATTAATCATTCCAGTTTCAAAAAACTTAATATCAATCTAAAATTTTTAAATGTAGCTTGTATAAGCTTTCACTTAACTAGTAAGTGACTGTTAAGAAAATAGTTTTAAAGTGATGTTATCTCTCAAATAAAACATTAAGCTACTTTTACTATAGCTTATATATTTAAAAAAAATTTTTAGCTTTACGAAATTCTACTAGCAGCAATATATTTTGACTGTAATAAGAGATTGCAAAAATTGTCGTTTACAATATTTGAGATTAATTTTTGTGCAACTCTAAATTTATTTACTCAGGTTATTAGTAACTCACATTTCCTGTTTTTCGAGAAATGTGACTTATAAATTTGACCAGGGCCTAATACAAACATTTCAAAGAGGTTACGAGAATTTTAAGAGAAAAATGTTTAACGATCTTATTTTTCGAAATTACTATAAAAATTTTTAAGAGAGAAAAGGGCGAAAGGACACAACTGATGGATGATTTAGTGTTACAGTTTCATGATGTGTTAGACTATCTATCTCTATATGTAAGGTATAACTAGAAATTTAGTTGCTTAAAACTCTACAAATGTTTTAATTCACGAAATATTTCAAAATTTAGCATTTTACAACTTAATTTCGTAACGAATAAAATTTTCTGTACATACTTCTCTTAAAAAGTTATCTTAAAGATGAATTTTATAACTGTGTCTCACACAAATGTTTAACATGTCATTAAATTGTGGTTCTAGAAGTTTTCAGGATTGGGATAGAAGTTTTCATGAGTCGTAATCAGGGACGACTAAGGGCATGGGTCAACTGCTCCCGGACCCAGGACCTCGACCTCGGTGGGGGCCTCATTTCGTCCTCGACTCTGTCATGATCCGGATAATTTTAATGTGGTCAAATATTATTCCCATACATATTTTCCGAAAAACAAGGAATTTCAAACTGTATGTCAACTGGCAAACGTTGTATAACTTTTATTATTATGGATGGCAGTTGTCCATGTCTGCACCTAATATCATAAACAACCATTCAAATTATTTAGTCGAAATGTGGCTATCGGTCGAGCCGGTTTATGCCTAGATTTTTGAGAGATTGAGAGTCGTGTACATTTATTTGTTTCATATTACCATTTGAACGAATATTTGGCAATACATGCTATATACCATCTACTTTTAAAGATCTCAGGTAGGGCTTACTTTTTTATAGGGGTCCAGTGCCTTATATAAAACTTTTCAAGATAATCTGGCCCAGGGCCTCAAAGACTATTAAGACGTCCCTGGTAATAATATTATTACAAATTTCCTACTTGACTAATGCAAGCATTAACTTAACTTTGAATTTGCAATATATTTATATCTAGAGTACAGGATTGATCATTCTAAACCAGTGATCACCAAACTGTCAATCGCAAGCTATTAGTGTCTCGCGGAGATATTTTCGGTAGATCACGTCAAAGCTCCTGAAGACCTTTAGTACAGATTGATGCTGGAGAGTTCTTTACTTGTATCATGGAGCATTTTGATTTTAAAGAACACAGTGCTGCAGTGGAGTTGGTACTGATTGATTCTAAAAAAAATTTATATGTAAAATCACTTTCTTAAAGCTATGAAAATACTTGGTCTCTCGTTACTAAGTAAAAATATCCAATTTTGGTTCAGTTTGTCTCAAAGGAAAATCAATATTTAGCTGTACACATCTGTGAGAGATTTATTTTCCCAGTATGAAATGTATTAAAAATAAGTAAAAGAACAGACTCATTGATGAACTCTTGGACGTTAATATTCCAACGGCAGCTACGAACTCTCTCTTCCAGCATAAAAAATCCATCCTTCCATTAAATCCAATAGGTTTTATTTTTAAAAAATTGGCATTACATTTGTTATTTATTACCAACAATACTTCAATTTCTTATGTGCAATTCAATTTCAGTTTCTTTTTCTTACAAACACTTTAATTAAAACTGATTTCATATTTGCCAGAAATATAATTTTTTTTGGCAATAAACAAATGCAGGATTGTTTTTAAAATATTGGGTGTATATATATATATATATATTATATATATATATATATATATATTTTTATATTTACTCGCTTATATGAGCTTTTTGTTTCAAAAGACAGTTTTATTTTAAGTCAATGATGCCAGACTATTTTCGTTACTTGAAAGCTAATAATAACAATTACTATTCACGTAAATAATCTTTTGTTTTTACGTGAATAACCGAATAAATAATTTACACGTAAACAATCCTTTGTTCACTTAATAATCATGTAAATAATCCTTTGTTTTTCCACATATTATTTAAGGAGTGAAATGTTGCTGTTCAAGATTTTGTTTTTGGAAAATTCCTGTAGAATAGATGTCCCCCTCCTTCTTGGTTCTAGTGGTTATGGTCAAGAACTCGTGACCAACGTGATATAAGTTCGAGTCTTACTGAAGACCCGACATGTAGAGGGTGTTAAATCTGACGAAGCTCAAAGTCCCCCTCGTCGACATGGTGATAGGTTTGGAGCAAAATTTTACTATTATTTCTACAGTATCATTGGGATCAGTATCCTTTTAAGGTATCCGACTACGTTCGGAACAGTGATTTTAAAAAAGCGCATAAATGGATAACTTTCATAATATTTAGTGTCACTTAGATTAGAATGCAAGTATAAAATTGTTTTTTGACAAAAAAAAAATTATTTAAATACACTATTTTGGCCAAAAATTAACTTAGAATAACCTTTTTTCAAAATGTTCTCCTTTTGTGAAAAATGCTTCTATTATAAATATATTTTGCCTGTATATAGCTCAGATCTTTATATAGAGGCTCAACTATGATTTTTGAAAAAATTTACATTACTTTCAGAGTTACAACCCATTGAAATAATTATCGGCGTTTTTTTCTTAAAACTTCTCCCCTGTTGTCGTAAAACATGGATAAACCCACTTCTAAGTTATATATTTCAAAAATTTTAGTTGAGCCTCTGTACAGAAGTTTGAGCTATATACAGGCAAAATATTATTATATAATAGAAGCATTTTTCACAAAAGGAGAATATTTTGAAAATGGGTCATTCTGTGTTCATTTTTTGTCAAAATGTTGTACTTAAATAATTTTTTATTGTAATACTATTCTTAAAATAACTGTATATACATTTTCTAATCTAAGTGACACTAAATATCATAAATATTATCCATTTATATGCTTTTGCAAACTCACGGTTCCGAAAGTAGTCGGATACCTTAACGACGGATGTGTTATATAAGTACCAGTCTCGAACCCGCTTATTGAGCTGTAGGACGAGCAATGCATCTTTATGAGGGGGCGATCAATCCTGTGTTTTCGTACGAAAAGCAATTCATCGGTTCATCATCCGAAGGATAGTGACATATGGGGTGGATGCATAAATGACTCTCCCATCTCTGAAATGCTTTCCGCTGATCAGCGCATCGTCGTGAAAAGGGTATAATGTTAATAACCAGAAGAATGTAATTTTTAAAGTGATAGTATTTCGGTTCTGAAAAGGATAAAATGTTCTAAGCCACACAAACCTGTAAGATCGCGAGAGCTGGGTCTTAAAGGGTTATAGTGCGACGTTAATAAACACTCACTCCTTCAGGCCCTCCCCCAACTTTTCCGAATTTTTTAATTGCCCTTTGAATCTCTTGCTTACTGTAGTATTTCGTGTATTTCAGTTAAAGGGTCACCTTCCTAAAACGACTTTTGTACAGGACTTCGCTTATTTAACCAGGCCTTTGCATGTACCTTATATAATGTTGTTCTAGCCTAATCTAAACATTGCAAAAAAAAAGATAACGAGAAATTTTAAGAGAAAATTATTGTTTAACTATAATCGTTTCCGAAATTAAAGTACGAGGTTTTAAGAGAGAAAGAAACACACACACATAATATTGGTAATTGAATAGAGTTGTTGGTATTTAGCTCAGTCCATACGTCAAGTACGTGAACGCTTCAATGACATTTGGAAGTAGTAAAATGACCATTTCTAGAGAAATACTTTATTTTAGTACATAGATACATCAACGAAATTTTTATTACTCAATTACACAGACTATCCGTCGCGATATTCTTCAAAACAAATAATAAAATATCCACTCACTTTTCTTTTGCATTCCAAGGTTGATTGAATTGTTTTGTACAACAAGTTATAGAAAAAAGTGTGTGTGTACTTATGTACGCACGTAAGAAGTTATACTTCTTTGGCGTAACAAAATTAAAATCTTTCTAAAAATCTTTAGCAGGGCAAGTTGGGCCAAGGACGAAAGGCGGTCCGAGCAGAGTTGAACGATACTAACCTTCAGCCAATCGGACCAGCCAAACCTGAGATAATCACAATTTAAAAAAATTTTAAACACCTCGCACAGGGACAATAGCACCAATAATATGGGGAGGGGGTCGAAGGCAGGAATGATCTGTTTCATTCTGCATATTTCTAGACAAAGCATTTTCGTATATGTTCCTACGGAACGCAAAGCAAAGGTTCTCTGACGCGGGGGTAGAGTAGTGAGTGGTAGAGCATTCGACTGCACATCGAGAGGTCCCCGGTTCAAACCCGGATGCTCCCTTCTTCAGAGAAGTGAAGAAGAATATTTTTTTGAAAATTTCGAAGGCGGGAATGATCTGTCCCATTCTGCATATTTCTAATCAAAGCATTTTCGTACCCGTCCCTACATAACGCAAAGCAAAGGTTAGCTGACGCGGGTGTATAGTTCAGTGGTAGAGCATTCTACTGCAGATCGAGAGGTCTCCGGTACAAACCCGGGTGTCCCCTTCTTCAGGAAAGTGAAGAAAAATATTTTTCTGAGAATTTCGAAGGTGGCAATGATTTGTCCCGTTCTGTATATTTATAGACAAAGGATTTTCGCATCCGTGACGGTGTGCGCGTGCATTGTAAAAATTTACCCTCATCCTATTTTTCTAACGCCCCAAAAGAAGTATAACTTCAAAAACAATCGGCTACTTTTGCTTTACTACTGTCAGGGTATAAAATGAAGTTTTAATATCTAGTTCAGGGATGGGGCGAACCATTGGCACGCGTGCCATTGATGGCACGCGGCACAATATTTTAGGCACGCCACCGATCAAAACGATCAACCGTGATTGATTCTTTAATCAATAAATTTTCAGGGAGATTTTTCCTCAGTTCAAAGAATTATCAGAAAAGCTCAAGTTAATTATGTACCATGATGTGACATCATTTGATAAACTGAACTTGCCGCAATTCAATTGGTTGGAAATTGAAGAATTTGAAATGTAACGCATTAATTTCTAGTCTAGTTTAATGTGGATTCAAAAATTTATTGAAACAATGAAAAAGTTCGAAGTGATTGAAACAGAAAGATTAACAAGCAATATTAGTAAAATGACAGTAACGAAATTTTGGAAATATTTAATTTGATTCCAGATACATTTAACTGTTTGAAGAGGCAGGCTCATGCTATTTTAACCATATTTTCAACATCTATGCCTACAAATCATTATTTTCAGGGATGAATAACATTAAAGACTCGATTAGAAACCATTTGGCAGATGACTCCAATTCTGCTTTCATTCTGCTAAAAGTAACATCTTACCCAATCCTAGTATAATTTGTCATCTAATCTGCAATAGCAGAAATCACACTAATTTTACTTTATATAATTTCCATTACACGTTTAATAAAACATTTACTACTATAAAATACAAAATGTATTGATGTATTATTCTATGTTAAAATATGGATATGAATGATGAGATTTACTCGGAATAAATATTCTCTAAAATCTAAATTTTAACCATAACAGCTTTTAAATTTTAGTTGCACAGGATTTCTCCACACAGCTATAAGCATTTTAATGTAATTCAGAGCAGTGTATTTTTATAAGTCAAACAAGTTTGAAGACTACTGATATATATAATATAAGCAATCAATGTCACCCCCTCCTTCAGTGGGCCGCGGTAAAATTATCAAATGTTGATTGGTCCGCCGAGATAAAAGGGGTTGAGGCACTACCTTACAGCAGTGCTTCTCAATGTTTCAATATTCATGACCCACTATTCAATCATAATTTTCATCGCGCCCCCCTCATACAATAACAATGCATTGAATTCACTAATAATATACTTTGACGCTAAAACTTCAATACGACTTTAACCTCTTAAATGCCACTGGCGTATGTAAACTTCTCGCTCAGCTAAAGCATTAATTTCCCCGGACGTATATATACGTCTTTCCGAAGTACGATCTTTTTTGTGCACTGCTATCCATAAAATTATTCCGAAGACTTTGGAATGCAATCAAAGGACCTTGACAGTGTTTACGAAGGATTTACCTATTTCAGATTATTTGCTTCTTTATTCCTTACTCCTCCCCCCAATACATCGCATACGCGTGGCTACGTGGAAAACGGTTGGCACTGGAAGGCGAATCGCGTAACTTTTAATCGGCAGTTAAGGGATTATTTATAAACAGTACAAAAAAATCATCAAGATAAGTGTTATAATTTTGTTTATAATTTTATATAAGCGAAGCTCATGGGGTCACTGGTAATTATTAAACTTGTTATTAACTTTGTACTGTTAAATTAATTATAAAACACATTGTGTAGCACTGATATATTTATAAGTGTAATATATCAGTGTAAATGTGTATTTCATTTTTTATTATGTCTCAGAATGTATTTGCTAATTTACTGAAGTTAAAGTAACAAATTTAATTAAATAAAATTTTGTTTTCGCCTTTTCAGTATGCTCGTGCCCCCCTCGTAGAGTTGTCACGGCCCCCAAGGGGGGCGCGCCCCACAGTTTGAGAAACGCTGCCTTACAGTATTACAAAATAACGTGAAATGTATATCGTCATTATTCGTCGCGAAATTTGATAAATGTCTTTGACCTTTCTTTTCCTTCGCACGAAATTTCACTTACGTGATCTCATAACGTATTCAAGTGTAGCTTTTGCAGAAGATATGAGTATGTTCGCACCAGCGTGCATCGAGAATCTGTGTCTATCGAAAATCCACCCCCGTTCTTTCCGTGGCAGTGGGCAGTCAAAGAACTGTCTTTGACAGATTGACCCACAGCCATTACATATAACTACTGACCATTGTTCGTTTTCACGCTTGACCGCCTTCCAATCGATACGCACGGCACCCGTTTTGGGAATTGTTGGAGTCGGACACAATCTCCGTAATCAGCTCTATCCATCTGCACAGTACTATTCCACTTCCGGTAATCGTAAAATATCAGTCAGTCGATCGGGCAGCAGTGGGACACGTGAAGAATAGTTGACAGTTTGTATCAGTAGTAAACTAAGATTGACAACTTTGATTTGTAGGTTTGGTTTCTGATTTTTTTGCGTGTCAGATATGCTATGTCCCAACTCTTAAATTACAATATATCACATACGGAATGACATGTAAAATTTCTCATCCAAAAATTTTCTTTTTAATGCGCAATTCTCTTTTATTAATACTTTTTTAAATTCTAAAATTATTCATATACAATTCTTATTATTAGGTATTCAAAAACTGAGAATCAACGTTGTATAATATGTTTCATGTACTGCATTTAAGTATAAAATTAAAGAATAAAAATATCTGTAAACTGAGTTAATTTCTTAAGAAACCTATGCATATTTAAAAAGAAGGATTAAAAGAACTTTCTTTATTCTAGTTTTGAAATTTTATATTTTTAATCATTTATAATTTTCTGATAATGGAATTCGTGTCGATAATCCTCATTTTATAAATGGGCAAGGGAGGTTTGTGTATTAGAATATTAATAAGATTTTTTTATTGGCTAGTCATTTCATTTATCTTTTTATTTATTACCAAACCAAAGTTTAAAATGGCATCTAAAATTTAAAGACAACTGATATAAATAGAACAACTTTCGTATCCGCTTATACCATAGGTTCCCAACCTTTTTTGAACTGACGCCCTCTTTTCTAGTGAATATTTCGATACCATCCCCCTCCCACTCCAGAGAAATAAGAGGGTACATAATACCTGGTGAAAACAAGGATTAAATTTTTTTAAAAGTATTCTAAAACTAATTGAATATACTTTTTAAAAGCCCCTAATTTTTTTTTTTTTACTTACAAATTTGAAACAGCCATTGCCGCGAATATATATATATAACTTTAAATACATACAATCAACATAAGGTAACCAATATTAAAGTTTACTTTTGTTAGTACATAATCAGCGTGTTATTTTAGTCTTTGTTAGACTGTATTTGATTAAATTGCCCTATGCCCCTTTATAACTATCACAAAACTCCCTAACTTACTCTAGGTCTTTTACTGTCCCCTGAAGCATCAAAAGCCCACAAGGGGGCGTTATCGCCCTTGTTGAGAACCTTTGGCTTATACCATTTTAGAGTTTTCTTATTTTTAGGTTACTGTGATTTTAATGTTAAAACTATTTAAATTTACACATAATTCAATCAAAAAATTTTCAATTTTCCTTTATTCCTTTCTTTGATGTAATGTAATTGTAATTCCAATAAACCTAAATTCCAATTCAATTTCATTCAAAGAATAACCTACCTGTAGAATTATTTTCAACTGTTCATTGTGAATATGAACTTGCATAACTTGCTGACCTTTAAATTAAATATTTTGTTACAGTATTTACAGTATATCAGAATTTTTAACCAATGAATAGTTTTACTGCTCATTTGTAATTGGTTGATCTTTGCTGAACGCACTAATTCCATGCTTCTCCGTGAGATTTCTGGAAGCTTGTAATTCAAACATTTGCTATTTCTTCACACTCGCTTGAAAATGTAATGAATCTTGATTTTCAAAAATCCCAGAAAAAAAAGAACAAAAGACCAAAGAACGTAACAAAATATTCAAGTTATGTCATTGACGTAAATTTTTTTTCCACTACTGAACATGCTTATGAAGGAATTATTTATTCCATCTTAAGAAAATACGCAACTGTGAGCATGCATATTGTATCATATTATTGAAATAAAGACTCTGATGCGTATAATTCTTAGAAAATTGAACTTGGAAATACGCATTCTGAGTTTGCAATAAGATATTTGGAACCTAATAAAGAGATAAAGCGGAAAAATACAAATTCAAATTTACTTGTAGAAATTTTCATTCTTGTTTCAGTTTTAGTTGAAAACCCTCTTTGACTCTGATATTGTCTGTATATTTATATCTATGAATCTACCACCACTCTAATTTAAGTTAAAGTAATAATTATGAATATTTCTGGCAAAACAATCACTTGGAATATAGATTAGCTGTCGGTATACACCAAAATATTTTCTTTCTTAAGTAGCAATCTCAAAAAATAGATTATTGTTATAGAATATATGTATCTATATACACAGTATTTTACTAAAAAGACTGTCTACATGTACATATATATGTTAGACTGGATAGCAAAGCTTTTTTTCCAGAATTTTAACATTTACGTATACGATAAAGCTGTTCTTTGTTATATAGATAAAGAGAAAATAAAAAATAAAAAATTGATTTTTATATTAAGTACTGCCACAAGGGAATGTAGTTTATGTATCTAAACTTTTCTATGGTTAAAAATCCAAGCACGTTTTGTTAAAGAAAAACAGGTATTTTTTGTACTTTTTAATTTTAATTGCGTTGTGAGTACACCTACATCAGTTACAAGAATAAGGGTGGGGGGAGCAGGCACATTTAATGGCTCTTTAGTATAAAATTTTAAACAATGGTTGTCTAAATTCTACTATGGCCAAAGCCTGATTAATGTCAAGTATGTGCCCTTTGTAAGATCCAACTTCGGGCCCTAACCTAGCTTTGCAGGGGGAGGAAGGCCTAGTATTCTCCGTTACCCCAGTGATCAATACTAAGGAAAAATTATCACATGAGAACTACTTTTTTCCTGATGTGTTTCAATATCAGTTTTCTTTATAATTTTGTACAATTTTTGTGTATGTAAAAATAAGTATTTTGTAAGTTCGGGTGAAAAAGGTGCAAAATATATATTTCCACGAATAAATTTTAATTTGAAGCTTGTGATATATGCTTGTCACAGGAAAATGACGAAATTGGGACTTTCATCGAATCCCTAAGGGAGATGATTAATTCAGGCAAGATGTGTTGAAATAACGTCTCTTCAAGGTCATTTCCATGATGAAAGTAAGTGATTTATCAAACTCTGAACTGTTTCAGTGAAATGATGAAATGAACTAGTCGGGGATTTGCATTGGCAAAATCGCCCAGGGGAGACACCTTGGGGGCCGGTTTCTTGTACTTCCTAACCATAAAAACTTCTTTAAATATCAACCCCATTATTTTTAAAAAAAATTTTTTTTCTTTTCATCATTTCACTAAAACGTTCGGGGATTTGATCAAATCATTTACTTACATAAGGGAAATGCCCCCAAAGAAGTTTTTTTTTAAAAAAATCTTGCTAAATTGATCTTTCCCCCTTGGGATTCGATGAAATTTTAATTTATCATTTTCCCAATACCATACTGGTTTATACCCAAACAAAAAAAATTTAAAGGGATTTCATACAAAAAATTTCCCCGTTTTTTTCGGGCACTGTTATAGATAGTTATTAAAATTTTGCCCATAAAAACATTTTTAATTTAAAAACAATATTACACAGTTCTTCACTTTACAAAAAATAAAAAAAATAATGATAAAAAGAATACGTGAAGCAATAACAAGTCTTCTGTTTTTGTGTTTTTAGAATTTTTTTATTTTTTAAAAAGAATATTCAAGGTTGAAAGCAAATGCTATAAATTAACACGTGAAAAACATTCTTAAATGTGAGAAAAATGGTAAACATCACGCATTTGACCATCTGGTAATTTTATCAAAAATAAAAGAAACATTTTGAGAAGATTACTATAAAATTGCGCAATATTTTTAAAGATTAAAACATTTTTTTTTCTCGCGTCGTAACTTTTAGCATTAAAATAAAGTGAGCAAATTCCTGAAATTTTTGGCGGGCCGTAACTCATAGTGAGAAAGGAAATAATGAATTGGAGATTTTTCTGAAGAAAACGTATAAAAAAAGAAAAAGGAAACTCATGAATAGTTTCCCTGCTTCAGAAAAAGTTACTGGGGAAGTGTCAAGTAGCGCAAAGATCACAGCGGAGACGCGGGAACGGAGGAAGCCACTCACAAATGACCATTACGTCACAATGGCGATGATGGGTTACTATATTGGCATCATTATCGATCATTATTGAGATTTTTTTTGAATTGAGAATTGGATATAAAATTTTTCGAAAGGTCAGTAGATAAATGAATAGTTATTTTTAAAATACGCGGTGATTTGATAGTAATTAAATTTTAAAGTATTTAAAAAAGACGATTTAAAAATAAAATTCAAAATACTTTTACTGTATAGTTCAAATTACATTTTGCTTGTATTTATTTATTTATTTTTTTTTTTGGGATACCTCACAAACATCGTAAATTCGTATTGTTTTTTAAAACTTATAAACATGTTTTGCTACTTTATTATTGTGTTTTTGAAGGCAATAGTGTGTACTTTAAAATAATATAGATAATTGAAATTTTTTTTAGTCATATTTTGAAGAACGTAAAATCTTTTGAGTGTGTATGCAAACTTATATTACAAATCTTTCACGCATTTATTTGATTTGTTTTAAATTTTTGTTTGCTAATGGTGCATGAAGCAAAATTATAAACAACAGTATCTTGAAAGATTTTTTTTTGTGTGAGATATATTATTATAAAAAAAGACAAAAACGTGTTTTTATTTATACAACAAAAGAAAATTTTCAAAACAAAAAAAATTAAAGAACTAATTTCTAATTTCAAAAAAATATTCGAAATAAAAATAAAAAAATTTTCAACACTAGAAAATGGTCGAAATAAAGAATTAAAATATCACATTCTTGCTTCTGAAGGTCAATTATGATCTACAAATATTTTAAAACTATACATCAATAAAATCATTTATGATGTATAATTATTTTCACCCTTCTCAAAAGTATTATTCGTGATTTCTTCATTTTCATAGACCTCTCTTCGTGTCTAAAGACAATTAACGAAAGTTTGGATCCAATTTATGGTGCATTTCATGTCACTGCGAACGAAAACAACAATAAGTACAAAATTGAGAAAATAATGCATTTATTGTCAACAGTAGATTTCATATAATCCGATTGATAAAATAGTAATCTTCTTACGCACTATTTTGTTTAAAAGAAATAACTTGTTTCAATGATGTGGAACGGTTACGCGCGTGTGTGGAGTGGAGTTGAGTAGTCTATGAAAAATAATGGTTTCTTAATAATACGTTGACTCATACGACGCAACTCTTTTGTCTACATGAGCAAATTCTTCTAACCTGACCAAGCATCATTTTAAATTAAATTACTCTTGAATTCAGTGAACAAGGATTAATTACCGATTAAAAATAAATATGCTTTGACCAAACTGAAAAATATATAATAATATTATTCGTCAAAACTCAGAAATGTAAAGCAAACGATTAAAATTTTAATTTGAATTCACTTGATAAAATTTCGAATTAACCATTGAATTTTTTTTTAGCCTGGAATTAAGGTACACATCTTATTTTTATGAATTTGTAAATACATAACAAAATTATTATAGAAAATAATGCCTTCGTGCTCGAACCTCATTTATTCGATTTTGAACAAACACGGTAATTTTCGAAAAAAAATTGTTCTTTGAATCGATCGAATGTTTTCATACTTATATATGCTTAAAATTTCCTGCAGTTTATTTGAAGGAATTATTTTGAAATAAACATCATCAAAAAATTACTATTAATCAAGAATTAGGGAAATAATTTCTATTATTTTCGAATAAAATGGCACGAATAAGCTTCGAGAGTTTTCTTATGAGTTCTTTCCGTAAAGTTAAGTGATCATCATTTATTGTCTTTTCTCTTCCAGAAGCACGCAATATTATATTTCAAAACTTCTTTGACAATTCCGAAAGAAACAGTTGCTCTCCAAGTTTGAAAGCAATGAAGTTCTTTTATGTCTGAATATTTATGGAATGAGTGGGAATGGAAATTTCAAGAAATGAAATAATATGCATTTAAACGAAAGGAATAAGAAGCTTCGAGAAAACGATAAAATAAAGTAATATTTTTTTAACGGATTTCAATTAATTTCATTCAATGTTTCAATAAATAGAAATAAATATTTTTATACAGTGCTAAGTATTTGGTTTTAAAAAATAAGTAGAAATTATCGACAGTCAAAAAGAAATATTTTTTTAAAAAAAAATATTATTTTTGCTTTATTTTAAAATAAAAATCTGTTGTTTTTTTTTCTTGATTATTTTTTTGAAAAATAATTCCATTATACTTTTTAAGAAAAATTATTTTATGTTTTAAATAAACACTTTAAATATTTTTAATTGAAAAAAACACAGCCCAATCACTTTTTCACGAATGAGGAAGGAAAATGAATATTAACGTCCACTGTTTAGCTACATTTGAGGGCTTTTGGCGACGGACTTCAAATGAATAATTTTGAACCATGGTCAGATGACGTGGACACACTGAAGCTGGCACCCTCTCTCTAACTACCACACCACACCAACGGAGGACGTTTCAGCTCTCGACAGATTTAACGTGCATCGCTGCCTCCCGGCGGGTCTTTAGTGGTGCTGGGCTCAACTCATGACATGCCTGACATGGTCCGATACCTTAACCACTGGGCTACCGCAGCCCCCACTTTTCACGAAAGAGGAAGCGAAAAATAGAATTACATATGGAAATGAATACCTTCTACTGTATTTTCGTTAATTTTTGATGTTTTTATGTTATGAAACTCTATTTTTTTTAAACAGAATTAGCACATTAAATCTAAACTTATGAAAATTATATTTTGCAATTTCTTCTTTGTGTGATATCTCTAAAGTGAAACTATTTATAAGTATTTCATAGTGTATCTTTTTTAATATATTTTTAAATAACTTGGTCTATAAAAATTTTATTTACTTTACTACACTAAAATTTGACTTATTTTCCATAGATCATTCGTAAATATGTGACTAATTGTATGTCACAATTGTAACAATATTCTGAACGAAATAAAAAATTTCGATATCTAACAGCTGTTTTCAATTCCAGTGCTTAGTAACCCCGATATCACTTTTCTAATTTTAATGATTTCGATCTTAAACATGATTTGAATTGGGTTTTTTTTCCAGGCTTACAACACTATAGGATAACATTCGCAGACTAAACATAAGAATGAAAAAAAAAGATAACAATTGGGCAGCTGCTGTCTGAATTACGTATTCGATAATCTTAAAAAAATAAGGGATAAAAAATATTAAAACAGATTCTTTGATAATCAGATATTGAAGTTCGCGCGGATTTGTAATTCACTGTTGAAAGATTGAAAATGAAACAATGATAAAATTGAAGTGCTTAATTTATTTGCTGTTGAAAAGATCATTAAATTGAATGCCTAGTTGGAGAATTGCATACTTTTTTTGTACCGTAAAAAATTCCTCCTTTTTCATAATTAAAAAAATAAATTTACAAAAAGTAAGGTTTAAATTTTTAAAAAATTGCATACATAATTATTTTCAGAAACATAAAAGGAGCATCGAAAAGGCAATTTTTTGCCTCTTTCTATGAGAGATTTTCAATTCAGTAAAAGGGTTATCAAACCGATTTAAAAAAATCAAATTTACTTATAAATATAAAAACCTAGGGTTAACAAAAAAATTATTTATTTAAAAATTTTATCTAAAAAAAACCCCCGGTTTTACGAAAAAAAAATATATCGGTTAAATTTTTTTAAAAAACCCAAATCTTAAAAGAATTTTAAACTTTTTGGGGAAAACGAGAAATTCAAAGATACACGAGAGCTATAGTTACAACTACTTTGACGGGGGTTTGGGGGATATAAACTTTGTTAAAATACTTCTCTCCTTGAAACTCTAGTTTTAAATTGATGAAATAAACTACTTAAACTTAAAAATTCATACCAAAGATTTAATACAAATAAGGAATGAACAAATAACGTATGGTGTTTTTTTTTAATACTTTGATACAACAGCCATTGTCTGTGATCGCATTTATATATTGGTTTTTTTGTTTTTTAAAAAAATTTTTAAAAAAATTTTTAAACTTTTTAAAACGATTAAATCCAGGCTAAGAAAAGCCCCTTTTCTTTATTAAATTTGTTAAAATAACCCCCAAAACTTTTTTTTTATCCGAAAATTATACCCAAATTTTACTGGGAAAAACTAACCCCATTTTTTTTTAATAAATGTACAAAAATTTTTGGGTCGGGTTTTAAGGAATTCCCTTAGGCAAAACTTATTTTTCCAATTGGGGAAATTTTAAAGTTTTTTTCCGTGTTTAAAAAAATTTGGCCGGAAAAAAAGGCCAAGCCCCAATTTTTTTGAGAAAATTCCAAACCTGGGGAAACCAAAAAACCCCGAAATTTGGACGAAAAGAAAAAAATTTTCGAAACATGATACTAAAGGCCCGGGTTTAAATAATTATGGGTTCATTTTGTATTTTTTTAAATTTTTTTAAACTTTTAAAATTTAAATTAATTATTAACCCTTATTTTTTTTTTTTAAAATTTAAGTATCGGATTTGATGAAACTTTTGCACAATTTTTTTTTTCTCTCAAAAACGTGTAGATAATTGGAAGTGCGTCTTAGATTCGAGTAAATACTTTAATATTATCATGAAAGATGTAAACTGATTGTCTCTCGCGCTGTGGGAAAGCACAATTATTATTTTATTATTATTATTTTGCACAGCATCAGGCCGGAAACACGTATGATAAAATTTTTTTAAAATGCACAATTTAGTTTGATCTCGCATGCTCTACGATGTTGAGAAAAAGTAGTTTAGTAAATAACTTTCAAATTATATACTTAAGTGCTCTGTAAAATCGCTTTAATAATATGCATGATTTGTATGAAATGGATAAAATTTATAAAGTTCTGCTTTAATAATATTCACATTAAATGTAAATTAATAGAAATAAATTTCACTACTCTTTTGCTCTCAAATTAAAGTAACATAAAAACAAATCAAAGTAGGGGCCCGCGGTACCTAGTGGTCAAATAACGGACTCAGCCGGGGGGTAGTTCGGGCCTAGTACCGCACAAGACCCGCCGTGTAGGGGAGCGATATACCCCGATGCCCAGCCAAACATCCTCCCCTTGGTGGGGGGTATGGAAATTAGGGGGGTGCCAGCCGTGATCCCGTCCTTACCGGTTCAAAATTTAAGGTCCATCGCCAAAGATATCAGTAGCGAATGGTAGTCGGAAATTTAATGTTCTTCACCCTATCCAGCTACTGAGGGCTTTTGGTGACGGACCTCGTAGAACTATGGAGAGGGCGACACCTGAGCTGAACCCCCCTAACTTCCCGCCACCAAGGGGAAAACGTTTGGCTCTCTACAGATTTAAGTAAAAATTTTATCATTTTATTTTGTTACCCGAGTTACTTTAACAAGGAAAATGCGTTTCTTAAATAAGGAAATTATTTATTTATTAATGGACATAACAGTTGTAAAAAATGCCATATACTCAGTTTCCAATAAATAATTGATGTAATTAAATCGTGATAATGTTTAGAAAATGCCAATACTTTATTTCAGTGCAAAAATTTTTCAACTGATAATTTAATTTCGAATTTAAACTAAATAAGATGCACAAAAATGTTTCATTTATGATTATTGTTCTATTGACACAAATAATGTCAGTATCAATAAAATGAACAATAATGATATCAAAAATAAGTTAATTATAAAACATGCATCTCAAAGTAAGTTAATCATAAAACATTCATCTCAAAAATATGATACAGAATAATTATCGTTATTTTACCATCCCTAGGTATTCATCCTTGCGCATTTAGCCACATTATACTTTACTTAAAGTTGCATCACTCATTTCAAAACCGATTCATCGAAATCGATTCATTGTCATGCGATTTCATAGGCTAATCGATATCAAAAACTTCATCGTAGGACGTTAATTTTTATTTCATGAATTTAGCACGGCTCTTCAGATTCCGCATTACATAAAAAATCAGAGTAATGACGAAAACGTGATCGCTCCAAGGAATACAAAAAGTAGCCAGAATCGAAACGAATTAGGAGAAAGAATTTCACCAATACACGCCAACGCGCGCTCCAAAAGAAATGCGAGGAGGGAGGGTAGAAAAAAAAAGAAAAGAAACGTAGCAACCCTACTCCCGTAGAAGCGTACAGGTAGAAAATGAAAAAGCGAGCGCGCGTTCCAACCAAGCAAGACAACAACAGGTTATAGCGTCCTCATACCAGTTCTGATCTCGACTTCACTGCGAGCACAACTGACGGACGAGCTCTGAGTGGAGCATCCGATCTGCCGTGTGGCTGTAGAATCTGTTATCAGTGCTAACGTAGCTGCGACTGCGCGATTACTTATCGTTTATGACCGGCTGGGTAGAATAAAAAGCTACCTTAAAATGTATCTCTGTGGATAAACCGAGAAAGAAACTCTTCTCTGCTTTACATCGCTTGTGTTGTTGACTTTTTTTTCCCGCCTTCGGATACCTGCAGTGGAATACTTTTTTGTTTGTTTGTTTCTCAAACCCGACGCCCGCAGATTTTCGTTCGCACCTGCGGTATAAAAATGGTCTGACTGAGGACTTAGCCGACTGTTTTTAATTTTGTTTCACGATTTTGTGATTGAGAGTGAGAATTTTCATTTCTTCTTAGAACTTTGTGGAGTTCCGAGTGTTTTCCGTGCATCCTTCTACCTGCTTATTTCAGTTGTGACTAAAAATGTTGGTTCTTAGCTGACTCGGACTTTTCCAGCATAGACTTTCAATTTAGAATAAATAGAACTGTCTTCGTCAGTTATGTCTCTCTCCAACCCGTTCACGCCAGCGAATATGAAAAACAAGTGGAGTAAATTGTGGAACAAACGCTCAGTGACCATCACGGAATACGATCCCACGTACAAAGTGACTTACTTGGGCAATGTGATCACCCAATACGCCAAAGGTGACGGCTGCGTTGACAAACCTTTGGCCACCCTTTGGAAAAACTACTGTGCCAACGTGAAACACGAGATTACCATGAAACTCACCATCAGCAATTCTGGACTGAAAGCCACTACAAAGGAACATGGCCTCACCGAATATTGGGCCAACAGAATCACATTTTGTGCAGCACCTCCGCAATATCCCAAAGTATTCTGTTGGATTTATAGACACGAAGGCCGCAGGATGAAGCAAGAACTCAGGTGCCATGCTGTTCTATGTGACAAGGAAGACAAAGCCAAGACGATGGCAAATCAGCTGAACCAGAGGTTGACTCTCGCTCTTCAAGAGTTCAGGAGAGAGAAACTCAGCCGCCAGAAGGCTAGATTATCCCTTGCCAATTCCTGTTATGACAATCCTACCATCCCTCGGCGCAAACTGCTGTTGAGTACGGGTTCCACCAACTTCAGGCCACCGCTGGAACGATCCAAAAGTGCTCCAAAGTTGACGGCTATCGACGAGATTGAAGAAGAGGAGGAACCATTGGGTCTCGTAGATGATGATGAGTTCGATGATGAATTCCTGACAGGATCCGTGATATCTGAAATCGAATCATCTTCGGACATCGTGCCGGACGATGTGGACTCTCTATCTGACCACTATCTTATCCATGGTCAGGAGACGGACTCGTTCGATTCGGACTGCATGGATGATATACCGAATCCAAGACGTAAAAAGTCATCTCTGAAACTCATCGACGAAACTGTGGATGAGGAGGACAATGTATCGGATGAATCGGGTTATTCTGAAGAAAAACTGTCTTATAAAGATGACAGTATAGCGTCCTATAAAATGTGACGATGTGTTTTTAACAGGTAACACATAGACTATAAATTGTTTTCCAAGACATACACATTGAACTAATATTCTGCTTAAATTTTTTTTTATTTAAATGCTGATCAATTTTGCAGTAATGTGTGCAAACTATTTTATTTTAATATAAAAGATGTTACTTTGTGTGCTTATTGCTTTTTTGCTTCCATTTTAAACTTGTTGTTATCAGAATTTTAAAATTTTTATAAAAATTGACTATTGTTGTGAGAAATTTTCTTATAAGAAAAAAATTAGGTGTAAATTTACTATCTATCGTTTACTTTGTGGTATCTTAAATTTGTGTACGAATTTTGCCATATATTCTAAAAACTAATATTTTTATATGCTAGTATTTTTAAGGACATTCTAAAAGTAACATTTAAAAAAAAAGACCGCATTTTCTACTTTTAAAAAAAATGTGGAGATCGCATCTTTATACTAACAAAACTTTAAAATCTGTATTTAAATAACCTTAATTATTTGTAAAATTTTGTGCTTAATTTTTACTTAAAATATCCATTTTTGTAAAATGTATAAATGTTTCGTTATTTTTCTAAATAAGCATTTTGCTTTGATCTTACTAAAACCAAATTTCCATTTTTTTTTTTTTTTATGAAATGCCTATCAAGTCAAAATGTGCCATACTTAAATGTCTAGTGATGTTTTTAAAGCGTTTTTTATTGACAATACGTTTACCGAAATTACAAGAAGAAAAAATTGGAATTAAATTTAATATAATTTATACCAAAAGATAGTGATTTTTTTTTGAGTAATTTTTGAATGGTGATATTTTATTTATTATCATGTCCATCTACTTCATAAATTATTTAGAAATGTTCCACCTGCAGAATTGATCGCAAATGAATATTGTATTGTACTTGTCTAAAATTGTTTTAAAGATTTAAAATTTTTAATTTTGCTATTAAAATAGTTAAAAGTCTGTATCTTACAGAAAAAATTATTAATTCAAATTCATGAAATAACTTTAAACCAAAGAACTTTTAAAGACTTCACTTTCTATGTTGAAAGCTGAAAATTGGTATTCTGTTTGTGTATTCTTTAATGTTAGAAGTAATATATATATATAAAATATTTTAAAAATGCAAAAAGTAAAAACTTTTTTAAAAATAAGATTTTTTAAATGGTTTTACATAAAATTCCATTCGTCATGTTAAAAAAAGGGGAAATATTGACATTTTTGTAAATATTGTTTTTAATCGAAGTTTCCTTGAATACTTGCAAAAGTTATTTAAATTTTAATTTAATTTAAAAATTCTGTGTTAAATTAATAAAGTGACATGTGTTTACTCTTGCATTTATTGTGTGAATGTCGGAATTGAATTGTTTTTGAAAATAATGAAGTATTCTAGTGATTTTTATTACTGCATCTCTTATATATATATAAATGGTTTTCCTGCCTCAAAACTGTTCTTGTTCTTTGATGTGTGTATGACAAATTAATTACCTCATGTATCTAACTAGGATTTTGCATTGTATCTCTGTATTATATAATCATCATTCACCAAAGATCATTCAATAAATTATACAATACTTTTTTACTTTTAAATCTGCCTGTTTTATTGTCTCTATTTTTTTATTTAAATGAATGTTGTTTATTTGGGAAGAATCTTTCTCCTGAATTTTGAGAACATACTTTTGTGATAGTTTTAATATAATAAAAAAATGTATTGAATTTTTTAAATAATTCGAATAAAAGAATTTTTAAGCTGTATTTCGTAATTAAATGAAACCTTTGAAAAAGTAGCTTTAAAAACAAAAGAATCAGTAATGATACTTAAGAAATATTTTAAAAAAGAACATTTAGATAAACATTTGATTTGATTGGTTATATTTGAGTAAATTAATAAAAATAAGACATTTCTATCATTACTTCGATTTTACAGGTAAGTTATACGGTTGATAACATTTGAAAACTTAAAAATTTAATAATTCTTCGTAGCGTTTCATAGTATATTGCTATCAGAAAACATACAGCGTATTTTATTGCTGGACAAAATTATTTTTTTGTATGAAATAATGAAATTTATGTAAATCTATGTATTAGATGCATGAAGCTTAGCAGAAAATTTTATCTTAAAAATATCTTGCAAACAATAGAACTTCGCGATTTTTAACTTAAGAAACTTAAAATATTTTTTATTTATCTTAATATAAAAAAATTGAAAAGAAAGATTTGATTTTTTTTTACGAAACATTTTGTAAAAAATATGTAATGCTTAATTTTGATGTGGTTTAGTAATTGTAGTAGAATCAACAACAGCGGTAGAACGTAATCAGAAATGCTGTAAATAAACTATGTATGAGACAGACATGCTTTCATACATGTGACTTTTCTGGCTTTTTATAATTGAAACATGAAAAGTTATAAGCTTTTTCTAAATATTTACTGATCTTACTGGATTATTTATGAAATGCGTAAAAATACAATACGATGTAATTATTTAATGTGTAGCCTTGTCAGTATATAGTAATAAATTAGTTTATTGTAATAAGGACAGAGTAAGAAATCAGTTATGGTAATGCATTTGATAATTATATTTTCGCTAATTTGTAGTAATAAAGATAGTACACAAATACACGTTTTTCCATACTTAATTAAAAAAATTACAATATGTATAAAACGACTGATTCGCGATAATGAAGAAAACCTTTGTTTCGGCATGTTTTAATATACGAAGAAATGAGGTTTAAGCCAATGCTTAATTTAGTAGAAGTATCTTACTTGTGGTTCGAAGATCAACTTATTATCAATAACTCGTTAGGTATTTATGTTTGCAGTTTTGTCAAAAATATTTACACAAAATCATTTTTATTGTAAAAGCCTCTTTGTACAGTACTATAAAGTATATTTATACATTTTATGAAAAATCAGCAATTCATTTATCGAATATCTTCTTTAAAGAAGAGGAAGGAAAAAACAGACTCGAATTTTGAGATAAAGTTGAAATTATTTTTAAAGTTGCTCATGAATCATTTTTAAATGTAGAATTTTTAAATACATTTTATAAATATAAATTAATTTTTTTTTTTCGAAAAAGTTTTGATGTTTTTTTTAAATTTTATTGATTTAAATAAAAATACTTAAAGTTTAAGAAATTTCTTTTTTATGTGCTTGCTAATAGTCTTTGGATTCGAATATGATTTTATGTGTTTAAAGTTAAACAAATTTCGATTTTATAGTGCTTGAAAGTAATTTTTGAGGAAGACATTCCTTGCAGTGGAATATGTAAACGTAGATTTTAACTCCAATGTCACACACATTTTCTTTTTCATACATTCCATTTTATTGTTGTTAACTATTTAACCTCTTTTTTTATTTAACCATTTCTAAAGTATATGGAAAATTTTCAATAAAAACTTTACTTTTTTAATTCGAATACAAACACTTATAAAATCGAACATATTTTTAAGCTATCCGACTAGTACGTTCGGAACCGTGATTTTAAAAAAGCGCATAAATGGATAATTTTCATGATATTTAGTGTCACTTAGTTTAGAATACATGTATAAAATTGTTTTAAGGACATTTTGACAAAAAAATGTTTTTAAAATACAATATTTCGGCAAAAAGTTAACTTAGAATAACCTTTTTTCAAAATCTCCTTTTGTGAAAAATTCTTCTATTATAACAATATTTTGCCTGTAAATAGCTCAGACCTCTGTACAGAGGCTCAACTATAATATTTGAAAAATTCACATTATTTTCAGAGTTACAACCAAATGAAGTAATTATCAGCATTTTTTTCTTAAAATTTCTACCCTGTGTTGTCGTAAAACATGGATAAACCCACTTCTAAGTTATATATTTCAAAAATTCTAGGTAGCCGAGTGGTATAGGTATCGGACCGTGGCTTGCCTTGTCACGAGTTCGAGCCAGTACCACTAAAGACCCGCCGTGTAGGGCAGCGATGCACTTTAAATCTGTCGAGAGCTGAAACGTCCTCCCGTTGGTGTGGTGTGGTAGTTAGGAGTGGGGGTGCCAGCTCAGGTGTCGTCCACGTCACTTGACCATGGTTCAAAATTACGTGGTCCGTCGCCAAAAGCCCTCGTGTAGCTGAACAGTGCGACGTTAATATTCAATCAATCAAAAATTCTAGTTGAGCCTCTGTAGAGAGGTCTGAGCTATATACAGGCAAAATATTATTATAATAGAAGCATTTTTCTCAAAAGGAGAATATTTTGAAAATTGCTCATTCTATGTTCATTTTTTGTCAAAATATTGTATTCAAATAATTTTTTATTGTAATACTATTCTTAAAACAATTTTATGTACATTTTCTAATCTAAGTGACACTAAATATCAAATATTATCCATTTATGTCCTTTTGTAAAATCACGGTTCCGAACGTAGTCGGATACCTTAAAAAGTTTGATTTTTTAGAGGAAAAATTACAGTGTAATCTTTTGAAAAAAATATATTTATTGAAGTATTATTTTCACTGTGATTTAAAATTTTCAAATTGTGTAATATATACAAAAAAGTTATGTGATGTTCTTTTCTTTTTATTAATATCGGAATTAGAATTTCTATTCATTATATTCTATAGGATCTTGCTCAGTATTATAAACAGAAAGGGACCATAGGGCTAGCCATAAAATTGGATAAAACCCACTTAATGCGCAAATCTTCAATACGCATGTTTATAAATTTTGCATCAACCGACGCGAAATTCTCCAAAAGTTCAATCATATGTCTTTATTTTTAGTATTTGAAACTATTTTCTCTCAAATAATGAAGATGAT
Source organism: Trichonephila inaurata madagascariensis (assembly GCA_019973955.1). Taxonomy (NCBI): domain Eukaryota; kingdom Metazoa; phylum Arthropoda; class Arachnida; order Araneae; family Nephilidae; genus Trichonephila; species Trichonephila inaurata. The sequence goes on along the minus strand of BMAV01023296.1, from coordinate 5,766 downwards.
GCGTACATTGAAAGTTAAATACAGATACTTGTTTGTGTGTGTTTGTGTGTAATTTTTTTGTGCGAATAATTTTAAACGCTCTCATTTTGTACAAAAATGTATCTTTTAAATTATTTTTTAATATTTCTGCTTTTTTTGTTTCTATGGTAACGTAGGTAACGTGATTAAAAGCGTACTTATGGTTTAAATGCTTTCAAAGTGTTGGGTTCATATATTTCTCTCAACCAAGTTAATCCACCAATAAAACATTCACAAATTTAAAAGTATGAAGATTACTTTAAATACTTGCGGAATTATCTTCATGCTTCATATGACGTCATCTTTCTAAAAACTATTATTATTCATCACAAGATAAAATAAATAAGTACAAGGATGAAAAGTGTCAGATGTGCAAGGATCAGAAGCATCATAAGTATGCATTTAAAGTATATTTTTGTTACGTTATAAACTTGTGATGGAGATACTTATTATAAAGGAGATGTGTACTTGAATTCAACATCTCTTTGCATATATTTCCACAAAATGTTTAATATTCTTAATTCCTTTTTATTGCAGTAATTTATTAATAGAAATGAACTTTCATATGATTTTCACATGGCAATTTTTTTCTTTTAGTAAATCTGGAGAAAATGCTGTAACGTGAATATTTATTAATATACATGTTATGAATAACTACAATGTTTTTTAATTATTGATAGTAAAAATCGATTATATAAAATGACTGGAATTTTTTATTGATATTTTTGTCTTGGAAGACTTCACAAACTTTTGGACGTAACTATATGTGGAGCCAACGAAATAAATTTATGTGGGTACCCGAATTTTTATTCAAACTTGCGGTTATTGAAAATTTAAAATGGTCCCTCCAGATTTAGTCATAAAACAGTAAAAATATTAATTTAAAAGTTCCTCAGAAACAATTTCGAAATTTTCAATGTGAAAATTCTAATTTTATTATAAAAAACAAATGTGGATTCTCAACAATTCTTAACTGAAAGTCGGCCACAAATTACTTTGTTTCAATTTGATAAATAATTGAAGCAAGTTTTCAAACAAATGTATCACTTTGTTTTCAATTTCATAGTCGAACTTCAGTAGTACTATTTTTAGATATTATGGGGAATTTTTTATCAATAAAATAATCAAAAATATACTGTGGATAATCAAAGAACTTGAATGGCTTTGTCGATAGATATAACAAAAAAATTATCAATAAAACATGACATTATCGTGTTATTCTATACTATCGATTAATTAAATTGTACTATGAATCGAACTAACCCACGCGTGAACTATGAGCTTTTATAGAATTATACTTCAGACGTCTTTTTTAATTTAGATACTGGTACCCCGGATTTTGTTTTCGTCATTTTAAATAATTCGTCCTTTAAAAATAGCTTGTATTTAATTTGACATTAATTTAAAAAATCTTATTTTTTATTTTAAAAATTGGATTCTTTTTACCTTAGACTGGTAGAGGCTGCGATAGCCAAGTGGTCAAGGTCACGAACTCGTGTCATGAGTTCGAGCCTAGTACCGCTGAAAACCCGCCCTACAGAGGGGGCCAATGCACATTAAACATGACCAGGCTCAAGGGTCCTCCGTTGGTGTGGAGTGGAGTGGAGAAGATGCCAGCGCAGGTGTCGTCCTCGTCACTTCACCGTGGTCCAAAATGACGAGGTCCGTCGCCGAAACCCCTCGTGTAGCTGAATAATGCGACATAAATATTCACTCACTTGAAGTTACATGCGATTGATTGAATATTAACGTCGCACTGTTTAGCTACACTGGGGCTTTTGGCGACGGACCACGTAATTTTGAACCATGATCAAGTGACGTGGACGACACCTGAGCTGGCACCCACCTCTCCTAACTACCACACCACACCACGTTTCAGCTCTCTTCTGAAGTTACATGAGAATTAATGGTGAAAGGACTTTGGGAGGGAGAGTTATATTTGCGTCACACTATAAAGCTGTACGAGGGCTATTGGTGGCGGACATTGTAATTTTTAACCAATGTCAAAAGCCAAACATGGGACCCCTCTCTTACAGCTTCCCCATTAAACCAACGGGGGGACGTTAGAGCCTCGACATATTTAACGTGTATGGCACCCTCAGCTCGGCGGATCTTCAGAGGTAACAAGCTCAAACTCCTGAAATGCCAGCTACGAGTCAGTGACATTGACCATTGCGGCCGCGTTAGCCTAGTGGTCAAGGTATCAAATCGTGGCTGGCATGTCGCGAGTTCGAGCCCTGTACCACTAAAGACCCGGGCTGCGGTAGCCCAGTGGTCAAGGTATCGGATCATGGCAGGTATGTCATGAGTTTGAGCCCAGTACCACTAATGACCCACCATGTAGGGATGCACGATGCACGTTAAATTTGTCGAGAGATGAAACGTCCTCCCTTTGATGTGGTGTGGTAGTTAGGAAAAGGCGGTGCCAGCTCAGGTGTCGTCCTCGTCACTTGACCATGGTTCAAAATCACGAGGTTCGTCGCCAAAAGCCCTCGAGTAGCGGAACAGTGCGACGTTAATATTCACTCAATCACTCACGACATTGACCATTATGCTTCGTAAGCCTCGAAAGGTCAAGGGACAAAGATGACGCTTGAGCTAACACCTCACTTTTCAAGCATCCACGCATTTCGAACAATAGGACCTCGACAGATTTAACATGAATCAGCCCCTTTACACGTAGGGTCTTCTGTAGTACCAGGACTCCACCCACGACTGGACAACGCTAGCCACGAGTTCATGATTAAGACCATTCGGCTACCACATTCCCTCAAGTTGCTTTTAAGTACGAAGTCATAAGACAATCAACTCATTTGCCTTTTTTATGTTACACTAATGTATTTTAAAAGGGCAAATTTGTGTGTGTTTCAAATAAAATACGTCAACTATTCGCGATTTATAGCAGCTCTGTGTGTGTGTGTACACTTAAAATAATATAATAATACTTATATACGATGGCTTAACACTTTACTAAATAGAAATAGAATTTAATTATATCTTTTGAATGAATTTGTTCTTAAAATTCAAATTGATACATTTCAACGAAATGATTAGGTTTCAGGACCCCTAGTTGGATTTTTTAAAAAGTTGGTAGGGAATCAGGCCTTAGGTCACCTAGAACCATGCCCCTCCCTGCGACGAAGGGATAGCGGGGGTGTACGTTGCGCCTCTTCCACACACACACACACACACACACACATACTTTTTTAAAAGCTATAAAAAGATTTCTAATTATTTGAGCCATTGTACTTCGATATAAATAGAGAATTTATATATCCATGGTTATATGCACAGTATTATTTCGAAAGGTGTTTGCTTTAAAATTCCTTTTCAGCAATGAATTTTGCAATAACATTATCTTTTTTCTCACGTCCAATCGATAAATCTTTCAATCACCGTTATTGACTGACATCACTGATCAGATATTGCTATCGACAAGGAATTGAAGTAGCAATTAAAAAAATTTTTTTTAAGCCTACAGAATTTTTTATCTTTTTTATATATATAGTTTATCCGTAGATCTCCTGCATCGTTAAAAAGAAAAAAATTAAGCTCTTCAAAGGGTTGTTTTTTATTTAGCTCCCCGAATATAAAAAATTTGATAAGAAATTTTTCTTCCCGAGGGGGAGAGGGAATTTTTTTTCGAAAAACAATCCCCGGGATTTATTTTTGATATGATTAAAAATTACTTCCTTGATAAGCTGCCTGTGTTTATGATGAGTGATGAATGCCTTATAGCTGGATGTTCTGGATGTTGTATAAATTAATCATTCTGATAATTTGAAAGATAAATCTTGTCTTCATTTTGTTATTTTGTTTGATTATTTTTTTTTTAGAATTGAACACAGAGAGTTATTTTTAACTCTAAGACTTGTGGCAGATAAATTTAATAGCTTAGCATCTCTAATTGTTTTCTAAGATAAAATCTAGTTCTCGACGTTCACATTCGATTTCTTTTTGAGATAACAATGAAAAGAGCATATCCACAACGATATAAAATTTATTTTATATCGTTGTGGATATGCTTTAAATGATTTAAACAAGTTTCCTTGCTATATAGACTGATGGAGAAAAAATATCTCAACGCCAAGAAAAAAATATTGTAGACTAATGAAATTTTGGCAGTACATTCACTCGGAATTATACATTCGACATTAGGTAACTTTTCGATTTCAATGATATAAGTTTATTTTATTGATTAAAGTTTCAAAAATTATAGTGTAATGTAAGCACGGGATGAACCATTTCAAATGTAAATGATGAACCTTAATAACCGATGTAACCATCAGAATTTTGAACGCAAGCATACAGACGTGCTTCATGTCGCGGTCCGGCACGTTTGTGGAATGGCCGATGTCTTTGCATTTGGTCGGTCAGGATAAGGCCCTTAACTCTGGTTGGGGGTTTGGGTTGCCCAAATTTAGTCTCGTTTGGGGAAATGATCGATGATTTTCCCCAACCCAGTCGGGAAGTAATCCCAAACAGGACGTCATTTGGGGTCGTGGATCCGGATAAAAGCGAGGGGAAAAAAACAGAAACATACAATACAAACAGAAGAAACAGAATTTATTGCAAATAAATCCCAGCATGTAACAGAAGGGGCTCGTTTTTCTTTTCGAAAAGGGGAATCCATTGCAGGCAAAGTCCACTTTTTTCCTGAAGAAAATAAAACCCTTTCGGATTCGAACCCACCCCCGGGTTTCGCCTACGGCCACATCCACCATACTGGCTAACCGTGACGTATGGCATATTTTTTCTTTTCTAATATTAATGATGTTTTAAAAATTGATGCTTTGGGGAAAGTTTTTTTTGTGTACAAAGAAAAATAGGAAAGAACGAAAAAATGCGACTTTTTTTAAAATGGATATTTAATTTTATTTTTAATGTTTTCTTTTAAAATCTGGTGCCGAAATCCGGGGAAGTTTGCCACGTGTTGGTAAAAAATTTGGGGGCCACAACAACGAACCCAGGAGAAGAGGGAATTGGTGATACCAAAAAAGCCTTATCCGGGGCCTTTTTAACGCTCGTTTACAAATTTTTTTTTTACCCAGAACCAAAAAGAAAACTTTCCCCTCTTTGAAAAAAAGAAGATTTTTTACCAATTTTTTAAAAGGGGCGAAATAATACTTATTAAATTGCGCACCCTTTTACCAAATGCATGGTCCCAAAATCTTCCCAAAAACCAGGTTTTGGGGGCGTTGTCCCATTGCAAGAAGATGCAACCCCCACACCAGGAAAAACCGCGATGGAGGGGTTTAACCCCTTTGACGAGAAAAAGGGCCACGGGGGGTACAATGGATGCACCGACCCTACTCTCCCCCCCCGGGCATCCCTGGAGGAACCAAGGTGAAGATTACCCCGAAATGCACAAATCTGGTTAATCCCAAAAAGTCATCTTTCATATTTTAATTATTTTTGATAATAATGAGTTTCAAATTTATTTGCTGTGAGTGCACAGTTTTATTTTTTGGGAAAAAAAAAGAAAACGGGGAAAAAAGACGGTGTTTTTAAATGTTATTTTATTTCTTTTAAGTTTAATTCTTAAAAATTTTGAAAATCTTTAAACCAACGGAAATTCGAATGTGGGCTTATTGAGGGGTGTGTCATATTACTGCATTATTTCCCTTCGGACTTTTGGTTGTACAGCAATATGCAAACCCCGGGTAGGGAGGAGTTGCACGTTTTAATTCCCCCCCCCCGCATTTAAATAATCCCAAAAAGTGACGTCCTCTTAATTTTATTTTTTAT
>BMAV01023295.1:343708-354257 GCA_019973955.1 Trichonephila inaurata madagascariensis | reverse complement strand
CCCGAGTCCAAACCCCCTCCCCCAGCGCTCGATTTTTTTGATTGATTTTAATCCTATGTATATAGTACATAAAATTTAATAAAGTTTTTGTCATTAAAAATTAATTTTATTAATTAATGCTAATTATTTATACAATAATTAATTTTTATTTTTAGTCATTCCCGAAAATCTCTAAAATTAAGACAACATAGTGGGCGGCGTATTGAAACATTATATGAGAATGGTGTTATTTTTGACCCTGGATACCCCCCTACCTCACTCCCTTTGAAAAATTTATATGTGTGCTACTGATTATTCTAATGGGAAGAAATTGCGCATGCGTGTGTTCTACAAAAGAATATTCAAATGATAAACTTTTGGTGCAAGTTATGGAAATGTTAATTAGCTCTGTTCTCTAAGTTCTCTGAGCCTGGGTGAAATGACGAAAATGTAACCTGAGCTGGCATCCTACCTTTCAACCACGCCATCGTGAGGAATTTGAGCGAACACAAGTTTAAGGGGCACCAGACATTCTGCACGGTGGGTTTTTAATAGCTTCAGCATCCTAAACCATGACTCGATGCAGCCAGCCTCGAGTTTGCTACCATGACAACATGGCTACCTCAGTTACTTCTTAAGTCTAAAATTGATAAAAAAAATCTGACTGAAAACTATGTTCCATGAGTAAAGGTTTAATATTTTCTAAAATACTATGAAGATGAGCACTTTTAAAATTTCAAGGGTAATTTTCAAGTTATGGTTTTTTAGATTTCATTGTTTCCCCGGTAGATTTAAAAATTTTGTAAAATATTATTTTTCGATTAGATATTTTCACACACCTTCTTTCTTTCAGATCTTAGGAATTGTATTGGTTTTAATTTTAGTGAATGGTTACAATATTTATTAAAATTATTAGAGTGCCTCTTTGAGTTTTCACCAAATGTAACATAAAAGTTTAAAAGTTTAACAAAAGCACTTTTTAATACACTGTAAAAGCATTTTTTTATGCGATTTTATTTTTGTGTGGTTTGTTTTCTGCGATTTGTATATATATATATACTTCAAGACGATCTACTCATTTCTTATAAACAGTCTCCCGAGAATGCCCGTTGCAGCACGCGCTAGATTGAAGACAAAATTATCAATGACAGTGAGATTATAAATAGACTGAGATAGATTATAAAGACGTAAAAGAAGAATAGAGTTCTATGATTGCAGATAAAATATTTGCAGGAACAAGTTTTCCAACAAATTGGAAAAGTATTTTATTAACATATTTACGAATTCCAAAAGGAGTTTGGAACCCCAAAAATAGCTTCGATTATGCATATCTACTTAGTGAGAAGCTTACAAGCAACTACCCAACTGACCTTTGTAGCAAAAAAATTTATCGCTACTTTAAGATGCCCGAAATTAAATCAATTAAAACTATATCTTCAAGTGACGACAGCCATTTTGAGCCAATCCATCACAGGAAGAAGCGTGTTTTGGATTATGACGAGTAGCAGAGATTTATGTATGTGCATTTTGAAAATTTCTCAATGTATACAATTATATACACTGCATTTCGATGTGTAATTTAATTATTTACTTTGTTTAGAAGCATTTTCTCATGTATTTCTTAAATAGTTGACGTATTTTCTAAATGCAACCTTTTTTATGTGGTCCCTCTCCACCGCATAAAAAAAAAAACGTTTGTTGTATGTCGACTAATCTGTTTATTATATGTAACGTATGTATTGATTATGCACGTATTTATAAAATTTTGGAATATTTCTTTTGCCTTTTTTTTTAATTCGGTCCCTATCTACCGCACAAAAACAGGCTTTACGATAGTCATAAAAGCATTATTCTTTTGGGAAAAAAAATATTCAATGTATAAAAAAAAATAATCTCGTATATCTTTAAGAAAGCATTCCTTCCCGAAAGTCTTCTTGTAGGTTTTTAGTGGCATTTAAAAATAATACTAAAAAACTAACAAGGGGAAAGCACGACTAAGGAAATTCATTTGAGGTCGAGACTTGGTGTAATAGTAGTACTTCCTTATGGTGTTCAACCCTCAATGTAATTCCGCCGAATAGCCAGTCAATTAGAAGAAGAGAAAATAGCCTTCGAAATTCATGCTTAGCTTCTATACAACTAAGTTTTAACTACCTCCAGCCAAAAAATTAAATGAATTGAAAAAAAAGTTGATCTCGTTATTCGAACCCTATCTCCTGGTGTAGAAAGCTGGTGTTCTGCCAAATTTGCCACTGAGTCACTGGAGGTAATTAAAATTTAATTGTATAAAAGTGAAGTAGGAATTTCGAAGGCCATTTTCTCCGAATTAACTGGCCATTCGGCGGAATTACATTGAGGGTTGAACACCCTAAAAGAGTACTACTATTACACCAAGTCTCGTCCCAAAATGATTTTCCTTAGTCGGGCCCTCCACTTATAAGATCCAGAAAAATCCAGCAAATTGCATCCAAACATAAATTTAAATAGTACATATTTGTCATAAAATAGAAAGTCAGTTTAAAGCTACAATTTATAATAAATTGAGCAACTCTAATTCCTTAGAATACTCCTTTAACTTATCAAAAGTTTTACAACCAATATAACAATCATCGAATTTTTGGAAAAAATAATTGAAAAAATAAATGACTTTAAATTTTTGCAATTAAACTTTTTGTATATTGATATAAAAGTAAGTGCTTAAATGCATGAGTGAGAAATTCATTCAAATGCTAATCTTTATATCATGGATCAGTATTATGAATTGCGTTGCCAATAGCCCATTATTTCGGGAACACTGTATGTAACTTAGTATCTCAAACAACAACTCATCGATGAAACGGGACGGGATTTCAGATTCCACAAATTACCTTCGTTTCGAAAAATGGGGAAATGTTATTTTCAACAAGATATTGAAATTCTTTTATTTATGGAATGGGATGTAAGATTCGTGACTTCAGTCACTGAACAATTATGCCCGGTGACGCCTGAATGGAGACATTGTTTTGATTAACGTTTCCACGAAATTTGTCGTTGCGAATAACTGGCAGTGCTTTATATTGAATTAAAATGGATATTGAAGTTTTTTCACTAATCACTGTCAAAGTTAGATTAATTGGAATACCAACTCTCTCTCTCAGATATCTCGCGTTATCATTATTTCAGTCACAATCAATAATATTTGTCATTACCTTTGTCTCACACAAACTCTCCCGGGAACATTCTGTCACAATATATTATACATTTCGTAAATTCTAGTACCGCAATATAAAATTGAAACAAATTAAATATGTAGCAATGCTACTTAACAATATTATTTAGAGAAATTCCAGATAACAAATGTGATTTAGCATTTACTTGAAAAATTTTGTAATTTGATTTGTATTCATCTTACTAGTTCGATGTTATAGAAGCATGACGATTCTTGAAAAGTAATTTGTGGGTTTTAGGAATTAATGATTTTTGTGTTTGTTTTTCAATCCCAAAATCGTACGCTTTCTTATAATTCTTTGGTACCTATTCAAAAATTGTCTACGAAGAAAAGAAATGATTGGTTAATACGAAGACATTCACTACTAATCATCCAAAATATAGCACCCGGAAAGAACAGAGATCAGGCTAAATTCATTGATCACAAAGGTAAAATGGATGGAATAGCAGCCCTGTTCGAAGTCCGTCACAGGAGGGACTCAATATTTTGTTTAGACGTAAAGTTTCACAATAACTATTACTACACACCTCATAATTGACAAAAAATACTTTCGAAAGAAGGTGTTTTTGGAGTATCTCAATAGGTACTGTTTCCACATGGTGCTAAAGTCCATCTGATTTTACAGGTTGATAAAACATATGGGATCGGTTATCCATGTATCATCATCTATCACATATATTCAGTCGATAAAACATATCACCAAATGAAGATTTTATATTTTGATGTGTAATTCAAGAGTAATGCAATATCTCGTTCTTGTATCGAGCAGCATCGTGGCATGCATATATCTGTAATGTAGATTTGGCAGGTAATTGAAGAAATTGGGGATTTGCTGAAGTTTCCTGCTATTGCAGATGACATTGAAGAGAGACAAATTGTTGTGAAAGTGACGCTAATTCTCAAAAATACAATAAGAATAATCATTGTTATTTGTAAAATTTATCTGTTTTCACGCTCGGTGTTGTGAAGGGATAGTGCAATTATTCCCATCAGTTGATCCACCTTTCCTTATTTCACATCCCCGTCAGTGCAACATGATATTGTCCCACATGTGTTCCGATTGCTCAGAAAATAATTCATAATCTCTGTAAGCCATAATTCTTCATCAATAAATATCAAAAACGTGCTCGACTGGCTTTTGTATTTTTTGATGAAGATGCAGAGGCTCCTACTTCTGAGAGTCGCAAACAAGAAAAACAAGGAATAAAAGCCTTTAACAACTGACCTGAATAGGGATACCTTTCGTCTCAGTCGTCTAAGGCATGCACGGCGTAGTCGAGCCACGGACCGACTCAAATAAACACCTCTGTTAAGGTCAGTAGCCTGTCGCCGAAAAATATACTGAAGTTTCCCATGAAAATCAAAGGAATTACAATACTTAAAAAAAGTTTTTTTCTTTGTTTTCTTTTTTGTAGATGATACTAACAGTTCACTTGATTTTATATATACAACAACTCTCATGATAAGCATACCTTATTTAGGTTTAATTATGATGTGAATTGTTAATACCTTTTCCATGATTGTTTCACGGTAATGTCTTTTGAAAGTCCATCAGTGAAGAAAGAAGAAAAAGCTGACGTAAGGGTAATTATTGAAGGTGGTTTATTTTTGCACTCCAAAGATAAACAAACATTACTTTTAAAACAAATGTTATCATATTTCATGTATTGAAATTGATCTTAATGCTTTCGGAAAAAGTTAAAAATGTTCTTAACTTTTGAAAAAACCCTTTTGACCGAATTTGGTTTTAGATAAATATATATCTACTTCATAAATATTTCGAATAGGTTAATTTTCAGTAAGGAAATACATTTTCATACAGTTATAAGTATTTAGAAACGTTTAAGTTTTTCCTATTACATTTACATACAAATTCAAAGAATTCCATTCATTTTTAAAACTCATTGAACCAAACCTTCTACGGAAAAAACACTTCAATGTTTTATTTCCATTTTTTCTACTTCGACAACTCTATCACGAAAAAATATAGAAGATAAAAATATCCCTTCTGAAAAGTCGGCAATAGAAAAAAAGTCGAAAATATAGTTCCAATAAAATTCTGTCCAAATGCGAAACTGTACCAGGATGTGTAAATGAAGAATTCTATTATCGTTGCTACGATCGCGCATGCCTAGCTTTTTACACAATATGACCTAACTTATCTTCCCAATTGTGTCATGGAAAGACAACTGCGGTGTAAAATGGTATCATGCATTCAATTCAAAAGCCTTATTTTGAGTGTCCGAATTTCAAGGGCAGTAAATACAGACAATTTAAAAATCTAATGTGTGGAGATAACAATTTAGCAATTAATATGATGTGGTTATAAACCTCAAATTTGATTCTACTTAATTTAACATTAGTTTATTAAAACTATAGCATTGTATCGTGGTAAACTAGTGGTCAAAGTCACGTTCCGCGACCAATCACTCTCGTTTCAACGTAATATTTCATAGTGAACTTTGTTATTTTCAACTAAAATGCAAACCGTTTTGATTGGAGGAGTGCCCAAAATATTGTGTCACGTGCCAACAATGGCACGCGTGCCATTGGTTCGCCATCCCTGTCCTAGGGTATTAAGTTTTCCACAGTCAAGTCTCATTACCTTATTTTGACCAGATCATGACAAATGCCTATCTCTCTCATAGTTTCTTAAATTCGAATAAAATAGAAATAAGACACTTTAGTACACATGGTTTTGATCATGTATCACTCAATATTATTAAAGTTTTCCTAATATTAAAGATAGATTATGGTGTGAAAATTACTATATTAAATATTATAATGCAGTTTATCCTTATAGACTAAATGTATTATACCAAGGAAAAAATATTCTAAATGCAATTAAACAAAATTCTCAAGAGTTTTATTACATTAATGAGATTAATATAATATCTAATAAAAGGAAAAATAGAGGGGCTAGAACTAAAAGATTAAGTAGAGACCAAAAAGTCCTTTCAGATAGTATTATAGATACTTGTAATAGCTTTGATAACAATTTTAACATAAAACACATTAAATCTTTTATGTTTGGACTCAGTAAGACAGAATTATGTATTACAGAAGATGTACTAATTTCAAATAAAATTAAAGATTGTCATGCTTTGCATATTATTAAGGACATTCATAAATTTTTGAAACATAAACATAACATAAATGTTAATGTAAATAAGGATTATCAAACAGAATACTGTACACTTTTATATATGAATAAATCATATGATAATGTTAATTTTTCTGACATTTTTAAAAAACACATGTCATCTTTCCCAATACAAAATATCACTATTAAAAAAGCTTTTAAATACAATAAAAAAAATAGGTAGATCACTTTTTAACTATAATGTGCCTATAAAGCAAGATAACTTAATATGTAAATGTAGTGAATTTAAAGATTTCATTGATCAACATCACAAGCATGTTGTTACTGGTGACCTCAATATTGTAAAAGACAATAATCTTAGAAACATCATGAATAAAGGTACTGATTTTAGATTAATGATTTCGAATAATAATAAAATTATCAAAAAACAGTTATATAATGATATTGAGCAATTTATATACAAAATAGCTATTAAATATAGTATGCCTATAGAGGCATTCACAGAATTCAAAGGTAAAATTACAAAGCAGCTTAATAAATATAACTTGGTACAGATAATAAAATCTTTTTTAATAATATTAAAAGTCAGATTAAAAATTTACAAAATAAATTTATTATAGTTTATGTTGATAAAGTACCAGGAAATTTTGCCTTCATATGTAAATACTATTATAATTTATTGATCAACAATTATTTCGATAATAATACAACTTTTATTAAGTCTTCTGTTTCTGATAGAGAAATAAATAAACGTATCTTGGCTTTTCATAAACAGTTAAAAATTCAAATTAATAATAATTTTAAATTTCCACATATATTTCTTACACCCAAATTTCATAAAGACCCAGTTAAATTTAGGACAGTTACAAATGGTTTTAATACATATATCAGCAAAACAGGCAAAATTCTCCATGAAATAGTGCATGAAACAATAAATAATCTTAAATCCACAGCCATTCTTAAAAATAGTAAATCACTTGTTGAAAAAATGAAAGATAAAAAAATTTATTCAGTCTATAGTTTAGATTTTGAAGATCTCTTTAACTCTATTAATATTGATGATTTGATTAATATACTTGTAAATTTACATAAAGACAATTTATTTAATAATGTTAATTATGATAGATTTGGTTCACTACTTAGGTTTGTACTTAAAGAGAACTATATATATCATAAAGGTAACTATTATCAGCAGATTAAAGGATTGCCACAAGGTGGCCCTGCGAGCTACTGTCTTGCCAATTTATACTTACATTATTTTGAAAGTAGTTACATTAATAATTCTAAATATTATATTTATCGTTATATAGATGATATAATCGTTTTTGGCAAACAAGCCAATTTTATACCTAACATTAATTTTCATCCACAACAGACAAATAATAACAACAATGAAGCAAATTTTCTTGACATACATGTCAAATTATATGAAAATGTAATAGTTTCTAAAATTTATGATAAAAGAGAAGAATTTAATTTCAATATTATAAAAGTTCCTCATTGGGAGAGTAATGTACATGTTTCTATATTCAGAAATATTGTTATTAATTATATACAACGTAATAAATTTCTTGTGTCAAAAAAATCAGACATTATAAATAACTATAAACATTTTACTAAATATTGCTTAAATCAGAAATACCCAATTAATTTTATTAATAGTTATATAAATATAGCTATTCAAAATAGTTAGGATTAAAATTTTGAGATTGATAATAGTTTATTACTATAAACTTAAATATTTTATGGTTATAGTTATCTCCATAATCTAATATTAGATTAGAAATTACTTACTATTATTTTATTCATATTTACTCTGGTGTTATTATAGTTATGCTATAATATGCAACTCTTATTAATTTTTATTTCCATTTTTTTCTTTTGTTAAGTACTACATTTCAGCCATTCTTTTGATTTAAATCTGTATTAGGGTATAGAATCTGGCAATAAATTAATGTTTGCACTCAGATTTAGCGCGGGCTTTGCATTTGTAAGTGCAATTTTTAGGTAAGTTACCTCTATCTTGTAATGGATTTAGATATTCCTATCCATTAATTCCTATTGGTTTTTGCTCAGTGTTATTTACAAAAAAAGGGGGAAGGTTGGCTGGCCAAAAAACATGTTCAACCCCACTTTTATATAAATTATTTTTTATATAATAGCTGTCGTAAGTCAGTAATGTTCATAACACTGCAGCATTCATTTTAAATTTATAATCTCGATTACTCTTTTGTCCTTCATTGCGTGATTTTCCTGCTGTCTATGTGTTTGTCGAATGTTATTGTTTGGATGTTATCTCTTGTTTGTAGAGAATTGGCCTATATATATATAGGGCGAGAGTGAACTAATAGTAGGAATTGAAAAACGAGCATGACTTGTCTGCATTGTTGTAACAATGCAAACCAGGTTTGGCTAGTTTGGCTGAAAAATAGGTTTCCGATGCCAACTTTTGTCTTTGTTTTAACAGTTACATTGTTACAACAATAGAGACGAACCTAAGATGGCTTCTGAAAACGGTAAAAATGAAACCAACATTGATGTACCTGTAATTCTCTTTGAATAATTAGTTTCAGTCAATTCATTTTAACTAATTATAATTCAATAATCGTATTTTTACCCAAACCAGTGTATAGAAAATTTCAGCTCAAATAAACGCTTTAAAATGTGAAAAAAAAAAAGAAAAAACTCATTTTCAAGTTTTGACACAAGTCGCCAAATTGTTACTAAGTCGCCAAAAATGATGCCAACGTGGCTGTATTTGTAATTATTTGAGTAATTAGTTTTTATCAATTAATTTTTATTAATTATAATTAAATTATTGTATGGTCATCTCAAATAATCATGTATATAAAATTTCAGTTCAACTCAGCTCTTTAAAATTTATTTTATTAACGATTGAAAATTCCACCAAGATAAATAAATATATATAGAGAGAGTGTGAACTATATAATAGTAGGAATTGGAAAAAAGTGATTAATTTTATGCAGAAAAATGTTATAAATAAAAAAAATATCTTAAAGTATAAGAAAACTATAATTTATGGCTCAAGAATGTCACAAAAATTATTTAGCTTGGTATGTTCCTTTACCGTATTTCTATAGTCATCGCAAATGCTACATTTTATACCCGTATTTCTATTTTTGACATGGTTAATGTAATCTATTAATAAAAGGCATTACAAATGGCATTTTATAGCACATTCCTGTGAATTTGAAGTGTGAACACGTAGTCTTCATAGCTGAAAATAATTAGTGAAATAGGAATTTGTTCTGAATATTAAATGGAGGAAAAACTTCTACTGTAGTATGAAATATTCAAAAGCGCCAGTCACTATCAAAGTATAATTCTATTTTTGAACTAAATTCAGTCAAGTGAAACAACTTTCTTCGTGGAAGTAACTTTTTATTTTATATAAGAAATTACATCTTGCATTACACTTAAGAAAGATATTTTTTAAATCCACCCCAAAACATAAATTAGTAATATTTAATTATTTGAGTCGATATTTTGTTGTTTAATCATTAGTCTTGTTATTTGAACAATTTAAATATGTCATATTTAAAATATATTTTATATTTTACAAATAAGACATTTTTTTATTACATTCTTAAAACAAAATTTCATTATGGAATCAATGCGTTTTTGTTTTTATTTTTACTCTTCATTTCAAAGATTGTTAATTGATAACCATTTGATTTGGAAGTTTATTAAGAATTATAAAAAATAATTATATGTATTTGCAGAGACTTAAGTATGTGGGAAATCTTGTTAAATTACAATAAGGCAGTTGTAATGGTCTCCCACCTGGGGAAGCTATATCTTCATCTACTCGACCTAAATCTATAAGAGGTAAAGATTGATGACCCAAAATAGCTATGCGAAAAAAATCCAATTTACACTGGTATGCAAAACTTAAGCAACAGGTGGGTTTATTGCCATAACTTCACGAAAAATCATCTGAGAGACATGAAATTCTGAAATGAGGGAGAGTATTATGTACGTAAAGGATGACGAAAGCATCAGCTCTGAAAAAGGATTACAACGCATACCGTATGGAATCAAACAAAAACAAGCTTTATTGAACGCATAGTATCGTGACTCATGATTGTCTATCCAACAGGAAGAACAACAAGCAGATGTTCCTTAATATGGTATATGCCCTCCCCTTACTACAATGGTTGCTTTGCACCGTCTCCGCATACTCAGAACCAGCTGGTGCAACATTTCTTGAGGTAGGAGTGCCCATTCCTCAATCAACA